>CM043883.1:26158091-26617006 GCA_024034495.1 Camelina laxa
CCTGAACCCGATCCCCCCATCGGGTAGTAGGGTCGGGTGGTCTTCAAAGTAGTGTAACCACAGCATGGAGAGGAAGTGACCGTCTCCTCTACATAAGCCTCGAGGTTGCCGCTCGCATCATCTGGCCATGTGGCACATGTCGAACAGGAATTCGACATCTCTAGCAATGCCCAATTGCTTCATTGTTTCTCGGGGGGATAGCGGGGTACCAATGAAGTTCATCTTGCGGAGGACCTTGAAAATCTTGGCCGGAGTCTCCACCTCTTTCTGCTTCAGCTCCGCAAAGCCAGGCGTGTGCATTCTCTCTGCTCCTCCTCTCGGTCACGGCTCTCCTCCTCCGTGTCTTGATCTTCTTCTTCAGCTTTCCTCTCAGCCAGCTTCTCAGCCTTTTCAGAAGCTGGTCTCTTCCCTCTCGTAACCGCAGCTCTGCTCCTCAATCGTGATGTTTGGATCTCCTCTGATTGTCCTCCATCAACATCAGAATCGACCTCCATAGGATCGGTAACGGTTCTCTCGGACGTAGACATGTCCCTATGTTGATGAGATCGGTTGCTTCGAGCACCAAATCGGGTGATGGATCGGGTTGAGCATCGGGTTGGGATGCGAAACGTCCAGCCAACGGTTAGGTATGCAGAACGTCTCCTCTTCCTTAGGATTCGCGAGGTTTGGTGGCTTCATCTCCGGTTCTAGCAGCAGCGAAGGTTGATATGCTCGAATTCTTTTGGTAGGTCTTCATCTTTGCTGCCACTAGTGAATCCTTGAAAAGAAAGAAAAGCTAAACTCGAGATTAATAAGGTTAGTTCCCAAGAAATTAAAGAGTCTCGATTCCCTTTAGAGAAAAATAGAAAGTAAGAAGGCAAAAAGCTTTTAGGGTTGAGAGACTTATCGATTTGTGCTGCTGAGGAGAGAGGGGTTCTAGTCCCTTTAAATAGAAGAGGGTTAGCCACTTGGGCTTTGCCGAGAGTGGGCTTAGGTTCGTGGAATTCGGACTCCACTCGCCACCCAAGTAGGAACACGATCAGGCGCGTCAGGTACGGATTCGGGTAGATCCTCGGGCTCCCCAATTTTCTTTTTTTCTCTTTTTTTTTCTAATATATATAACTGTAAATATGCAAAAATTAAAAATAAAATAAAATAAATAAATATAATTAAGAGAAAATAAAAGATACCTTTGGGACTTTCTCCCAAGTGAGCTTGTTTTTAAGTCACTAAGCTTGACTTTTAATGCTCTTCAAGCATGAGTTTAGGAGGGAGGGGTTTTGGAACCTCCTCCACTCTAGCAGGCTGATTTGATGGATTTTCCAGGTCTTGTCCAGGTTCCACAGCAAATGTAGTGTTGACATCTTCGAGATGTTGACTCTTATTTGCTTTGTCTTGGTGGAAAAGACTTGACCATCAATGGTTGGCCTTTTACTTTCTTTCTTGATGCCAAATTCCATTTTAAAATGCTCCCCATGCTCAATTCTGATCTTGCCTTGTTTCACATCAATCACTACTCCTATTGTTGCCAAGAATGGTCTTCCTATGATTAGTGGGTCATCTGGTTCCTTATCCATATCAAGGATCATGAAATCAGTGGGAACTTCCACTCTTCCAATCCTGAGAGGCAAGTTTTCCAGGACACCAATGGGGTGCCTGCTTGTTCTATCAGCTAGAAATAAATAAAGACTACTCGGTTTAAAACTACTGAAACCCATCTTGTTGGCAACTGACAGAGGCATGATGCTGACTGAAGCTCGCATATCGCACATTCAATTGTTGAAAATCCTAAGGCCTATTGAACATGGCAGAGTAAAAGAGCCAGATCCTCCAATTTTCCTCAATTCGCATTTCAGGGTCTAAACATACTCCACTCCTCAGAATTTTCATTCCCAATCTCCTTGACAGCTTCCTTAACCTCAATCTCCAGCTGAGCTGTCTCTTGGCGATCTCCTCTCGAAGTTGTTCGTGTGTGTGGCAATAGCTTGGGAGGTGGAGTTTTTCGCTTGGCCATACGCTCTGCAAGCACCTCTAATTGGATGTCAAGAGCATCTCTGAACCTTTCCTCTAATTCCCCTTCCTCTGCTGCAAGCAGTTGAGGCTGATCTGTCATCTGAATATCTACCTGATGGATCATACGATCACCATCATCGGGTGTGTTATCAGGTTCAATCGACTTGATTAGTCTCCTCGGGTAAAGGCTCGGGTTCATACTCGGATATGTAGTATTGGGACTCATTCATCCCATAATGATCCATATCCTCCCCATCTGAACATCGCTGTCCTCAGTGAGGTAGTCCTCATAATCTTCATCAAGAAAGATGGCTGGGCAGTGGCATAGTCTTTGGGTTCTGAACTGCTTTATCTGGAAGCTGGTTGATCTTTGGAGGTGGTGTGTGAAAATGTAAGAGCTAAACGGTTTGGATGTTTAACAGAGAATATCAAACAAGAATTAAAAAACTCTCTCTTTTATTAGAAAATAAGTTCTTACAAGGTTTCTTCTTTAACTCTATTTTCTAAAAACTATTAAGCTCTTTGCCTCCTATGAATCTTCAAGCTATTCTTTTCTTAAACTTAAGATTCAATGCTATGATCTCTCAATCTATGAAGTGCTGGTCTTTTTGAAGACCAAGCCTCTCCTATTTATACTAATTGGTCTTAACCACACAATAGGCTAATTTCCAATTCTAAATAAACTAGGAATTGTTAATTTCCTTTTTCTTTATAGTTTAGGAAATTAACAATCTTTGTAAAACTTCCTTTTATCTTTATAACAAGAAAGTCTTTACTCTTCCAGAAACTTCTTCTTGCTTCATGTGACTTCTCTTGACCGTCTTAATAGATTTCCTCTTTGGTTTAATCCTGTTGATCCACATCTTGTACTACATTCGCTTTAGTACAACATTTATGTCAATAGATGCATCTTCAATCTCCCCTTTTTAACCTTATGCTTCTTCAAGCAACCCAGATCAATGATTTCAGTAATTTAAACTTAACACACTTCCTCTGATAGAAAACTGATTGCCAATCCAAAAAGAACTTAACAAATGCAAGAGCAGCAGCATCCCAAAGACAATCAAACCAAACTACAAAGTTTTTAGAACTAAAATCAAAACAGGCAAAATCGTGACAACAAGAAACAGAGAACATTCGGGCTTGATGCTCCCCCGCAATTGTGACAACAAGAAACAACGAACATTCGGGCTTGATGCTCTCCCCGTAACTGACAACAAGAACAGATCATTCTCTCCCCCGTGCTTGAAAACTGATCCAGCGTTAAAAACAATCATATATCTTTTGCATGGGATGATTCTGAGTCAAAACGATACACAACCCCAAGAAGATTTTGTAACACTCGAGCTGTATCAATCAGTGCTCCATAGACCAACTCTGGATCATTCTGTCCTACTAATGCATACGATGCTCCCAAGCTCAACATCTATAAACTTCTGACCAGGAACCGCAGTAGGAGGTGATCAGTTGATATCGGAGATGGTTCAGGTACAATAAAAACTAGGACACTCAGGAAACTTTTCTGCATAAGCCTTACCAGTGCGAACATCCTTGCGGTAGGCAATAGGCTTGACAAAGAGTTCAGATTGACCAATCTGAAGCTTCTTCTGATGCATAAGAATCGTAAAGATGGTTCTAGGAAAAACCAACCAACGAGAATCTTGTTTCTGTATTGCAGACAAATCAACAACCTGATCATACACCAACTGACCAAAATCAAATCTGATTCTTGAAAATCTTGTACACAAGACGAGCTCGGTCCTCAGACACATGATTCCTATGAGTCGTTGGTAACCAGTTGTAACTAGAGATAGTGAGCAAAGCTCCAAACACAGCCGGCAAGTTCTTGGGGTTCAAATCTCCCACTTGATATTATCGTCACCACTCAAGGTCTCAGCAAGCTTCTCATGACTTAGTGAATCAACTGCAGCATCAGAGTGTTTTTCTGCTTCAGACAAAGGAGCCTGACCAAACACTTGATTAATTACATCGGGAGAAAAATCATACAAATGACCACGCACAAATACTCTCACTCCATCAGTTGAAGGGTTTCTGGAAAATTAGCATAGAACTCAGCAATAATCTCCTTCACAAAAGAAGCTAAACCTTCAACACTAGCCAAATACCCATTTTCTTCACCAAATCAAGATAACCCCAATCATCCTTAGCTTCAAAGATCTACTAACCGTTCTTTGATGATTTCTCTAGACATAAAAAACTTGTACCTTTCCTGAGCTTCAATCGAAACAAATACTTGAGAATCAAACGTTTTTGCTGATTTCTTGCGAGTCGAACTTGATTCCCCTGTTTTCCTTGATTTCTTTGGTGGTGCGAGACCAAGCTTTTTGTGCACTCGCTTCTTCCTAGCCATTCGCTCCACTTGTTCTTGAACCGAGACTCCAATAGGATCAATTTCATCATTTGAAAGCTCCGGTTCCTTCCCCTTCCGAGACTTATGAACTCGATTAATCGAAATCCCAATTGCCGGTTCATCTACCTCCACACCCTCGATTCATTCAGATGCAGTCCCAAATGATTCGTCATCTTTGGCTGCAGTCTTCTCTACTGAAGATGAATCCTCCGAATACGGAACTAATCCCGGTGCATGCTCAACCTCCTCGATTTCTTCATCATTAGATGTGGTCGATTTTTGTCACCATCAGACCGACTCTCAGATCTTCTTCTTCCGGAAATCAACCCTCTTCGTGTTGCTCGAACCATTGTTGCGATTTCACAAAGATTTTTTTTTTTCTTTCCCTCTTCCTCTTCTCGATAACTCCAAGAAATCCGATTATAAACCCTTTTTTTTTTATTGAAAACAAAACAGCCCAGGCCCATAACTTATATGATCCAAGCACACAAATACCCAACTGATTTACTGTTAAACCATCACTTCAACAACTACTGAACCAGTTCTTGTACCACAATGGTACGCTCAAACCTTACAAACTCCAATGAGATTTCTCAACATCACGAATCTCTGAAAATCTAGCGCTTTAGTGAATAAATCAGCTAACTGCATCTCAGTGGGTAGATGATCAATCTGAACTTGCTTGTTCTCCACAAGCTCTCTAATAAAATGATGCCTTACATCAATATGCTTTGTTCTAGAGTGCTGTACAGGATTTTTTGAGAGATCTATGGCACTCTTATTATCACACAAAACTTGAAGAATCCTGAGTCCACACCATAATCTGCAGACATCTGCTTCATCCAAAGTAATTGAGTACAGCAGCTTCCCATAGCAATATATTCAGACTCAGCTGTTGATAACGATGCAGAATTTTGTTTCTTACTCAACCAAGAAATTAAGTTATTTCCCAAAAAGAAACAACCACCACTTGTACTTTTCGATCATCCATACTCCCAGCATAATCTGCATCACAGTATCCTACTAAACTTGAATTTGATCCTTTTGACATCCAAAGACCAAGGTCAAGTGTTCCCTTGACATACTTGATAATTCTTTCACAGCTTCTAGATGAGATTGCTTTGGTTTTGCTTGATATCTTGCACAAACTCCTACACTGTAACACAAATCAGGCCTGCTTGCTGTTAAGTATAACAAACTTCCGATCATTCCTCTATATAGAGTTACATCAACATCTTGTCCTTTCTCATCCTTCGTAACTTCTTTGTCGTGCTCATTGGAACAGCCCCTTCTTTGCATTTCTCTAACTTGAACTTTGTGAGCAGCTTCCTTGCATAGGTACTTTGTGAAACAAAAATTCCTTTATCTGTTTGAGTAATCTGCAAACCCAGAAAGTACTTCAATTCTCCAACTAGACTCATCTCAAACTCTTGAGTCATCTTATCCACAAACTTATTAACCAAATCCTGCGATGTGCTACCAAAATTATGTCATCCACATAAATTTGCACAACCATGATATGTTGCTCATTGGTTAATACAAACAGAGTTTTATCAACATTTCCTCGTTCATAACCTTGCTGTAGTAGGAAGTTAGTCAACCTTTCATACCATGCCCTTGGAGCTTGCTTCAAACCATATAATGCTTTCTTTAGACTATACACGTAATCTGGGTTTCTTGGATCTTCAAATCCTTTAGGCTGTTCCACATAAACTTCCTCTTTAAGAATTCCATTCAAGAAAGCACTTTTAACATCCATTTGAAACACCTTGAAATTCATGATACATGCCATTCCCAAGAAAAACCTTATTGATTCCAGTCTTGCTACTGGAGCAAACGTTTCTTCAAAATCAATTCCTTCAATCTGTGTATATCCTTGAGCCACCAATCTTGCCTTGTTTCGAACAACAATTCCATTCTCATCAGTTTTGTTCTTGAAAATCCATTTAGTCCCTATCACATTTACATTGTTTGGTCGAGGAACTAGCTCCCATACCTCATTTCGCTCAAATTGCTCTAACTCTTCTTCCATGGCTATGATCCATGAGTTATCATCAAGAGCCTCGTTATGATTCCTAGGCTCAACGAATGAGACAAAACACTCAAACTGAACTTTTTCCCAGTTTGCAAAATTGCTCTCCATTTTCTTGAAATCAATCTTAACACCTCTGGTCTTCATACCTTCTTTGAGATCCCCTATAACATCTGAAGCAGAATGATTTTTATGAACTTGCAGCAAAGGTTCTTGGACTTTTACCAATTTTTCTTCAGATTTATCGCCAACTTCCACTCCTTCTGGTTCACTTGTACCGAATTCTTCTTTTCTGAATCATTATCAGATTCACATTCTGTCAATTGATTAAATGATATAATCGTCAAACACCACATTCACTGACTCTACTATTGTGCCCAACCTCTTGTTGTAGATTCTGAAAGCTGTGCTACTCTCTGAATAACCCAGGAAAATTCCTTCATCACTTTTTGAATCAAATTTTCCAAGATAATCTTTGTCATTCAAGATGTAACATTTGCACCCAAACACATGAAAATAACTCAGATTAGGACTTTTTCCTTTCCACAGCTCATAAGGTGTCTTGGCTGAGTTCTTCCTCACATATACTCGATTTATGATGTAACAGGCTGTGTTTAATGCCTCTGCCCAGAATCTTTGTGACACATGATTTCCATGGATCATAGCTCTAGTCATTTCTTGCAATGTTCTATTCTTTCTCTCAACTACTCCATTTTGTTGAGGTGTCCTAGGAGCAGAAAATTGATGTGAGATACCATGATTCTCGCAAAACACTCTCATTACTTCATTTTGGAACTCTCCACCATGATCACTTCGTATCCTTTTGATTCCTCCTTTTTCGTTTATGAGTTGCAAAGCCCAAATCCTGAAGCTCTCCATGGTATCTGACTTCTCTCGAATAAAACGAACCCATGTGTATCTTGAGTAATCATCTACTAATACAAAAGCATATCTTTTCCCAGCCAAACTCTCTGTTTGCATAGGCCCCATTAAATCCATGTGAACTAAATCCAATATATCCTTCGATTGTATATCAGGAACTTTCTTGTGCTGAATCTTTACTTGCTTTCCTTGATTACATGGTCCACATACCATACGATCAACTCCTTTGATACGAGGAACTCCTCGTACTATCTCATTATTGACCAGCGTAGATAGATTTCTGACATTCATATGCCCAAGCCTTTGATGCCACAAATTAAGATCATCTTTGCTGAATAGCACACATCTGAGTTGCCATTCCACATATAGCAATTGTTTCCAGATCGGATTCCTTTTAGAACGACCTTCTTCTCCTCATCAGTAGCTTTGCAGTCAACTTTGGTAAATGATACTGTTAACCCTTCATCACATAGTTGGCTCACACTTATTAAATTTGCTTTCAAACCTTGTACTAGGTAGACATTCATTAGCTTAGGTAGGGTGGTGTCATCAGTTTTCCCTTTTCCTTGAATATCTCCATGGCCTCCGTCTCCAAACGTAACTTTACCACCTCTGATTCTTCGAAAATCTTGTAGATAATTTTGTGTGCCTGTCATATGACGAGAACAACCACTATCAAAGTACCAAGGACTATCGTTATCTGGTTCTTCTGTAATCAACGCCATATTGCATCTAAAGTTTACACCTGAGATGACCTTTGTAGCTCCTTTGATACAGTTTGATATAGATCAGACTTCTTTATCCAAATCTGTTTACGAAATCTATTCCAGAAAAATCTGCCTTGATGCTTGAGTTTCTGAACTTTTTCCCAATACTTTAGCAGAAAACTTTTATGTGCCCATATTTTCCACAGTAATAACATCCACTAGACCTAACTTGTTGACCTTTTCCTGTATCCGCTGGTGGAGTATTCAGTCCTCCTGACACAAATTTGGTTTCTCTTATAACATCAGAAGTTCGACCATCATATCCTAAGCCTCTATGAGTCTTCTCTGTCCTTCCATAGCTTAGAATTTCATCTAGTTGCTTCGTCCCAGCAAACATGTGGATCTTCTTATGTTGAATCTCAAGTTCAATTTGCAATTTTGCGGATTTTTCTTTTTCTGAATTCAAGTTGCTTCTTAGTTCTTCACATCGGTTAGCAAGATTAAGTTTTTCTTTGATCAATAATACACTCTCTTGGCTAAGTTTTTTCTCAGACTCTAACTCATCCTGGAGGGTTTTGATTAGATTAGTAAGACGTTCATTCTCCTTAACTAATTTTTGATTCTCCTTTCCAAGGCTAATAAGCATATTTCGAACCTCATTGTAACTTTCTGTCAGCTCTTCTTCAGAGTCTGAACTTTCTTCCCCATCTACAAACTCTGTAATGCCTAGATAAGCCACAAAATTCAAAATTTCTTCTTCACTGTCTTCCTCAGTGTCTTCATCCATGCTTAGCAGAGACTTCTCCTTTCGACTCACACATTCTTCCTGAGTGTGTCCTAAACCTTTGCATACAGAACATTTGTTTTCTCTTCTTTTGACCGTAGGACATTCCCGAATAAAGTGTCCATAACCCTTGCATTCATGACACTGCATCTCTGCTTTTCTTGAAAGTTTGCTCTCTTCCCCAGTCTTTTTATATGGTGTGAACTTTTTCTGTCCTTGACCTTGTTCTACTCTCTTGAGTACACGATCAAATCTGCGAACCAACAAGCTAACCGGATCATCATCTTCTATCTTGTCCTTGGTCTCATGAACTGCTAAGGCAACACCCTTTAGTGCTTTTGACTCCTCCCAACTCCATCTCATGAGCTTGTAGCATTCCTACTAATTCTGCAAAACTTAAATCTTCGATGTTATTTGACACGCATAGTGCAGTCTTGTAAGCCATGAACTTTGTAGGTAAGCAACGAAGGAACTTTTTAACCAATTTCTGATCTTTATATTTCTTTCCCAATGTTACTGCTTCCTGAGCCAAGGTGCTGATTTTCGAACTGAAATCAGAAATTGATTCATGCTCTTCCATTCTTAAGTTCTCAAATCGAGATGCCAACATGTCTTTTCTGGAACTCTGAACCTTTGTCGTGCCCTCATATTGAACTTGAAGAATATCCCATGCTTCTTTCGCTGTCTCACATCCTTGAATTAATTCAAATTGTTTTCTTCCTACGCTGCAGTGAATAGCTGTGAGAGCTCGAGAGTTGTATTTCGATTTTTTCATCTCGTCTTCAGTCCAATCCTCTTCTGGTTTAGCTTTCCTTGACCCCTTTTCGTCTTTGATTGTTGGTTCTTCCCATTTTTCAAGAACAGCTTTCCAGGCAAGTCGATCTATCCCACCGATTATGGACTTCATCCTTGATTTCCAAAAACCATAGTTTCCATCGTCCAGAATGACCTTGTTGGAGTTAAGAAGATCACCGTAGCTCTCCATCCTTTCCACAGGATCTCACCCGTACTAAATCCTTACAAGTGTAAGCTCTGATACCAATTGAAAATGTAAGAGCTAAACGGTTTGGATGTTTAACAGAGAATATCAAACAAGAATTAAAAAAACTCTCTCTTTATTAGAAAATAAGTTCTTACAAGGTTTCTCCTTTAACTCTATTTTCTAAAAACTATTAAGCTCTTTGCCTCCTTTGAATCTTCAAGCTATTCTTTTCTTAAACTTAAGATTCAATGCTATGATCTCTCAATCTATGAAGTGCTGATCTTTTTGAAGACCAAGCCTCTCCTATTTATACTAATTGGTCTTAACCACACAATAGGCTAATTTCCAATTCTAAATAAACTAGGAATTGTTAATTTCCTTTTTCTTTATAGTTTAGGAAATTAACAATCTTTGTAAAACTTCCTTTTATCTTTATAACAAGAAAGTCTTACTCTTCCAGAAACTTCTTCTTGCTTCATGTGACTTCTCTTGACCGTCTTAATAGATTTCCTCTTGGTTTAATCCTGTTGATCCACATCTTGTACTACATTCGCTTTAGTACAACATTTATGTCAATAGATGCATCTTCACAAGAGTGTTTAGGTATGCCATAGTGGTGAGTTAGCTAGTTTTGGAGCTAGAATCCATGTATGTGACATATCTGAAACTCTGCTTACTCAAAGTTTAAGCGAATGGGAAAAGAAAGGGTTTCAAGTGAGTGGATCAGTTTGTGATGTAAGCTCTCGTCCCGAGAGAGAAAAGCTGATGCAAACCATCTCCTCGCTGTTCGACGGCAAACTCAACATTCTTGTAAGTGAAATTAACTTATAGTATAGTAGTACTCCTTAATATATAGAAGTCTAACGCAAACGCCTAAGCATATATGTTTTAGGTTAATAATGTTGGTGTACTTCGTGGGAAGCTAACAACAGAATATGTGGAAGAAGATTTCTCTTTCCACATGTCAATAAATTTGGAAGCTGCTTTCCATTTTAGTCAGCTTTCACATCCTCTCTTAAAGGCTTCAGGCAATGGAAGCATCGTCTTTGTTTCCTCTGCTGCAGGGATTGTATCACTTGATGGTGCATCCATTTATAGTCTAAGTAAAGGTAACCATGCATGGTTTGTACTAGAGGCAGTTCATTGCAAAACTGACTAACCAAGAAGGGGTGTTTTTTGTTGTTATTGTTGTTGTTTTATTCTTATAGGAGCTTTGATTCAGCTAGCTAAAAATTTGGCATGTGAATGGGCAAAAGACGGCATAAGAGCCAATGCTGTTGCGCCAAATGCTATCACGACTCCTATGTGTCAATCTGTAATAAATCAAAGACAACTTTTTACATTTTTTTGTGTGAATATAACAACCTCAGTTTCTCTAATATTTTCTGCATTGTGTATTCTTAAAGTATCTTGAGGACGTCAGTGTCAAGGAGGCATTGTTGAGTAGAATCCCACTTGGTCGCTTAGGAGAGCCGAATGAAGTTGCATCACTAGTGGTCTTCTTGTGTCTTCCTGCAGCTTCTTACATAACTGGTCAAACCATTTGTGTTGATGGAGGTTTCACTGTTAATGGCTTCTCTTATCAGCAGCATGCTTGAGAATGGTCATGTTATGTTCTTGTCTTAATATCTTTAACTCCCTATTGGCCTTGTAACTTGTCAAAAACTCTGCACAATAAAATTCTATGTGGATTCTTTCCACAAGAGATAACACTTATGCAAATCGGCTTCAACGATGTTTGATGCATCTTTATTTAAAGAAACTACGCATACCCTTTCCTAATGTTATACAATGGTTAAGATTTGATTATTCGTAAAACGGGATGAACAAGAAACCTAGCAAGAAGATGTTTCCGATTAAAAAAGAAAAAGCCCTTTCGCAGAAAGAGAGCAGGCAAAAGCAGAGTAAAACTTGGACTCAAATGAGAAGATGGTCTTCAACTTCAACACTCATCCAAATACAGAATCATGTGACAACACACCATGCTTTACAATCCCTATGCAAATATGAAATGATGACTCAGAGGAGAGATGGCGTCTCTATGGCACAAAAAAAATCATTGTAATCATCCAAAACTGAATGCAAAAGCTTAAAAGTTATTTCTCCTATTCTCTGTTTTACTAAAGATATAATTGTGAAGAAGTCAAAATCATATTAGAAGTTATCGATATATTAAGACTTTTGGAACACACTATAACTTAAGCGAAAACATCAAATGAATAATATCTAAAAAATTTCATTTTTGGTCAGGACCACTAACTTAGATATTCTAGCCATGCTCTCTTTTGACTACTACATAATTTCTGAACCACACATACCAACTAACTCAATAATTCTGACTTTATCTGATCCACATTCATTGTATATATATTATTATCATTGCTAGTAAGTTAGTAACAAGCAAGAAAAATGGATAAAAGATGGAGTCTTCAAGGTATGACTGCTCTTGTGACCGGTGGAGCCAGCGGAATTGGGTTTGTCTGTCTTTCTTTATCACCTCTTTTACCCCATTGTTCTGCTTCTAAATAGCTAGTCACTATTTGAAGGAATTAAAGTTTGTGGAATGTTATGTTTAGGTATGCCATAGTAGAAGAGTTAGCTGGTTTTGGAGCTAGAATCCATGTGTGCGATATATCAGAAACTCTGCTCAATCAAAGTTTAAGCGAATGGGAAAATAAAGGGTTCAAGTGAGTGGTTCAGTCTGTGATGTAACCTCTCGTCCTGAGAGAGAAGAGCTGATGCAAACAGTCTCATCCCTGTTCGATGGCAAACTCAACATTCTTGTAAGTAAATGATCTTTATATAGAAACAACTACGCATACTCTATAACTAAAATTTATATATGAGAGAATTTGGTTTTTACAACATAGGTTAATAACGTGGGCGTACTCAGGGGAAAGCCAACAACAGAATATGTGGCAGATGATTGGACTTTCCATATCTCAACAAACTTGGAAGCTGCTTACCATTTTTGCCAACTTTCACATCCTCTCTTGAAGGATTCTGGCTATGGAAGCATCATCTTCCTTTCCTCAGTTGCAGGGGTTATATCTTTCGACGCTGGATCTATTTATGGTCTTACAAAAGGTAACTGAAGTTAACCTAGCTAAGTTACTACTAGAGGCAATTCATTGCAAATCAACTAGGAGTTTTTTCGTTTTACTTAAAAAAAGAAAAAAAATGTTTTGTTAATTTCTTTTACAGGGGCTCTGAATCAGCTAGCTAGAAATTTGGCATGTGAATGGGCAAAAGACGGCATAAGAGCTAATGCTGTTGCACCTAATGCTGTCAAGACTGCTCAGTCTCAATCTGTAATATATAAATAATATAAAGCTCTTACCTTTTTGTTGTTGTTGTGAATTTAACAACCTCAATCCCTCTAATCATTTCTCAATATATTTTTTTGTTTATAAAAGTTTCTTGAGGACGTCAGTTTCAAGGAGGCATTGTTGAGTAGAACTCCACTTGGACGTGTTGGAGAGCCGAATGAAGTTGCATCACTAGTAGTCTTCTTGTGTCTACCTGCAGCTTCATATATAACAGGTCAAACTATTTGTGTTGATGGAGGCCTCACGGTTAACGGTTTCTCCTATCAACCATAGGCTTGAAAATGACCAAGCTTGTCGTGTTTGGTTTGTAATTTCCTTAAACACACAACGTTCTCTATATCTCTAATAAAAATTATCTCTCTATGAGTTTATGCATGAAAATATAAATGAATTCACAATTCCATTATGGATAGAAGATTCAATTACACCCGCGGCACCCACAACTTTGCGGTAGTGTATCTTTCAAAATCAAAATGCTATATGGCATTTTATTGTTCGTGGTTTACTGGCTTTGGTAGTTGTTAGTTCTGTTATGTTATTTGAAAGTTCCAGAAAGTGAGATTGGTGCTTTATTAGGAACATGGATACTCTCTCATCAACGGCCCGAAGCAACATAACTTAAGAATGTTCATAACATTGAGAGAGTATATATTACCGTCTATGCCACTGATTTTAAGAATGTTAATGGCAACACAACACAACATGATTATAGTGTACTTTTTTTTTTTTTTTTGCTGTTGGTCCGTCTCTGTCACTGAATTTAAATGATTGTAACATAAACATGATTATGCTTATTCTATTTTGTTGTTGTTACGTCTATGTCTCTGATTTTACATGTTAATTGTAATACCAATATGATTATACTTATTTTTTGTTGCTGTTGTTCCGTCTTTGTCGCGTTTTTTGTTTGTCTTAAACACTCACGACGAGAACGGCTTTGTCGTGTTTTATCTCGTGATTTCTTGATTCTTTCCCAGCAACAAATAATTTAAGATCAAGGCACGATTACAGATTACATGCTCATTTATTTTCCCAGTTATGCGCACCTCTCTATTGGTTTTGGGTCCTACCATATAATTAGTAATAATAGAAATGCATTTGACCAAAGAAAACACTATCAAAGAACACTCCAATCTGTAACGTTTATTTTAAAGGAATACTAGGTAACCCACATTATGTGTCGGATAAATTGATTTAAATAAAATATTATAAATAAAATATTATAAATAATAGTATTATTTGAGATTTAAGATTCATTTGTGTAAAACTAAATTTGTAAGTAAAGTTTACTTTTTTCGTTTATTCAAATTTATGTTTATTTTGTGTAAAAATACGTTTCACCTGTGAAATATTTAAATGTCAAAAAAGAATTTCAACATGGTGGAGAAAGTTTTAATGTCTTTTTCTGTTTCTAATATCAAATTCATATCTTTTCTGTTTCACATTATTATTTACATCACTATATCATTGAATAGATAAAACAATATTTTTTAGACCAACCGATTTAATTTAAACTAATCCTAAGTATAAAAATGCAATGAGAAAATATATAGAAAGTGGTAAATAATCAAAAAATGTAGTTATGGTGAAAACTTAATAGGAAAAAATGATTATCAAGGGTTTTCAAAAATTTCAATAATACGGATACCATGTTAAGATCGCTGAATCATGTATATTTAAATAGTTATTGAAATTTTCAAATAGGAGATGAAGTTTTTGTTGTTCAAAAATTTAATTGGTAAATAGATTTAAAATTTTTGGCAAAATATTATTTATTTTTAAGAATATGTTGTGATAATTATTTTTTAATATACTTGAATATAGACGGTATAAAAATTTATTTGTGGTATAATTTCAAAATTGTTTGTGGTATGTAATTGAGTAAAAAAAATTGTGGTATGTAATTTATTTTTATGATTATTTTGATAATTCATTCAATTATTTTTTAAATATAGTTGAATAGTCATCAGATTTTTTCAAAATAGGAGAATAAGTTTAGTATTTCAAAAAATTAAAGAAATAGTTTACAATCTTTTTTGAAATGTAATATACTTGTAATAATTAAATAGGATATGAAAGTGATAATTCAAAACATTTTGAATTTTAATAGTTGTTTAAACCTTTCATTTTTAAAATCTAATAGAAATAAACATTGTCTCATATATTGTATTGGTATATTTAATGTAAATAATAATGAAAAGTAATAGCATTTATTAAAAAATATGCAGGAGCTCTATGAGCGTGACACCTCAGCTTTTTTGGTGAGAGTGATTCTCTATTAATATATACGAGGTGAAATGTAATATACTTCTAATAATTAAATAGGATATGAAAGTGATAATTAAAAATATTTTTGGATTTTAATAGTTGATTAAATCTTTCATTTTTAATAGTGAATAGAATTAAACATTATCTCATATATGGTAATGACATATTTAATGTAAACTAGGATTTAACCTGCGGTACACCGCGGGACTATATTTTTAATTTTAAAAATTTAAATTTTATATTGTCTTTATTTGTTATTTTATTATTGTTTTATTAATTTTAAAAATATAATTTTTACAGATATTTGATATAAGTATTCAAAGTATAGAATTTTTGTAGTGTTTTCAAGGTTTTAACCCATGTGGTATATGTATAGTCTAGTTATACATTTATCTCTTGGTACACATCTAAAAGTGTTTAACAAAAACAGAAAAAAATCACTTAACTCCCTATATGGGACTAATGCCAACCCGTCTCACCAAAATCAAAATAAGTTTTTTTATCAAGTTTAATTATGTTAATTGTTTTACCAAATTAACATATTTTTATAGTTTATAATTTTTCCCTGTCAATATATATAGTTTATGATAATTATTAAAATTTTAGTTTTTTTGGTACTTCCTCAAAAAATTAAAAATAAACCAAATTATATGGGGGGTTTTCAACATATTTAATGTGACATTTTATAATTGGATTTTCGGTTTAGGAAATTTATTAATGTTAATATAATTATGGAAATTGTAAACTTTTGTTATGGAAAATCTATTGTCTATCATTTAAATTTGAGAGATTCTAGTATCCATAAAAATAGTTTTGGAGATTTAATGTGTTAAAACATTAATGGATAGAGTTGTTTTTGAAAAAATCGGAATGTATAGATGTTGTTAAGATTTTATGGCAATAAATGTAACAAATGTTGGTCAATTTAAGAAAATTTAATATTTGAGTTTCTCTGCAATGTTATTTATGAAATTGTTTTAGGGGTTGATGTTGTAAAAAAAAAATTGAATAAGTAAAACTCAAAGGGCATAAACTAAAATGTACTTCAAAAATGTTAATATAGATAATAATGAAAAGTAAGAGCATTTATTAAAAAATGTACAGGATCTCTGTGAGCGCGACACCTCAGCTTTTTGGTGATAGTGCTTCTCTATTAATATATAAGGGATTTGAACTCACTAGCAAGTTTTTCTAATGGTATTTTAAGGTTATTTTGGACAAATATAGGAATTAAAAAAAAAACTTTGACAGAATTTTTACATATTATATTCAATAGATTGTGATATTTTGGAACGGAAGTGATTCATGCTACAACATTCCGAAACTGATGTCTTATTTTTGGATATCAGTCTAAATATACATGGTCATATTTACGGATACGGTAAAAACAAAAATTAATAAAGTATTACGAATCTAAATAAATCTATAAATTTAATTTGTAAATTATACTTTTAAAAATAAAATAAAATGAATATTATAAATAAAATGTCTATGTTTCCTTACATGAAATCTTATAATATACTCCCTCTGTTTCATAAGGAGTGTCATTTTGACACAGATTTTTTGTTATAAAAAGAGTGTCATTTTATATTTTCAATGCAGTTTTTAATATTAATTTTTATTTTTATCCATACTATTTCAGCTTATTAATTAGAAAGAGAAATTATTTTAGTGTATTTAGAAAGGGTAAAATAGAAATTTATGTAATTTTTTTAATATGTGTGCATTGTGTCAAAATGATACTCTTTATGAAACAGAGGGAGTATGTAATATTCCAATTTTAGAAAATATGGTGGTTTATGTACAGAAGTTTAAAAGTTGATTTGGTCACTTATATTACTACCAAAGTGCATTTATATTCGCAGTTAAATGTTGTAGGTGATCTTCACAATTTAATCGTGTTTGAGCTGAAACAATATCAGGATAAACTTTTGAGGAAGTGATTCAGAACCGTGCCAGTGGAGATACAGCACACAAAAAAAAATCATGCAGTGAATTATAGAATTGGTATACATTAAAAAAAAAGTGTTGATTGGAGTGTTATAAACTATATATATTTATTTAATTAAATATCTTTTAAGATTTTACTAGAAATGAACCACGGGTTTTCGTTAATATTTATATATTATGACTCTATAGATGTTGTAGCATCTCTGGTCTTTGCTAGTCACATGCAAACATAGAATGGATAAAAGATGGAGTCTTCAAGGTATGACTGCCCTTGTAACTGGAGGAGCCAGTGGAATCGGGTTCGTCTTTCTTTTCTCTCTATATCATAATTTTGCCCATTCTTTTGAATTTATGTAAGATGTTGTCGCTAAATTTTGTTTTGGTGTGGATTGTTTTAGTCATGCAATAGTAGAGGAACTAGCCGGTTTTGGGGCCAAAATCCATGTATGTGACATATCCAAAACTCTTCTCAATGAAAGTTTATGTGAATGGGAGAAGAAAGGGTTTCAAGTGAGTGGTTCGGTCTGTGATGCATCCATTCGTCAAGAGAGAGAAACACTTATGCAAACTGTCACAACCGTATTCGATGGCAAGCTGAACATTCTTGTAAGTCAATCTTAACTTAAGAAACTACGCATATTCTTTTAGGCTGTTAAGAAATGACATATATCGTAGGTTTTTTTTCTCACTTGTAGTTTAACATATAGGTGAACAACGTTGGTACAATCCGCACAAAGCCAACAATAGAATATGAGGCAGACGACTTCTCATTCCATATTTCTACAAACTTGGAATCTGCTTATCATCTTAGCCAGCTTTCACATCCAATGCTAAAGGCGTCAGGCTATGGAAGCATCATCTTTATTTCCTCTATAGCAGGGATTGTATCATTTGACGCTGCATCCATTTATGGTCTAACGAAAGGTAACCAGGGTTCTTTGCTAAACTGACTAATCAATAGAGATTCTCCATTTTACTAGACGAATAATATCGTATGTATATATGAAATTTTTAAATCTAAATAGAGAACTTTTAAATACGTTTAGTATTTGACAAAAACAAAAGAAGCTAATGTTTTAGTATGGTATGCAACATTTATGATCTTACAACTCATAATAGTTGGAATGTATATTATATATATTCCAACTCATAATAGTTTATATACTGGTTTCGTTAATTGTAGTTCAGATATGAAGTTTTTAACATATTATAAGAAAACACTTTTCGTGTCAGAACTATATGATCAGACTATCAAAATATCGGGTTTTCATTCATATTCAATAACATATATAAGGAGAATATTGACACAAAAAAGACTAGTTGGTTGACCATTAGTTCTAATTTTCTAGAAAAGCTTTGTATTTCAACATTAGTTCTAATTTTCTTTGGGATTCCTAAAAGATGTCTCGTCGTAGTATTTATATTTTTCTTGTGTGTATGTACAGGAGCTTTGAATCAGCTAGCAAGAAATTTGGCTTGTGAATGGGCAAAAGACGGCATAAGAGCCAACGCTGTCGCCCCTAATTTTATCAACACTGCACTGACTACATCCGTAATACACTCCCTCACACTTTTTTTTCTTCATTTTTTGGTCTTTTACAAATAACATCATCCACATCCAATGCTTGTTTCTTACAATCTTGTCAACAATCAGTTTCTCGAAGACGCCGGTTTTAACGAGAGTTTGTCCAGTAGAACTCCACTTGGTCGTGCTGGAGAAGCAAGCGAAGTTGCATCACTTGTAGCCTTTCTGTGTCTTCCTGCGGCTTCATATATTACTGGTCAGACCATTTGTGTTGATGGAGGTCTTACAGTTAGTGGCTTCTCCTATCAGCCACTGGCTTGAGCAATTGACCCGAGTCTTGTTTTTTGGGTTGGTCTCGTGAAGAACGTCCAAGTCTTGTCTTTTGGGTTGGTCTCGTGAAGAACGTCCAACTCTTGTCTTTTGGGTTGGTCTCGTGAAGAACGTCCAACGATATATATATTCTCATGTATCATATTTTATCCAAGTAAAACAATGTTATTCACCCATGGATTTTAAAAAACTTAATGAAAAGTCTAATGCTATTATTAATTAGTGATTTGAAAATCTACTCTAAGATCCAATGAAAACATTTTGAGGATTTGATTTCAAGGAAATTCCATAAAATTCTATTAAAACTTAAATAGTTAAATCACTTAAAATTAAAAGAGAGTATTTTGCTACATGAGTGACAAAATATGAACTCAAAGATAAATTACTCTTTCTATTCATCTTACCTATAAATAGTTACCCTTAACCTGTTATTAATTTATTATCCTTAAAATGAACGATTTGTTTTTTTTTAGTTAATTATGACAAAAATGGAGGGGAAACTTAATTACATTTCCTACTATGGGAGTTATCATGTAGATCGCCGTAGTAACCACCAGCCCTGGCCCATAAGGATGATGACATATTAGCTAATATAATTAACGAGCGAGTTATGTCTAAGATATATGGCAATTTCTAAAGCTCGGGAATCATCCATTTTATTATGGAGTATAGGCCGGGACATGTTGTCTCGTGAATGATTCCAACAGTACTTTCTCTCCACCACTTAAAAAATGATAATAGTACTTCAATAGAAGCGAAAAGGAGACAAAAAGCAAGTAATAATTTCAAGATCCTATAATGGCTAGAAATCAAAAGAGCATAATTACAACTTCCCAAATGTAGCAAATATCCAACAAAAACTCATTCAGTAGAAGAGAGAAAGGGACAAATGTTATTTTACCATACAATGGGTTAAAATTTTGAATGTTTGGTAAAGTGGGATGATCATGAAACCAAACCAGAAGATAAGCACCGACGGTATGATAGAATCGTTTACCTTATTTTGGTTACCTAAACACACGTGGAATGTTTACCAACTTTTGTTCACCAATCTACTGAATCTATAAAGGACAACTGATTCTACAAAAGTGGACTTTTATGTCAAGATTTTTGACTATTAAAAGTCCAGTTTTACCATCAACTTATATAAATACTTTTGTCATGTTCTTTATTATGGTTAACGTCTCCACCTCACATACAAACAAAATCATTAATCGACACTTATCTCATTCTTGTCTATATAATAATGTGTAGCACTTCTCTGGTCATTTGCAAGTAACATACAAGGAAAATGGATAAAAGATGGAGTCTTCAAGGTATGACTGCTCTTGTAACCGGTGGAGCCAGCGGAATCGGGTTTGTCTTTCTTCTCTCTTTATCATCTCTGTTACCTATTGTTATGCTTCTATTTTAACATCCTAGATGGTCAAAGATTTGAAGGAATTTTAAGTTTGTGTAATGTTTAGGTATGCCGTAGTGGAGGAGTTAGCTGGTTTTGGAGCTAGAGTCCATGTATGTGACATATCTGAAGCCAAGCTTAATCAAAGTTTAAGCGAGTGGGAAAAGAAAGGGTTTCAAGTGAGTGGCTCAGTGTGTGACGTAACCTCTCGTCCCGGGAGAGAAAAGTTGATGCAAACCATCTCCTCACAGTTTGATGGCAAACTCAACATTCTTGTAAGTAAATTATTCTTAAAGATAGATACTAATCAAGTTAAGCATGAGAAAACTCTTAAAAGACTCTTTCTTTACAATATGCATAGGTAAACAATGTAGGTGGAATCCGCTCAAAGCCAACAACAGAATATACAGAAGACGATTTCGCTTTCCATCTCTCAACAAACGTGGAAGCTGCTTACCATTTTTGCCAACTTTCACATCCACTCCTAAAGGCTTCAGGCTATGGGAGCATCATCTTTGTTTCCTCGGTTGCAGGGATAATATCTTTTGACGCTGGATCCATTTATGGTCTAACGAAAGGTAACCAGAGACATATATAGTTATTATTAGAAGCATAGATGAAGTTTATTGCAAGACTGACTAATTAACACCGAGTATTGTATATATATATTTTTTCTATGTATTGTTGATTTGTTTTGCAGGAGCTTTGATTCAGCTAGTGTTAGGGGTAGATCTCTCCCATAAAAGGCCCAGCCCAAGGACAGGCCCAAGTGGGTTTCAATCCATAAAGGGTATAATAGTCTTTACAAGAAACGAACCGACACAGTAACCTATAAATAGTGGGTTACTGTGTACGGCGAAAGGGGACACTTTTCGAGAAAAGGACAAGAAAAACCGTTAGAAAAGAACAATATACGCGAGCTCGCAGCTCGTCATTTTTGTTATAAACGACCTTTTAGCTCGTCAAATTAAATTGTAGCTCGGCTTTTCAGTTTAATAAAGAGAATTTCGACCCCCATTTAACACCGAACTAAATATCTCAATTGTACCGATTTGAACATCAACAATTTGGCGCGCCAGGTAGGGGGAGACAAAGTTGAAATTTCCGAAACAACTTGAAAGACGAGCCCAGTGAAAATTGACGAGATGGCTGGACCTGGAAGACCAAGGTAAAAGTACGAGCTCATCGGGCGGAACGACGACTCCGGGAACGGAAAGAGCCAAGCCCACGTCCTTCCGGCCCGGATGCTCCCATAAAACCGTTGCAGCTGAAAGCCCGGATTCCTTCGTCATTGCAACCAGGCCGAGTCCAACGAGTGCGGAGGCGACCCAAAATCCTGTTCAACTCGCCACTTTCAGCGCGCAGCCCGTAACCAGTATCGACGAGCTCTTTCGTGGGATACTGATGCGCCTCGACCAACAAGAACAAAGAACCGGCACTCGTTTGGATGCGCTAACCGTGGCTCAAGCCAGCTCTCAGGAGGAAATTAATCATCTCCGTACTCTCCAGCGTGCCGCAGCAGTCAACCTCCCCGTCGAGGTAATGGACGGGAGGCCTCAGGCGCGAGCCGAACAAACAGAACGAGACCCAATCGTTCGAGCTGGTGACAGAAACCCGATCTTGCAAACTGATGAAACGAAAGCAGCGGAGTTAAAACAGATTAAGGAGAAAATGCAGGAGATGGAAGCAAGATTCCACAAAGTAACAAGCAGAGCACCGAATATGGACCTTGTGCTCGAAGCTACACAACGAACCCCATTTTCCAAGAGGCTCACCACAACGTCAGTTCGGCGAACGATCAAGCCTAGGCTGGGTTATTATGATGGAACAGTCGATCCAAGGGATTTTTTACTCACGTTCGGAGTAGCGCTCGCCCCCCTGCAATTTAGCCCAGAAGAGTACGACGCGGGCGCATGTCAAGTTTTTGCCGAACATCTGACAGGAACGGCCCTGAGTTGGTTCTCGCGACTCCCGTCCGGATCAATCGATAGCATAAAAGATTTGATGACGGAATTCATGAAGCAGTTTTCGGTTCTAGTGGAAAATAAAAATTCACATGCAGTTTTCGGTTCTATATTTTAGTGTAGGAATCCGTTTGACTTCTCCAACCGGCGAAGTATTAGAACAATCATTCCGTCTGAGATTCCAGGCAACTAACAATGTTGCCGAATACGAAGCACTTATCGCAGGCCTTAAGCTCGCCAATGGCATGCAAATAAAACGCATTCGGGCATACTGCGACTCGCAGCTCGTCGCTAATCAATTCAGTGGAGAATTCAGTACCAAAAGCGAACCAATGGCCGCCTACCTCAGCGTCGTTAGGTTACTTTCTAAGCGCTTCGATGAATTCGAGCTAATCAAAGTCCCTAGGGGAGACAACGCCCCGGCCGACGCCTTGGCAGCTCTCGCTTCAACGTCCGACCCAGATCTAAAACGGATTATCCCAGTTGAAAGCATAGACACGCCAAGCATCAAAGAAACATCGACAGCAACCTGCCTTGCACTTCATCAAACGAACTCCGAGGTGTCTTCCACCCAGCAGTTCGCAGTATCCGAACAGCAACCCAAGACCCCTGACGATAACAAGACCGACTGGCGAGTCGAAATCCGCGCGTATTTGGCGGACGGCGATGTACCAACGGACAAGTGGGCAAAGCGGCGGCTAAAAACGAAGGCTGCCCATTACACTCTCATGAAGGAGCATTTGCTTCGTTGGACCGCATCAGGGGCATTATTGCTATGCTTACATGGAGACGATGCAGAGAGTCATGATGGAAACTCATGAGGGCGCTGGAGGGAACCATTCGGGAGGAAGAGCCCTGGCGCTACGAATCAAAAAACATGGTCACTACTGGCCAACGATGATATCAGACTGTGAGAAGTTCGCCGCCAAGTGTGAAAAGTGCCAGCGACACGCTCCAATCATTCACCAGCCGACCGAACTACTGCGAGCCGGCATAGCCCCGTATCCCTTCATGCGTTGGGCAATGGATATAATTGGCCCGCTACCCCCGTCAAGACAAAAGCGTTACATTCTCGTCCTTACCGACTATTTCACAAAGTGGGTCGAAGCCGAATCTTATGCCCTGATTAAGGCCAAAGATGTACAACTTTTCGTCTGGAAATTTATTATCTGCCGACACGGGCTGCCATACGAAATAGTGACCGATAATGGATCGCAGTTCATTTCCCTCCAATTCGAAGACTTCTGCGCCAAGTGGCAGATTAAGTTAAGAAAATCGACGCCACGATACCCCCAAGGTAACGGACAAGCGGAAGCTACAAACAAGACGATACTCGACGGCCTTAAAAAGAGAATGGACGCCAAGAAGGGTGCATGGGCTGACGAGCTCGACGGAGTACTCTGGTCTTATCGGACGACCCCGCGGCAAGCCACTAACCAAACACCCTTCTCCCTAGCATATGGGATGGAAGCCATGGCCCCGGCTGAGGCTGGTAGTACCAGTCTCCGAAGAGCAATGCTAGTCACCAACACAAGCCTCAACAACGATATGATCATGGACCGCCTCGACGAGCTGGAAGAAGAACGTGACAAGGCTCTTCTACGAATCCAGAACTATCAACTCGCCGCGGCTAAATACTATAATAAGAAGGTGCATAATCGGCATTTCGATGAAGGCGATCTCGTTCTCCGAAAAGTCTTCGAAAATACCGCAGAACCAAACGCTGGAAAAATGGGAGCCAACTGGGAAGGACCATATCAAATATCCAAGATAGTTCATCCCGGCGTATATGAACTGTTAACCATGGATGGCGAACTAGTCCCACGTTCCGGAACTCAATGCACTTGAAGCGTTATTATTATTAGGAGCTGAGCAGTGGCTCGACTACGTTTAAATCTCGACTTTGTAATGTGAACTACGAGCGGCTTGATCCTTCCTGATCGGAGGGTACGTAGGCAGTCCCGTTCACGGGACACAGCTGCAAATAAAATAAATTTTCATTTATTCGAAAATCTTTCGCTGCTTAACTCGTCGATAATTAATCCAAGCAAATCGTCACGAGTCGCATTTAAAAAAAAAAAAAAAAAAAAAAAAAAAGCCGAGTCGTTGCTCGCAAATTATGTCGACCATCGCGAGTCACACCTAAAAAAAAAAAAAAAGCCGAGTCGTTGCTCGCAAATTATGTCGACCATCGCGAGTCACACCTAAAAAAAAAAAGGTCGAGTCGCCACTCGCAAATTATGTCGACCATCGCGAGTCACACTAAACAAAAGCCGAGTCGCCACTCGCAAATTGCGTTGACCATCGCGAGTCATATTTAAAAAAAGAAGCCGAGCTGTCACTCGCAAATTGTATTATAAGCCGATCACCGAGTATCGCACATACAAAATAAAATCAAAAGCAAATCAACCCGCAATAAAAGTTTATTAAGGGGCGCCAGCCCTAGTACAATAAGTAGAGAACAGGAGCCGACCCTGAAACAACGGCAGTTATTATTTAAAAGGGGGTGGAAGGGAAAAGATAGCTAAACCCCCATATTCAGGAAATCATTATCGCGACCCCGATTCAAGGAGCCATGTCGAATTAGTCGGCTCTCCGAGCTCAGACTCCCTTATCGCCTCTCGCCAGGCCCGGCACTCATTCCGCAACTTCTCTAACACATGCGCCGGGACTTCCATACCTTTACCGACCATTTTTTCAAGGTACGCCAGAATCCCATCGGCACGACTGCTCTCAATAAAGAGGTACTCCGAGCTCTCCAGCTGCAGAATGTAGCGGCGAAGCCTCTCGACCCGAGCCCGATACTCCGTGATCTCCGCATGATCAACGAAAGAACTCTGGGGAAGAGGCTCAAGGTCGCCCTCTTCACATTTTGGATCGTCAGCCGCGGACAACGCCTCGTAACGCGAGCGTATTTCTATGAGCCGATCTCCTCTCCACTTCGACAAAAAGAACCCATCTGCAATCATGCGGTCAAGATACGCAATCGTTCCATCGACATGATGAAACTGACGCGAAGCTCAAACTTACGACGGGCCGCCACGATGTAGGCCCTCAACCTCTGAACCCTCGCACGATAAAACCCGATCTCGTTGCGAATCATATCGTCCCGTGAACGTCTTTCAGCAAGAAATTCACGGGCTCTCTTCAACCATGCCGACCTAGTCGTTACAGGCATTATGCCAGTCCAAAATTACCTACGCGAGAGAAGAACGATCGGAAGAAAGCTAAATTTTAGCAGAAATAAGAGAAGTGGTGTGATAAGAAGAGAAGCTAAATTTATAGAATGAAGTGTGCAATTTTCGAGGCAGAATGATCATCCCTCGAAAATCACACCCACTAATTGATCGACACGAGACAAACAAAGGCGGGAAACACCAAAGGAAAGTTGGTTCAATAATTAAAAGATGCAAATATTCAACAAAAAAAAGGGGAGAACATTGCCGCTAAGGCATAACATCCGCGACAAGCGGGAATAAGTTTGTAGAAATTCAAAAACGAGATAAATTAAGGAGCAACGAGACCATCCACCGGAGAACTCCCACCGACCTCAGGAACATCGGTCGAGACACCCGGCTCGGCAGGAATTGTCCTAATTGACTCATCCGGCACAGGAAGTCCAGTAGCCCCCTCCTGAACTTCATCGCCGGACTCGTGCTCCGACCTGTTAACCTCGCCTTCGTCGGACGATGACGAGTCCGAGTCGCTTGAAACACCAGGGGACCGAACCCAAGAAGGCAGCGGGGGGAGAGGACCGGCGAAAATAGAATACACATCGAAATCGCCAGGATTAAGATCCGGAATCTCGATTTTGTCGATCTCTTCCTTCAGCTCGTTTGCCACGGCATCGACCCTTTCCTTCACTTCATCGGATTGAAGAATGATCTGACCATCCGCTACCAGCGTCTCGAGCATTTGAGCATTCCCCACGGCCTGGTTGTATTCAAGAAGTTTTGGCCGAGACTCATCGGTCGCAGTAGCCAATGCCCTATGACGATTCAGCATCTTTTGAACACGATCGGCAACGTTGCGATACGCAGTCATCTTCTGCAAATTACCAAATTCGCGACGACGATCCCTCAACCTTTTCGTCTCGGAATCCAGCGTCTGTTGAAGTTTGGCGCATGAATCCTCTGATGCCTTTAGCTTCGACCGGAGGTCGGCATTTTCAGCAGTGGCCTCCTCTCGCTGACGCTCGAGCTCGGAAACATTCTCGCTCAGCCTTTTGTTTGAACGGACCGCCTCCTCAAGCTGGCCTTCAAGCTTCTTGATCTCGTCAACTGATGCGGGAGCGGAGGTTTCCATATCGTAAACACGCCTCTCATAGCAGGAAGCGAGACGGTTGATCCGAGCAATAAGCTGCCATGGCAAAAGGCCTGTGATTAGTAAAAAAAAAAAAACAAACAACGTAAACATGGCCAAGTATATAAGTATACGAGCTACGAACCTCGAAGGCAGTGCTCGCCACATCGATGATCTTGTCACCCTCCTTCATCCTTTCGACCGGTAGTAGGCGGCCATTCCCGAAATGAATCTTGCGAAACAATTCAGTGCACGCCCCAGCATCATTTGGGAACGCTCGCGCAGCCGAAGTATGCGAGAAATCCCAACGATAGTCCACAGTCCGCTGTTTTTTGGAGGGCTCGGCTCGCTCTAACGGGAGATCTGCTCTTTTGGATGAGGAATTTGGGGCTGACACGCTCCGGCGATTTTGGTCGCTTGTTGTTTTCCTTCCTTGGGGAACGACTCCGGCAGGAAGGGTCATGATATTCGGCCGAGATCCCGAAACCGGCCTTTTCCCAGCACGGATCTCAGCCGAGCGAGGGTCCTGAGGAACCGAAGGGGACCTCGCAACGAGCCAGTCCCGAAGGGTGGGATTCAGACAGCCTTCCCGAGTGAGAGGACTGAGCAGTCGCAGGAGGGTCAGCGGTCCGACGGTAACGAGCAGAAACGTTCGGAATCTCGTAGTTAAGCCTTCCCATATTGCTAGCTGGAAATGATAACCAAAAGCTCAAGCGTTCAGCAGACCCAAAAAAAAAAAAAAAAAAAAAAAAAAAAAAAAAAAAAAAAAAGGAGAACCTCGAGACGAGAGTCTGTTCGCGTTTCGAAGAAGTTCGTTGTTTCCTTGGACGACCTCCTTTTCGTGGCCCGAACCTGGCCAAATGTAAGGACCTGCTGCCCTGATCGCGTCAATTTCAGCTCGAAATGCGGGAGGATAGGGAAGAAGACACCTCGGAACAACGACTGCAGAAGATAAACCAAATGAGACCAACCAAAAAGAACAGACGCGACAAACGAAACAAGCTACAAAGAAAGATTGACTACGGTGAAAGGTTCCACCCGAAAATAAACGGATCGCGGGATCCTCGACGACCCCCGGCACCACTTTCAAGAAAAAATAAGACCCCTCCCAATTATGGGTCTTCCCTTTTGCTCCTCGACGAGCTGGGGCGATCGCGAGCTGACATAATAAACACCAGGTTTCTTATGTCCGTCAGGATGCCGTTAAGCGAGTAAGTTCCTCGAAGTGATCAACTGTGAGGTCGACTCCAGCCCTCTTCGCCAAAATGGCAATACCAACCGCATTCCTAAAAGTAGCTGGCGCGAACTGGGATATTGCCGCTTCGCGCGTGGCAAAGTACGACATAAGAAAAGACGGAAGGGGAAAGGTAACCCCACATTCAGAAAATAACTTCTCTGACAGGCAGATGAAACCGTGAGGAACATCCCAGGGACGTTGAGTCTCGCCAGGAATAATGATGGTTGGTTCGGCAGCTAGAGCGCCAATTTGAACCGCGTCAAGAGCCGATCTACGGGTAGAGGAAGATCTAGGAACAAAGTGGAGAGATTTTTCTCCGGCTCGACGAGGTAGCGATCGCTGGAGTAGGATCACGCCCGAAAATACGATCTTCCAAAAGTGTCATATCCTCCAGGTCTTCGTCAGTAAGAGAGGGGATGACACACGGGAGAGTAGATGAGCTCGGTGCGGCCTCACCGGAAGAAATACGACGCTGGAGCTCGGCCAAATTCGTATCGTCAGAACTAGTCGAAGACCCCGACGAAACGAGGCTACCCGCTGGAGATCTGGCCCTATGACGAGCTGATCTGCTAGAATCACTGGAATTCGACGAGGTATTCTGACGAAGATGGCTCGCCGCGGAAGAGTCAGATGAAGTGGGTCCGGGGGAAGCCATAGAGAATTCAGAAAGATAAAAGTACAGAGACGAACTAGAGAGCAGAGAAGAAGGATACCTGAAGCAGCGAGCTGAGGAAGCGGCTTGAGCTTTTGGTTATCATTTCCAGCTAGCAATATGGGAAGGCTTAACTACGAGATTCCGAACGTTTCTGCTCGTTACCGTCGGACCGCTGACCCTCCTGCGACTGCTCAGTCCTCTCACTCGGGAAGGCTGTCTGAATCCCACCCTTCTGGGACTGGCTCGTTGCAGAGGTCCCCTTCGGTTCCTCAGGACCCTCGCTCGGCTGAGATCCGTGCTGGGAAAAGGCCGGTTTCGGGATCTCGGCCGAATATCATGACCCTTCCTGCCGGAGTCGTTCCCCGAGGAAGGAAAACAACAAGCGACCAAAATCGCCGGAGCGTGTCAGCCCCAAATTCCTCATCCAAAAGAGCAGATCTCCCGTTAGAGCGAGCCGAGCCCTCCAAAAACAGCGGACTGTGGACTATCGTTGGGATTTCTCGCATACTTCGGCTGCGAGCGTTCCCAAATGATGCTGGGCGTGCACTGAATTGTTTCGCAAGATTCATTTCGGGAATGGCCGCCTACTACCGGTCGAAAGGATGAAGGAGGGTGACAAGATCATCGATGTGGCGAGCACTGCCTTCGAGGTTCGTAGCTCGTATACTTATATACTTGGCCATGTTTACGTTGTTTGTTTTTTTTTTTTTACTAATCACAGGCCTTTTGCCATGGCAGCTTATTGCTCGGATCAACCGTCTCGCTTCCTGCTATGAGAGGCGTGTTTACGATATGGAAACCTCCGCTCCCGCATCAGTTGACGAGATCAAGAAGCTTGAAGGCCAGCTTGAGGAGGCGGTCCGTTCAAACAAAAGGCTGAGCGAGAATGTTTCCGAGCTCGGCGTCGCCGAGAGGAGGCCACTGCTGAAAATGCCGACCTCCGGTCGAAGCTAAAGGCATCGAGGATTCATGCGCCAAACTTCAACAGATGCTGGATTCCGAGACGAAAGGTTGAGGGATCGTCGTCGCAATTTGGTAATTTGCAGAAGATGACTGCGTATCGCAACGTTGCCGATCGTGTTCAAAAGATGCTGAATCGTCATAGGGCATTGGCTACTGCGACCGATGAGTCTCGGCCAAAACTTCTTGAATACAACCAGGCCGTGGGAATGCTCAAATGCTCGAGACGCTGGTAGCGGATGGTCAGATCATTCTTCAATCCGATGAAGTGAAGGAAAGGGTCGATGCCGTGGCAAACGAGCTGAAGGAAGAGATCGACAAAATCGAGATTCCGGATCTTAATCCTGGCGATTTCGATGTGTATTCTATTTTCGCCGGTCCTCTCCCCCCGCTGCCTTCTTGGGTTCGGTCCCCTGGTGTTTCAAGCGACTCGGACTCGTCATCGTCCGACGAAGGCGAGGTTAACAGTCGGAGCACGAGTCCGGCGATGAAGTTCAGGAGGGCTACTGGACTTCCTGTGCCGGATGAGTCAATTAGGACAATTCTGCCGAGCCGGGTGTCTCGACCGATGTTCCCGAGGTCGGTGGGAGTTCCCCGGTGGATGGTCTCGTTGCTCCTTAATTTATCTCGTTTTTGAATTTCTACAAACTTATTCCCGCTTGTCGCGGATGTTATGCCTTAGCGGCAATGTTCTCCCCTTTTTTTTGTTGAATATTTGCATCTTTTAATTATTGAACCAACTTTCCTTTGGTGTTTCCCGCCTTTGTTTGTCTCGTGTCGATCAATTAGTGGGTGTGATTTTCGAGGGATGATCATTCTGCCTCGAAAATTGCACACTTCATTCTATAAATTTAGCTTCTCTTCTTATCACACCACTTCTCTTATTTCTGCTAAAATTTAGCTTTCTTCCGATCGTTCTTCTCTCGCGTAGGTAATTTTGGACTGGCATAATGCACTGTGACTAGGTCGGCATGGTTGAAGAGAGCCCGTGAATTTCTTGCTGAAAGACGTTCACGGGACGATATGATTCGCAACGAGATCGGGTTTTATCGTGCGAGGGTTCAGAGGTTGAGGGCCTACATCGTGGCGGCCCGTCGTAAGTTTGAGCTTCGCGTTCAGTTTCATCATGTCGATGGAACGATTGCGTATCTTGACCGCATGATTGCAGATGGGTTCTTTTGTCGAAGTGGAGAGGAGATCGGCTCATAGAAATACGCTCGCGTTACGAGGCGCTGTTGTCCGCGGCTGACGATCCAAAATGTGAAGAGGGCGACCTTGAGCCTCTTCCCCAGAGTTCTTTCGTTGATCATGCGGAGATCACGGAGTATCGGGCTCGGGTCGAGAGGCTTCGCCGCTACATTCTGCAGCTGGAGAGCTCGGGTACCTCTTTATTGAGAGCAGTCGTGCCGATGGGATTCTGGCGTACCTTGAAAAAATGGTCGGTAAAGGTATGGAAGTCCCGGCGCATGTGTTAGAGAAGTTGCGGAATGAGTGCCGGGCCTGGCGAGAGCGATAAGGGAGTCTGAGCTCGGAGAGCCGACTAATTCGACATGGCTCCTTGAATCGGGGTCGCGATAATGATTTCCTGAATATGGGGGTTTAGCTATCTTTTCCCTTCCACCCCCTTTTTTTTTTAAAATAATAACTGCCGTTGTTTCAGGGTCGGCTCCTGTTCTCTACTTATTGTACTAGGGCTGGCGCCCTATCCTTAATAAACTTTTATTGCGGGTTGATTTGCTTTTGATTTTATTTTGTATGTGCGATACTCGGTGATCGGCTTATAATACAATTTGTGAGCAGCTCGGCTTTTTTTTTTTAAATATGACTCGCGATGGTCAACGCATATTGCGAGTGGCGACTCGGCTTTTGTTTAGTGTGACTCGCGATGGTCGACATAATTTGCGAGTGGCGACTCGACCTTTTTTTTTTTTAGGTGTGACTCGCGATGGTCGACATAATTTGCGAGCAACGACTCGGCTTTTTTTTTTTTAGGTGTGACTCGCGATGGTCGACATAATTTGCGAGCAACGACTCGGCTTTTTTTTTTTTATATGCGACTCGTGACGATTTGCTTGGATTAATTATCGACGAGTTAAGCAGCGAAAGATTTTCGAATAAATGAAAATTTATTTTATTTGCAGCTGTGTCCCGTGAACGGGACTGCCTACGTACCCTCCGATCAGGAAGGATCAAGCCGCTCGTAGTTCACATTACAAAGTCGAGATTTAAACGTAGTCGAGCCACTGCTCAGCTCCTAATAATAATAACGCTTCAAGTGCATTGAGTTCCAGGAACGTGGGACTAGTTCGCCATCCATGGTTAACAGTTCATATACGCCGGGATGAACTATCTTGGATATTTGATATGGTCCTTCCCAGTTGGCTCCCATTTTTCCAGCGTTTGGTTCTGCGGTATTTTCGAAGACTTTTCGGAGAACGAGATCGCCTTCATCGAAATGCCGATTATGCACCTTCTTATTATAGTATTAGCCGCGGCGAGTTGATAGTTCTGGATTCGTAGAAGAGCCTTGTCACGTTCTTCTTCCAGCTCGTCGAGGCGGTCCATGATCATATCGTTGTTGAGGCTTGTGTTGGTGACTAGCATTGCTCTTCGGAGACTGGTACTACCAGCCTCGGCCGGCCATGGCTTCCATCCCATATGCTAGGGAGAAGGGTGTTTGGTTAGTGGCTTGCCGCGGGGTCGTCCGATAAGACCAGAGTACTCCGTCGAGCTCGTCAGCCCATGCACCCTTCTTGGCGTCCATTCTCTTTTTAAGGCCGTCGAGTATCGTCTTGTTTGTAGCTTCCGCTTGTCCGTTACCTTGGGGGTATCGTGGCGTCGATTTTCTTAACTTAATCTGCCACTTGGCGCAGAAGTCTTCGAATTGGAGGGAAATGAACTGCGATCCATTATCGGTCACTATTTCGTATGGCAGCCCGTGTCGGCAGATAATAAATTTCAGACGAAAAGTTGTACATCTTTGGCCTTAATCAGGGCATAAGATTCGGCTTCGACCCACTTTGTGAAATAGTCGGTAAGGACGAGAATGTAACGCTTTTGTCTTGACGGGGGTAGCGGGCCAATTATATCCATTGCCCAACGCATGAAGGGATACGGGGCTATGCCGGCTCGCAGTAGTTCGGTCGGCTGGTGAATGATTGGAGCGTGTCGCTGGCACTTTTCACACTTGGCGGCGAACTTCTCACGATCTGATATCATCGTTGGCCAGTAGTGACCATGTTTTTTGATTCGTAGCGACAGGGCTCTTCCTCCCGAATGGTTCCCTCCAGCGCCCTCATGAGTTTCCATCATGACTCTCTCTGCATCGTCTCCATGTAAGCATAGCAATAATGCCCCTGATGCGGTCCAACGAAGCAAATGCTCCTTCATGAGAGTGTAATGGGCAGCCTTCGTTTTTAGCCGCCGCTTTGCCCACTTGTCCGTTGGTACATCGCCGTCCGCCAAATACGCGCGGATTTCGACTCGCCAGTCGGTCTTGTTATTGTCAGGGGTCTTGGGTTGCTGTTCGGATACTGCGAACTGCTGGGTGGAAGACACCTCGGAGTTCGTTTGATGAAGTGCAAGGCAGGTTGCTGTCGATGTTTCTTTGATGCTTGGCGTGTCTATGCTTTCAACTGGGATAATCCGTTTTAGATCTGGGTCGGACGTTAGCGAGAGCTGCAAGGCGTCGGCCGGCGTTCTCCCCTAGGGACTTTGATTAGCTCGAATTCATGAAGCTGAGCAGAAAGTAACCAGCGGCCATTGGTTCGCTTTTGTACTGAATTCTCCACTGAATTGATTAGCGACGAGCTGCGAGTCGCAGTATGCCCGAATGCGTTTTATTTGCATGCCATTGGCGAGCTTAAGGCCTGCGATAAGTGCTTCGTATTCGGCAACATTGTTAGTTGCCTGGAATCTCAGACGGAATGATTGTTCTAATACTTCGCCGGTTGGAGAAGTCAAACGGATTCCTACACTAAAATAAACCGAAAACTGCATGAATTTTTATTTTCCACTAGAACCGAAAACTGCTTCATGAATTCCGTCATCAAATCTATGCTATCGATTGATCCGGACGGAGTCGCGAGAACCAACTCAGGGCCGTTCTGTCGATGTTCGGCAAAACTTGACATGCGCCGCGTCGTACTCTTTCAGGCTAAATTGCGGGCGCACTCCGAACGTGAGTAAAATCCCTTGGATCGACTGTTCCATCATAATAACCCAACTAGGCTTGATCGTTCGAACTGACGTTGTGGTGAGCCTCTTGGAAAATGGGGTTCGTTGTGTAGCTTCGAGCACAAGGTCCATATTCGGTGCTCTGCTTGTTACTTTGTGGAATCTTGCTTCCATCTCCTGCATTTTCTCCTTAATCTGTTTTAACTCCGCTGCTTTCGTTTCATCAGTTTGCAAGATCGGGTTTCTGTCACCAGCTCGAACGATTGGGTCTCGTTCTGTTTGTTCGGCTCGCGCCTGAGGCCTCCCGTCCATTACCTCGACGGGGAGGTTGACTGCTGCGGCACGCTGGAGAGTACGGAGATGATTAATTTCCTGAGGCTGGCTTGAGCCACGGTTAGCGCATCAAACGAGTGCCGGTTCTTTGTTCTTGTTGGTCGAGGCGCACGTATCCCACGAAAGAGCTCGTCGATACTGGTTACGGGCTGCGCGCTGAAAGTGGCGAGTTGAACAGGATTTTGGGTCGCCTCCGCACTCGTTGGACTCGTCAAATTGGTTGCAATGACGAAGGAATCCGGGCTTTCAGCTGCAACGGTTTTGCGGGGAGCATCCGGGGTCGGAAGGACAGTGGGCTTGGCTCTTTCCGTTCCCGGAGTCGTCGTTCCGCCCGATGAGCTCGTACTTTTACCTTGGTCTTCTGTAGGTCCAGCCATCTCGTCAATTTTCACTGGGCTCGTCTTTCAAGTTGTTTCGGAAATTTCAACTTTGTCTCCCCCTACCTGGCGCGCCAAATTGTTGATGTTCAAATCGGTACAATTGAGATATTTAGTTCGGTGTTAAATGGGGGTCGAAATTCTCTTTATTAAACTGAAAAGCCGAGCTACAATTTAATTTGACGAGCTAAAAGGTCGTTTATAACAAAAATGACGAGCTGCGAGCTCGCGTATATTGTTCTTTTCTAACGGTTTTTCTTGTCCTTTTCTCGAAAAGTGTCCCCTTTCGCCGGGGATGACACACGGGAGAGTAGATGAGCTCGGTGCGGCCTCACCGGAAGAAATACGACGCTGGAGCTCGGCCAAATTCGTATCGTCAGAACTAGTCGAAGACCCCGACGAAACGAGGCTACCCGCTGGAGATCTGGCCCTATGACGAGCTGATCTGCTAGAATCACTGGAATTCGACGAGGTATTCTGACGAAGATGGCTCGCCGCGGAAGAGTCAGATGAAGTGGGTCCGGGGGAAGCCATAGAGAATTCAGAAAGATAAAAGTACAGAGGTACGAGCCTATAGAGCAGATCCTATGTAAGTAAGGTCGTGATGTTCTCCGAAAAGTCTTCGAAAATACCGCAGAACCAAACGCTGGAAAAATGGGAGCCAACTGGGAAGGACCATATCAAATATCCAAGATAGTTCATCCCGGCGTATATGAACTGTTAACCATGGATGGCGAACTAGTCCCACGTTCCTGGAACTCAATGCACTTGAAGCGTTATTATTATTAGGAGCTGAGCAGTGGCTCGACTACGTTTAAATCTCGACTTTGTAATGTGAACTACGAGCGGCTTGATCCTTCCTGATCGGAGGTACGTAGGCAGTCCCGTTCACGGGACACAGCTGCAAATAAAATAAATTTTCATTTATTCGAAAATCTTTCGCTGCTTAACTCGTCGATAATTAATCCAAGCAAATCGTCACGAGTCGCATTTTAAAAAAAAAAAAAAAAAAAAAAGCCGAGTCGTTGCTCGCAAATTATGTCGACCATCGCGAGTCACACCTAAAAAAAAAAAAAAAGCCGAGTCGTTGCTCGCAAATTATGTCGACCATCGCGAGTCACACCTAAAAAAAAAAAGGTCGAGTCGCCACTCGCAAATTATGTCGACCATCGCGAGTCACACTAAACAAAAGCCGAGTCGCCACTCGCAAATTGCGTTGACCATCGCGAGTCATATTTAAAAAAAAAAAAAAAAGAAGCCGAGCTGTCACTCGCAAATTGTATTATAAGCCGATCACCGAGTATCGCACATACAAAATAAAATCAAAAGCAAATCAACCCGCAATAAAAGTTTATTAAGGGGCGCCAGCCCTAGTACAATAAGTAGAGAACAGGAGCCGACCCTGAAACAACGGCAGTTATTATTTAAAAAGGGGGGTGGAAGGGAAAAGATAGCTAAACCCCCCATATTCAGGAAATCATTATCGCGACCCCGATTCAAGGAGCCATGTCAGAATTAGTCGGCTCTCCGAGCTCAGACTCCCTTATCGCCTCTCGCCAGGCCCGGCACTCATTCCGCAACTTCTCTAACACATGCGCCGGGACTTCCATACCTTTACCGACCATTTTTTCAAGGTACGCCAGAATCCCATCGGCACGACTGCTCTCAATAAAGAGGTACTCCGAGCTCTCCAGCTGCAGAATGTAGCGGCGAAGCCTCTCGACCTGAGCCCGATACTCCGTGATCTCCGCATGATCAACGAAAGAACTCTGGGGAAGAGGCTCAAGGTCGCCCTCTTCACATTTTGGATCGTCAGCCGCGGACAACAGCGCCTCGTAACGCGAGCGTATTTCTATGAGCCGATCTCCTCTCCACTTCGACAAAAAGAACCCATCTGCAATCATGCGGTCAAGATACGCAATCGTTCCATCGACATGATGAAACTGAACGCGAAGCTCAAACTTACGACGGGCCGCCACGATGTAGGCCCTCAACCTCTGAACCCTCGCACGATAAAACCCGATCTCGTTGCGAATCATATCGTCCCGTGAACGTCTTTCAGCAAGAAATTCACGGGCTCTCTTCAACCATGCCGACCTAGTCGTTACAGGCATTATGCCAGTCCAAAATTACCTACGCGAGAGAAGAACGATCGGAAGAAAGCTAAATTTTAGCAGAAATAAGAGAAGTGGTGTGATAAGAAGAGAAGCTAAATTTATAGAATGAAGTGTGCAATTTTCGAGGCAGAATGATCATCCCTCGAAAATCACACCCACTAATTGATCGACACGAGACAAACAAAGGCGGGAAACACCAAAGGAAAGTTGGTTCAATAATTAAAAGATGCAAATATTCAACAAAAAAAAGGGGAGAACATTGCCGCTAAGGCATAACATCCGCGACAAGCGGGAATAAGTTTGTAGAAATTCAAAAACGAGATAAATTAAGGAGCAACGAGACCATCCACCGGGGAACTCCCACCGACCTCAGGAACATCGGTCGAGACACCCGGCTCGGCAGGAATTGTCCTAATTGACTCATCCGGCACAGGAAGTCCAGTAGCCCCCTCCTGAACTTCATCGCCGGACTCGTGCTCCGACCTGTTAACCTCGCCTTCGTCGGACGATGACGAGTCCGAGTCGCTTGAAACACCAGGGGACCGAACCCAAGAAGGCAGCGGGGGGAGAGGACCGGCGAAAATAGAATACACATCGAAATCGCCAGGATTAAGATCCGGAATCTCGATTTTGTCGATCTCTTCCTTCAGCTCGTTTGCCACGGCATCGACCCTTTCCTTCACCTCATCGGATTGAAGAATGATCTGACCATCCGCTACCAGCGTCTCGAGCATTTGAGCATTCCCCACGGCCTGGTTGTATTCAAGAAGTTTTGGCCGAGACTCATCGGTCGCAGTAGCCAATGCCCTATGACGATTCAGCATCTTTTGAACACGATCGGCAACGTTGCGATACGCAGTCATCTTCTGCAAATTACCAAATTCGCGACGACGATCCCTCAACCTTTTCGTCTCGGAATCCAGCATCTGTTGAAGTTTGGCGCATGAATCCTCTGATGCCTTTAGCTTCGACCGGAGGTCGGCATTTTCAGCAGTGGCCTCCTCTCGCTGACGCTCGAGCTCGGAAACATTCTCGCTCAGCCTTTTGTTTGAACGGACCGCCTCCTCAAGCTGGCCTTCAAGCTTCTTGATCTCGTCAACTGATGCGGGAGCGGAGGTTTCCATATCGTAAACACGCCTCTCATAGCAGGAAGCGAGACGGTTGATCCGAGCAATAAGCTGCCATGGCAAAAGGCCTGTGATTAGTAAAAAAAAAAAAACAAACAACGTAAACAGGGCCAAGTATATAAGTATACGAGCTACGAACCTCGAAGGCAGTGCTCGCCACATCGATGATCTTGTCACCCTCCTTCATCCTTTCGACCGGTAGTAGGCGGCCATTCCCGAAATGAATCTTGCGAAACAATTCAGTGCACGCCCCAGCATCATTTGGGAACGCTCGCGCAGCCGAAGTATGCGAGAAATCCCAACGATAGTCCACAGTCCGCTGTTTTTTGGAGGGCTCGGCTCGCTCTAACGGGAGATCTGCTCTTTTGGATGAGGAATTTGGGGCTGACACGCTCCGGCGATTTTGGTCGCTTGTTGTTTTCCTTCCTTGGGGAACGACTCCGGCAGGAAGGGTCATGATATTCGGCCGAGATCCCGAAACCGGCCTTTTCCCAGCACGGATCTCAGCCGAGCGAGGGTCTGAGGAGCCGAAGGGGACCTCTGCAACGAGCCAGTCCCAGAAGGATGGGATTCAGACAGCCTTCCCGAGTGAGAGGACTGAGCAGTCGCAGGAGGGTCAGCGGTCCGACGGTAACGAGCAGAAACGTTCGGAATCTCGTAGTTAAGCCTTCCCATATTGCTAGCTGGAAATGATAACCAAAAGCTCAAGCGTTCAGGCAGACCCAAAAAAAAAAAAAAAAAAAAAAAAAGTAAAAAAAAAAAAAAGGAGAACCTGCGAGACGAGTCTGTTCGCGTTTCTGAAGAAGTTCGTTGTTTCCTTGGACGACCTCCTTTTCGTGGCCCAGAACCTGGCCAAATGTAAGGACTGCCCTGATCGCGTCAATTTCAGCTCGAAATGCGGGAGGATAGGGAAGAAGACACCTCGGAACAACGACTGCAGAAGATAAACCAAATGAGACCAACCAAAAAGAACAGACGCGACAAACGGAACAAGCTACAAAGAAAGATTGACTACCAGGTGAAAGGTTCCACCCAGAAAATAAACGGATCGCGGGATCCTCGACGACCCCGGCACCACTTTCAAGAAAAATAAGACCCCTCCCAATTATGGGTCTTCCCTTTTGCTCCTCGACGAGCTGGGGCGATCGCGAGCTGACATAATAAACACCAGGTTTCTTATGTCTGTCGGATGCCGTTAAGCGAGTAAGTTCCTCGAAGTGATCAACTGTGAGGTCGACTCCAGCCCTCTTCGCCAAAATGGCAATACCAACCGCATTCCTAAAAGTAGCTGGCGCGAACTGGGATATTGCCGCTTCGCGCTTGGCAAAGTACGACATAAGAAAAGACGGAAGGGAAAGGTAACCCCGCATTCAGAAAATAACTTCTCTGACAGGCAGATGAAACCGTGAGGAACATCCCAGGGACGTTGAGTCTCGCCAGGAATAATGATGGTTGGTTCGGCAGCTAGAGCGCCAATTTGAACCGCGTCAAGAGCCGATCTACGGGTAGAGGAAGATCTAGGAACAAAGTGGAGAGATTTTCTCCGGCTCTCGACGAGGTAGCGATCGCTGGAGTAGGATCACGCCCAAAAATACGATCTTCCAAAAGTGTCATATCCTCCAGGTCTTCGTCAGTAAGAGAGGGGATGACACACGGAGAATAGATGAGCTCGGTGCGGCCTCACCGGAAGAAATACGACGCTGGAGCTCGGCCAAATTCGTATCGTCAGAACTAGTCGAAGACCCCGACGAAACGAGGCTACCCGCTGGAGATCTGGCCCTATGACGAGCTGATCTGCTAGAATCACTGGAATTCGACGAGGTATTCTGACGAAGATGGCTCGCCGCGGAAGAGTCGAGATGAAGTGGGTCCGGGAAGCCATAGAGAATTCAGAAAGATAAAAGTACGAGACGAACTAGAGAGCAGAGAAGAAGGATACCTGAAGCAGCGAGCTGAGGAAGCGGCGATGGAAGAAAAATGAAATGAAATTGTGGAAAGAAGTTTCGTATTTATAGGCAGGAGAGGGAAGGATCTCGAAGCCATCATTACAAATCCAGAATCGGTGCGACGTTACAACTTTCGGACGTCACGCGCGCTAAAAATAACGCGTGACGAGAAGAGTTCAAAAGAAACGAGCATCCCACGCGCGACTCTCTAACTTCCCGATGTTTGTCCACCAGATTCGGCAACCCCTAAGTTATTACGAAGACAGTGCTGAGTTCTTCGCATGAGCTACGAACTGAAGGAGGGGGGGAATACTGTTAGGGGTAGATCTCTCCCACAAAAGGCCCAGCCCAAGGACAGGCCCAAGTGGGTTTCAATCCATAAAGGGTATAATAGTCTTTACAAGAAACGAACCGACACAGTAACCTATAAATAGTGGGTTACTGTGTACGGCGAAAAGGGACACTTTTCGAGAAAAGGACAAGAAAAACCGTTAGAAAAGAACAATATACGCGAGCTCGCAGCTCGTCATTTTTGTTATAAACGACCTTTTAGCTCGTCAAATTAAATTGTAGCTCGGCTTTTCAGTTTAATAAAGAGAATTTCGACCCCCATTTAACACCGAACTAAATATCTCAATTGTACCGATTTGAACATCAACAGCTAGCTAAAAATTTGGCATGTGAATGGGCAAAACATGGCATACGAGCCAACGCTATTGCACCAAATGTCATCAATACTCCTCTGTCTCAATCTGTAATAATAACGACTCTTTCACATTTTCTTGTGATTGTAACAAATCATAGTTCCCTCTAACCATCTCTTAATTATTTTTTCTTCAAGTATCTTGAGGACATCAGTTTCAAGAAAGGATTGTTGAGTAGGACTCCACTTGGTCGTATTGGCGAGCCGAATGAAGTCGCATCACTTGTGGCTTTCTTGTGTCTACCTGCGGCTTCTTATATCACAGGCCAAACCATCTGTGTTGATGGAGGTCTCACTGTTAATGGTTTCTCCTATCAACCACAGGCTTGAGAATGGCATTGCCGTGTTCTGTTTGTTTGTCTTAAATTCTCAAATGTTTTCTCTCTAATAAAAAAAACTCATAAACTAAAAGTTTCTTAATAAAAACATAAATGATAGGATAAGCTTCTAGCTTGTAAACTCTATGAACCAAAAGCTTAATCTCAATAATACTTGTTTATCTCTCAAATCCATATGTATAATGTAATGATGACTTAATGAAGAAATGGCGCGTCTCTGTGGCACAAACTATACCCAAAAGTTAGTGGAAAATCTTTAAAGTAATTTCCTTATACTCTGTTTTACAGATTATATTTATTAAAATATCAAGATCCATCAATACTAGCACTAAAAATATATATTTAAAATGAAAATATTTTCTTCTCTGCTTGAATCGAAAAAAAAAAAGTTGCAAGAGAAATTTACGGTAAAACTTTTACTTAAGAAACAAAGGAAGAAGTCTTTCCACGTCAAGTATACTATTTTTTTGTCACGTCAATAAAAGGAGGAACTCAATTCATGTCAAGTAAACACATTTTTTGTCAGGATGTTCACCATTTTTACTTCTAATTAATTTCAGTTGTCTTTTGTGAGTGAAGTTATTGAATTAGACAAATGAGTAAGTTGTGGTCAATGATCAGATAACAGAAGGTCATTTTTACGCAGGGCCACTTAACTCATAGATACATTACTAAGTGAAACTGACTAATCAACTATCTCAGCCAGACCATCAATTAGACAACGACGTTAGATGTTCTTGAGAAAAAAGTTGCAAGAGAAGTTTTACCAAAGAGAAAGGAAGAAGCCTATCATTAATGGTTATCTAACCACGTAAAATCTTTACCAAATTATATTCACCACTAGCAATTGGCACGCGCTATGCGCAGTAGTTAGATTAAGGTGTATTCCGGATTTTGTTGTGTATATTATTGTTTTGGTTATGTAAATTCATATTTACGTTTGTTTTTGTATTTGATTTTGTTTGCTTATATTGTTTTGTTGGATATTTTTTTATACAATTAGGTTTTGCATTAAGTATAATTTAGTTTGCTGTTTATTTTTAAAAAATTGAGATCATTTTGTGTGTGTTTTTAATGTTCTTTTTTTAAAACTATCATTACAAGTTAACATTGTGTAGTTGAAGTTATTGTTTTGCTGTAGTTGTTAGTTGTGATTAATTTATTATTATTTGTCATTTTGTGGTTGAATTGTTATTTAATATTTTCATATGTATTTTGTAAACTGTTGAAGTAGTTTTGTTTGTCAATGTTTAAAAAAACATTTAAAAATGGATGCTTTTAACAAAAGATACAGAATTTTGATAGTTATATATATATATATATATATATATATAATTGTTTTAATTGAGGAAATGAAATCTGTATCCATATGCAGAATATTACTCCCTCTTCTTAGTTGGGGTTTGTCTTCAAAATTCGTCAGTCGTTTTTTTAAGGATGTTGTATTTGCAGAGAGGGTATGTTGCTCTCATCTTAAGCCATTTCACAATACAGGTCGAATGAAAATGGTGGTTACAACGAAGAGCATGAATCTCTGCACCATCCTCGTATGAGCTCAGACATATGCAACAGTCCTGTTAAGAAAAATCAATTAGAAGAAACATTTGGAACTTCATAAAGCAGAGTTAATTGTTGTCATAGAAGATTGGCTTTACCGCATCCTCAGCAAGCAGCATTCTTTGAGTTGCTAAGCATAGTCCTTTGGTCAGGAACCATTTTGCCAGGTCTGGCAATGTTCTTCTCGTTGGTATGGAAAGCCTTAAATTTGTAAAGTGGAAGAACACCGAGCTCAGCCTCTCTGATACTCCTTCCTGTATAACCCACAAGAAAAGGCATTTGTAAGTCTTTAAAGTCAACAAAGATTGATGAGAGGCTATCCATGTTCATGTTCATACCGTTCCTTCAACAGCGTAGAGAAGAGCGATGATGCAAGGAAGACAGCAGCAGAGAGTTATTCCAACAAGGTAAGCCAAAACAATACAGAAAATGGCGAAGAAGACGTCAATCGCCAGAAAAGTCACTGATAACCTGCAAAAACTCGGAAGATTTGGAACACACAAAAACAATAATTCTTGTATTTCAATGAGCTTGGAGATAGGAGAGAATCTGATACCAGTAAAGATTAGGAGCTTCTCCTAAAAGCTTATCACCACCTTCAACAACCCAGTAGAATCCAATGATCTACCATACAGATGATACCACAGTGTTTATAGACTCACATCTTTTAGCAAAACTGATTACAAACCCATCATTCCAATGGCAAATTCAATCACATAAAAGATAAAAAAAACATCAATTTCGTTTTCATAAATTCATGAAATTGAGATTAGTCAATCAAACCTGTAAGTTGTTGAATTGTCATTGTCTTCTTCTTCTTCTTCATGATCATACTCATTGTGATCTTCATGATCGGCGCGGTACTATCTCTAGACTCCAAATCCCTAGCTCTACGCGTCGTGTTTATCCTGCAATACTCAGACAAAACCAAAACCACATGGATCAAACACTGTAACCCATACCCACAGATCCAAACCCTGATTGGCTCGACTTGACTTTGTGTAATGAGTAGATAAATCTTATTGATCTACTTCTCATCAATGAGTAGGAAGTCGACGCCCATGAGTTAGCCTCCTTTTTTGACATTGCGAGCAGGCCAGTGAAGAAGCATTCTTCCGACGATCTGTTGGTGAAGCTGCCCAGCTTTGAGATTTTCGAATGAAACGACAGGGGAATCCATTTTAGTGAAGAAATCAAAGAGACGAAGAAAAATATATATGAAGTATGAAATTGGAGGAGAAGACATTATATAGGACTTACACCAATTAAGATAGAGTAGTGGGTCTCGAATCGAAAGAGCGAACATTGAACGGGTTGAATTACACTAATAGAGAAAAATGTTACAATGGAGATGGAAGACAAGGAAGACATCAAAGGGTGTGGAGGAGTGGAGAACATGTATTTCAAAGATCACCATTAGGTGAACCAGGATGAAAGAATGAGAAGGGCATGGACGCTTCAGGTCCACATCGGACGACGGTGCTGTGGAGTATGGTAGAGAGGAGTTTTATTCCGCCGGTCAAAAAAACATGGCTTAGTGGATAATGAATTGGACTTTTACAGAAATGTGATAGAAATAAATAGTAACATCTTAGTGGGTAATGTAAAATATGGGCTTATTTTGAAAATATGAGCTTATTTAAAAGAGAGGTATGCTGAGGTGGCAGCACCATGAGTGAGGAAACTGCACTTTATATATATAGATTATTTGTGATTTGTAGTATCAGTTTTCTTATGTTATTAAAAATGAAAAATGAGTAAGTTTGGTCGAAAATTTTGACAGCAATAATCATTTTTGCTTGGAACCACTAACTTAGATATTTTAGTCTTGTATTCTCTTACAAACATTTCCATCACACATACAAATATACACATTAACTCTCACTTATTATTTGATCCGAACCGGGGAATAAGTGAGAGTTAAGGGCATCGTTTAGCAAATATACTCAACAAGCAGATGCTTTAGGCATCGAAAATATTTCAATAATTTAAGGGCATAATCTAGCAAAACCATTTGTGTTGATTAAGTGAAGTCTATGTTTAGTATCTCATGGGTGTTGGGTCGAGTACTGAAATATGTATTTTTATAATTTTAATTTTATTTCAGTTTGTTAATGGACTTTTTTGCTTTAGAAAGCAAATATATCCGATATGGCCCTGATCCGAGCCCTGAAAAATCATTGATGTTCCACAACAAAAACCGCACACATACAAAATGTCTCTTTTAACGAGGCATCAAAGGTTGAAAACTCAATCATATCATAACACTTTAAGTAGGTTTTATATAGATATCAATACCATTACTTGGCATGTGTTTTCCAAGGATGAGCACTGAAAGAATCATTGATGTTTGCTTCATTGAAATTCCAAGGGGAAACTTATAAAGAGAATAAAAACATTGGCCACACACACTATAGTTTGTACTCATAGAAACCTTTTTTTTTGAACAAAGGTACTCATAGAAACTAAACAGATTAAATCCATCAATTGCCAAGCTTAGTCTAACATTCCTTCAGTCTGATGCAAATTCAGGAAATTTTTCGTTAAATATTTTCTAAGCCTTTCCATCTCTAGGATGCCTTAATTTACCAAGTTTATTCTCAGAATCAGCATGCTACTTCATATATTCATCAGTTTTAGATGACATGAAGAAATGCTGCAAACGTGGCTTCAAAAAAAAAAAATTATCAAAGCATTTTAGCAGTTTGTGGCTTCCTTTTCTTTTTCCTTTTATCCAATGTATCATTAACCGCCATAGATGTCTTCCATCTTGAACTTTCAGAGATTTTGGATCTACGTCTAGATACATCATCTCCTCAATATTACATCCAGTCATTAAACAAATTTTCATGTCATTAATCGAATCTTCATATCTTGCATGCTCAAAAGCTTCTTTCAAGAGGTTAATTATCATAGCCATCCCTTTATCACTATCTTTGACATGTATTTGATATGATACAATTTGAGCATGAAAGATTCTTGTTGAACATGTGACATCCATCATATAGAGTTTCATTACAATATGTTAACAAATTGATGTATTGTGTTTGGTGTATTTTTTCTTTCATTTAGTATTCATTTTGAGTCATTTATCGTATTTTTTTCTGTCTTTTGTGTCTTTTCGGTATTTTCTTTAGTTGTGATTATGTGTAAAGATGATGTGCTAGATTTGGAATCTTTTTGTTGGATTCAAGCTTAACCAGAGTAAAGAAGCAGGAAGTAACTTTTAGACATCTCCAACTTGAACTGAATTATGAAGTCTGGACAAGTCTGCTGAAGTCTTGAGAAGTATGGAGAATTCTGGTGAAGTGTGATATCTTTATGCTTAAGATCAAGATACTTATTTCTTTTTCTGAATTTTTCTATTTATTTTATTTTATTTCTTTTATTTAATAAGGGTATAAATACCCCAAAAACCTAATTAGCAGGACACGATATATTTTTCTTAGTTTTTAGAGTTTCTTGAGATCTTTTGTAAGCCACCTTTAGGGGATTTCGATATTGATCATTCTTGACAAATTGGAGATGATTTCTAAACCCTTTTTGCATTTTATTTCATTAATTTATCATATCTTCTTTAACTCTTTGTGCTATTGCTTTTAATATGTGTGAGTAGTCACCTAATTGGATTTTAAGATTCTAATTAGGAGATTCAATGAATTGATATTCTGATTGTTATTTTAAATTTTTTAATCTTTAGGTTCTTTGATTCACATGATCTTAATGTTAGAATAGGATTTATCACATTGTTCTAGATTCTAGGTTTTTCTACGCATCAAAAGTGTTTGGTAGAATGTATGAATGATTGTAAATTGAGCAATGTATTTATATTCTGCAAAAAGTTGATGTTAGGACGGATTGTGAACTTATTGAACTTGATTGTAATGTGAATTTGGCTAGGAGGTTGCAAATGAAAGTTTAGCAAAGTAATTAATAGTCAAATTTAGTTTCTAATGTCTTGAAAGAGGGTTATTCTATTATTATGTTCATGTTCTAGAATGAATCTTAATTATAGAATATCATATCTTATTTTCTCATTAGTTACTGATCTCTACAATATCCTATGGCCCAATGTTTTGATCTCATAAGTTAAATCGTTTTATTTCTTTGCATTTTTATTTTATAATCTTAAAACCAACAAACATTTGTCTGCTTTAGTGATCTACAAGTCTCCCAAATTTTTATTGTACCATTGGTCTTTGTAGATTCAACTCTGCAACTATTGCTTCATGGTTAAGTGTATCGGGTAATTGCTTAAGCAATCACAATTCATCAATTGTCTCATTTTGCTTCGATTTATCCTATGTAGAAATACTACGAGAATCAAACCTATTACTCATATTTAGAAAAACATCTCCAAAAAAATTCATAGATAAATTTTGAGCATGAGCCACATCATATTCTCTTCTAATCTCAGTGTCGGATCTTGAAAATCTAGATCTTCACCATGAAGATGAAGGAATGAGTTATGAAGATTGAAATATGTTTTTATTTTCTTTTGTGGTTTATTCTTTTATATCCATGTATACAAAAGTACGTCAAATAATTGATAGAATGTGAAATAATGGAGGTGATGATTGTCATAAGATAGTAATTATTGCAAGTTCAACCATCCTTGGAGCTGAACTAATAAGAACGGTTAAGATTGGAAGGATTGATGAAAATATTTTAATAAATTCTACCATATTGGTAAATTAAATAACTCAATATCATAAATTATCAAATTTTGTTCATATTAATAAAATCAAAGTATTGTTTCTGCAGCTACAAGCGAGTGATACTAATTTTTATATGCATATACAACTGTAAAAACTCTCATGATTGATTTACAAGATTCCGTAATCTCATAAATTGATTTATCAATCATTATCAAGTTGGTTAGCAAACTTACCAATCGATATAAAAACATATTTACGTACAGCCTGACGAGTAAACATGATAATGATGGATAAATCAATTTATGAGATTTCAAAACCTTATAAATAAATTATGAGAGTTTTATCAGTTGTACACGCATATAGGAAATTAATATCATTTGTTTGTTGATATAGAAACAATACTTTTAATTTTATTAATATGAACAAAATTTGATAATTTATGACATTGAGCAATTTAATTTACTTCATAGATAATATTATGATTTATTACTAATGGTCCAACCAAGTGATAAGTGACTCAATTTGCAATAATGGCTAGCATATGACAATCATCACGTCCATTATCCCAGTTTTGATTAATTACTGGGCATACAAAACAAAAGAAAAACATCCTTTAATCTTCAGAACAATTTCTTCACTAAACAATGGTCTTATGCATCAATCAATATTAAGTTACAAAATCGGCTCTTCTATTGATAGTAAATGATTTATCAATCATTATCTTAATGATTAATATATCAATCATGATCAAGTTTGTTCATCAAGAAGTAAATCAAGGTTGGTGCATTTACAACTTTGTAAATATTGATTACTTTAGTGTGTTTAAATATATAAACAGATTGTTGTATTGTGTTTTTTTTTTATATATAGTATGTGTATCTTTATGATATTTTGTTTATTATTTTTTAAAAAACTTTATTGTTTTGGTAAAACGATTTAGAGTAATTTTAGAAAACTTATAGATATTATTAATTTAATGAGAATAAATTTAATTGATTTTACGAGAATAAATTTAAATGATTTTATGAGAATAAAATCAATTTATGATATTTTATTACTAAATTTTGTGCAATTTTTTAAGAATTAACACGGCAAATAAAAATCTAAATAAACATAACTATAAAATTAGAATACAAAATATACTTCAAAAACATTAGTATAGATTTGAATTCAAAATATAGTTACTAATATTGTCATATATTTTGGGCAAAAATATGTTAATTAAATGATATAGGAATATACATTACCAATATTTGTAAATTATTTACACGTATGCGATTAAAGCCAATTAATATTGAGCTTTATTTTTTTTACAGCAATTAATATTGGGCTTAAAAAACACTATTTTGACAAATAAAATAATATTTTGATAGAGATATGATGGTATCCGATCTATGGAAAGAGAATAAGAGAAAATGGGATCCAGTTATCTTTGAAGGAGTTCTAAACCCTGAAAATCAACAACTTGCAAAACAACTGTATCTCTCCAAACACGCAGAAGATGAGACTTATGACTGGGCCTATACTCATCACGGTCATTACACAGTTCGGTCAGGATATTGGGTTACTACTCACTCTGAAATACAAGATAATGCCATGATTCAACCACCCCCGGTGCTGTAGACCTTAAGAGAGACATATGGAAACTACCAATTACTCCGAAAATAAAACACTTCCTGTGGAGATGTTTGTCTGGAACCTTAGCAACAACAGTACAACTCAGGACAAGAAATATTCAAGCGGATTCGGTCTGCCAACGTTGCTGTTATGGTGATGAAACTATTAACCATTTGCTTTTTACTTGTCAGTTTGCAGAAGCAGTTTGGCGATGTATCTTTGCTACAATGGGAAGGACTCTGATATTTACTGAAAATTTGGAGGACAACATCCAAATGTTGATCAATCTTCAACAACAACAACAAACATCTTTCATTGTACGCCATCTTCCCTTCTATCTAATGTGGCGTATATGGAAATCACGCAATGACTTCATCTTCAGACAAATAAATCGCCATCCGGCCACAGAAGCGCATAAAGGAGAACAAGAAATCAAGGAATGGGTTGAAAACACAAGAATACAATCAGATAGCAACCAACCTATGAATCATATCCCTAATCCTACACGAAGATCACAAACTCAACAATGGAATCCTCCACCTGAAGGCTGGTTAAAATGCAATTTTGATAGTGGGTATGTCCAAGGAAGACCATATACAGGCACAGGATGGATAATACGAGACAGCTACGGAAACGTAATAAGATCTGGATGTGCGAAACTGCAACAATCATACTCTGCTCTTCAAGCTGAGGCACTAGGATTTCTTAACGCACTACAAGTGACATGGGAACAAGGCTATAGATATATATGGTTTGAAGGAGACAACCTGGAACTAACAAACTTGATCAACAAGCAACAAGATCACCACAAGCTCGGCCCATTATTATTTGACATACGTCATTGGATGACACAGCTACCATATTCATCGCTGGGACATGTTACTCGTGAAGCTAATCGACCGGCTGATAAACTCTCCCATCTTGCTACAAAAATGATTCCATTATCACAAACTTTTGATGTAATTTCTAGATGGTTATATGACTGCTTGTAAACTCCAAATTACATCAATAAAGTTAGATGTTAAAAAAAAAAAAAAATAACATTTGCAATAATAAGCCATATCTATTTAAATGTGACTTCAGTTGATATGAGTTTCTCTTACATATATCATTTTCTTTTTTTGGTATAACTCTAATAAACATGATGTGCACCGAATACACAGATGGCGAACATGCTAGGCATTCTAAAAATCCGTTGACAGCATGATAAGCTACTGAGCTAGTACCCTTCTTTGTCGGCATTGGTATGAAAGGACTGGTCCCTTCATTAACGTTGTTGGGAATTATGATCAAACTCTCCAATGTCATTATCAAGAGCTAATGGCTATCACGTTTAGTTGTTTAGTTGTTACTTATGGAAGCTTAATGTCTCCACCAAATATGATTAGTAGTATAGTGTGTTTAAGGCTTTAAGCTAATTATACAAATTAGTGTTAAGTAGATATAATTTAACTATGCGCATGACACGCAATGGTTTACAAATATGCATGTGGCGTACTATTAAGGGGTCTCAATTATTAATTAAGAAAGTATTTCTTTACCACACAAGAGAAAACACAAGGATTGTCAAAAGGGAAAAGAAAGTATGTACATACACTTCTATCACAGTTAGGTCTGGTCGAATGGTCATCACTATAGTACGGACTTGTGAGTTGAGAGGTTTCAAAGTTCAAAACAATAACAACTAGTTTTGATCGATTATAAGATCTGTGATCTTCGTTGAAAAGAATCATCTCAGGCTGATAAGGAGGATCCGAATGGAAAAGAAAGGGGAAAGCTTGAGAGAGAACTCAAGATGGAGTCTTGTAGGCATGACCGCTCTTGTCACTGGTGGTTCTAAAGGCATCGGGTCAGTCCTCAATCTCAATTAGCTCTTAAAATTTATGCTTGGGATAATACTAACTGTAGTTGTGTGTCATGAATAGGGAAGCAGTAGTGGACGAACTAGCAATATTGGGAGCAAGAGTCCACACATGTGCCAGGGACGAAACTCAGCTTCAAGAACGTTTAGGTGAATGGAAAGTAAAAGGGTTCCAGGTCTCGACTTCTGTCTGCGACGTTTCTTCTCGTGAGCAACGGGAGAAACTCATGGAAACCGTTTCCTCTCTCTTCCAAGGAAAAATTAACATCCTTGTAAGTATACATTTATAAGCTTCTCCCCCTCAGGCTTGGGATCTACAAGAACCAATTCATGTTGTATCTATACATATACAGGTCAACAATGTGAATGGGCGAGTAACATATTTATAATTTATAAATATGTTAAAAAAAAGTTTTGCATAACACATGACAAAATATTTAATTTCTAAATTTACCTATGTCTCGATGATATGAGTTATTAACTTTGAAAACCAACGTTTATATATTAACATAATATTGAATACGTTATTAAATCATTCACTGATTAAAAAATTTTAAAAAATTACATTGATTTTTTATTTTGATTACTTTATTTTTTTATATTATATTTTTTTCAACCAAACATTAATCTAGAAAATAACTCCAAGGTTGGTTGCCCAAACCAGAAAAAAAAGTTTACAAAAAAAATTTCATAAGATAAAGACTTCGAAAAACGAGCAAGGCAATCTGCCTGTATATTTGACATCGGTCTCTTTTCTTACATTATGTTAATCACTAATTTTAATACATTAAATCTTTTTATACTTTAATCACTTTTTCTATAAAAGTTTTTTTTACTATATGATTATAATAAATAATAATTATAATTAAATTACAAATATTTTCTTTATTAATTATAAATATTTTTCTATTGAAATTAGTAATTTAATAGATAACTTTTCTATTAGAATTAGTGTTGTAATAGATTACTTTGTTTTTATATACTTTCAAAAATATTAATTGTAATTCTTTTATTTTTAGAATTTTTTAATTTTTCATAATTATTAAATAAATTTTTTTTCATACATGTCAAAATATTATCGATATATTTAACATATGTCGCACGATTATCTGACTTACTAATTTTGAAAACTAAAATTTATATAATAAAAATCTCTATGATAATGCATGAACAACATATATTTTTATTTAGAAGAAAAAAAAAATTTTATTTTATTCCACGGAGGAAAGCTTTCATTTTTGTTATGATGGATATTTTGGTCTACCTTCTGTGTTCCTCTGTTATCATAAAATACCCTATTTTTCTTTCTCTCCCTATATGTTTCCAATGGTAGATTCAAACATTTTTTACGACATTTGTTGCAAAAAAAAACAAACATATGGTTTTTTGTGAGTTGCGGTTGAACATAGATATTCACATGTTATTGTACATTCTTCACAAAAATATAGAACAACATTAGAGTAATTGCTTAAGGTATGATTTGATCCATTAATCAGATATATCATATGAGAACAAGTGATCTTTTTAACAATTTACCTTCTCATCCAAGTGAGTCTTTTCTTCCCATCTTAATTTGTTTTGGATGACACAGATCGATGTATGATGCAACAAAAAACGGTTATTAAAACATTACACAGGTTTTTTTTGTTAAGCAATACATATTAAAAATAATTTGAAAATCAAAAGCTATATCTATATATATATATATATTAACTCCGCATAAATACGCGCATATAAAAAATTATGCAATAATTTTAAGATGTATTTTAAATATTATTTTTCTATTTTGTTGATTTTTTTTTAAAAAGAGGATTTTTGAATTTATGTATTTCAACTCATATTACACTTAAACTATATATTACATCATAATAAACTTATATTCTAATTATATAGACTCAGTCCTGTCGGTAAGACTTATCATATCAAAATAATATATGCATTATATAAAATTCGTAAGTTACTTAGTATTAAAATAATTAAACATTAATAAAACATATATAATTCTTAAAGAAAAACATGAAAACTAATATTCTTATTTTTAAAAACTAACATTTTCTTAATTATATTTGTTCCATATATTGTAATCTTGTACACAATAATTTTAATATTTGTTCAACTAATTTAAATAAAAGTATACTAACATTATCATAAATTAATCAAAAATTTATATAAGTTTATTATTTTTCCTCAAACCTTTTTATACTATCTTAAAAATTAGAAGGAGAAATGAAATTAGAGGTAAATAATTCCAAGAAACTAAAAGAAGAATAAATGCACAATACAAAAACATATATGCATAAACATATATGCAGCATAATACTTAAGATTACACCGTAAGTTCAGCATGATCAATTTCTATTTCCGAAGTGTTAAATCAATTAAGCATTCTCACCTTGGAAGCATAAGAGCTACATCCGTGTAGAAGAACACTTCTTGTTGCATTGAACACTTCTTGGAAGCATAAGAGCTACTCTGCGACTGCGTTCTCCCATAGCTTTTCAGAACACACGACAGAGTGACTAAACATGATCGAAAGAAAAGAAAAAAGGAGAACTGCTCTCTATTATTTATAAGAAGACAACTCATCGTGTTTCCTTTTTGTATTAGTCTTAGAGATCATGTGGGATAATGATTTAAATATATGTAATCGAAAATCATAAGTTTTTTATATAAAATATTTAATTTAGACAATTTCTAGCGTTTTTTTTTTTGAATAAATGTTAAATTATATTTAAAGAAAAATAACGTTTTACATCAGCGTTTGTTTAAAAAGACTGCAAATTATGAAAAAAATTTGTTTATTCCTGTTGAAAACTCTCTCCTCAAAACCGTGTAGCGAGCCAAAGTTGCAGACCCTTAGCATAGCGTCGATCACCCATCCTCTCAATAGCTAGTAGTTGTGCTCTTATCTACTTATCAAGCCAGCCTATAAGAGTTATCGGAGAAGTAGGAGTCTCGCCATGGCGCCTAGCGTTTCGCTCGCGCCATACAGAGTGGACCGTGAGTTGAAAGGTGTATCGAATTAAAAACCCAGTCACCCCATCAGTCTGAATGCCAGAGATAATGTCAAGAAGCTGTAACCAAGATGTAGTGAAGCGAGTCTTATAAAGAGGTTGCGCTATACCAGACCAAACTTCAGCAGTATAGGGACATGAGAAAAACAAGTGATCTTTCGTCTCCACCGGAACAGAACAGAAAACACAGCTCACATTACAACCGTTTCTCCAAGTGATCATTCAGTCCTCTGTCGACAAACGATTATGTACTGCTAGCCATGTGCAGAAGGAGAATTTCGGAGTTGCATGAGCAAACCAAACACCCTTGTGCCAAGCTACCTGATTTGAAGCCGTTCGTATATGATTCCAGGTATCCCTTGTTGAAAATGTGGCCTTATAAACATGGCCTTTACCACGCCATAAAGCTCGATCTGTCTGGGAAGGAGTTCGAGATTCATATGCTTGATGAAGAACATCTTCAATGTCATTTAAGAAAGGGATGCGGTGTATCCTTCGCCATCGATGGTGCCATGCGTCATGGAGAGTCATATTTTCCCGTATACCCAAATCAATCATGCCCCTTGAACCAACTTTATCCAGCAAATACCCGTGGTCGGACCAGTTATCATACCAGAAGGACGTAGTAGCACCATTATGCACTTCCACCTTAACAAACGTTTTAGCCAAGTTTCTGTATTTTAACAGTCTTTTCCACATCCAAGAACCTGAAAGTGATGCAGGCTGTACCGACCAGAAACAACCACCCTTAAACAGATTCCTTTTTGACCATTGAACCCATAATGATTCCCCACCAGAGACCAAGCGCCAGACCAATTTTAAGCAGCTTACATCATTTGTCTGTTTTAAGGACCTTAGCCCTAATCCACCTTCACTCTTCGGTAGACACACTGCTGACCAAGATAACTTTGCCTTATTTTTATTCAAACTCGGACCATACCATAAGAAAGCGGAACATATACTGTCCAGCTCTGCAATGCTTTCCCGTGGGCGTCTAAAATCACTCATCCAAAAACTGGCTATACTCCATAGCACTGACCGTATGAGATCAAGACGACCTGCGAAAGAGAGATTACGTGATGTCCACGTTTTGACTCTATTTCTGATTTGGTCTAGTAAAGGGGAAAGATTAGCGGTACTAAGTCTGCGAGAGGTTAAGGGGAGGCCTAGATATCGAACTGGGAGTTGTCCCAGACCAAAATTATACCGTGTGCTCAGTAGCTCGCTGTTGTCCGGTGAGACTCCACCAAGATACAAAGTCGTTTTCTCCATACTAATCCGTAAACCTGACCACTTAGCAAAGAGATTCAACACCTGAACTATACCATCCACAGATCATATTTTCCCATCAGAAAGGATCATAAGGTCGTCTGCAAAGCAAAGATGAGTTAAACGCGTATTCTTACAACGCGGATGATATCCGAACTCCTGTAGACCGGCTGCTTTGTCCAACATCTTCGACAGGACATCCATACAGATGACAAATAGGTAAGGTGAGAGCGAGCAGCCTTGTCGCAGACCCCTAGCACTGCGAAAATACCCTGCAAGCTCTCCATTCACCTAAACAGATAAGGAAGTCGTAGTAACACATAACGAGATCCAATGGATAAAGACAGGAGGAAATTGCAGAGCGCATAACACATTGAACAGAAAAGACCATCGGACGGAGTCAAAAGCTTTCGAAATATCCACTTTCATCGCACACCGTGTTGAAATAGAGTCCTTATGGTAGTCCTTCACAAGCTCTGTTGCTAAAAGGACATTTTCAATGAGCAATCTATCCGCCACAAATGCTGATTGGTTCCCGGCAATGAACTTAGGCAAAATGCGCTTGAGTCTATTAGCAACAACCTTGGAGATAACTTTGCACAGCACATTACAACATGATATAGGTCTATAGTCTCGCATCTCCCTGGCCTCCTTCTTCTTCGGTATAAGTGCTAGGATGGTTGAGTTTAGTCCCTTTGGTAGGAAACCCTTAGCAAAAAACGATTGAACCACGACAACAAACTCCCCACCAATAGTATCCCACGCAGCCTTATAGAATTCTGCAGTATAACCATCCGGACCCGGCGACTTGTCACTTGGCATTGCGAACAGAATCTGTTTTATTTCCTCCCCCGTGACCACCCTAGTGAGCCAGCGGCAATCATCCACTGAGCAGCGGAATGACATCAACTCATGAAGACTATTCACTGACATTCCCTCATAATCAGCTGGAATAGATTGTAGGAAATCTTGAAAGAAGGACTCCGCCTTTATTTTTATATCCTCAGTTGTCTTTAGCAGTCTCCCATCCCGAGCCACTATCTCCCTCATCGTGTTCATAGCCTCTCGAATAGCCGCAGCACGATGAAAAGCCTTATTGTTTCGATCTCCCACTTGGCGGTGTAGTTTCGATCTCTGTTTTAAAAACTTCTCCTCCAATGCAGAGATACGGTCCCATCGTGCATAAGCCTCCTTCTCCTGCTCCAAAGCAAGTGCAGATGGGGAAACTAAATTAGCCTCCTGCTTCTTACACAACTCCTCCAGTGCTTTCTTTGTCTTCTTGGATAAATGACACAACTTCTGCTTTGCTAAACTCCGGATATACGGCTTTAGTAGCTTGAGTTTCTTCGAGAATCTGTAAAGAGACGAAGTAGACAAGTAAATACCCTCTGTGTCATTCCAAAACTCATGAACAAGCGGCTTAAACTCCTCCATCTCCGCAATGGCGTTAACAAATTTAAATGGTCTTCGGGAAGGACTGTTGTTTGCATCCCTCCGTAAGTGAACACGACATCTGAGATGATCCGAGATGCCTCCAGCTTCAAACACACAATAGGATTGTAAAAAGGAAGCAGAACCATTTATCATTGACCAGAACTCTGTCCAGTTTTTTCGAGATTAAGTTATCATCCTGCTTATTACTCCATGTAAACAACAGACCATGATAAGCCAAATCCTTCAACCTACAGTCATTGACCACCGAACGAAATTCTTGCATCCCAGGGAAGAGAGCAGGTCTGTTGTCCACCCCAAAATGCTCATCTAGTTCCAGAGTGACATTAAGATCTCCCATTACCAACCAATATCTATTGCGAATGATTGAAGAAGCTCGATGTGCTCTCAAATCTGTCCACAAATCCCTTCTACCTTCATCAGTATTCGCTCCGTACACAAAAGTGCAGAAAAACTCATCATCGTGCTCAGGGAGCTTGATTGAGCACGTTATGAGCTTACTACTTTTATAAAACGGAGTGAGTCTTACCTCACCTCTCCAAACCACCCAAATACGATCCAAGGTATGATGCTCGTAGTTAGTCAATAAAGACCAATCCTTGAACAACTTATTCCCAAGTCTCAAAACTTTGTCCTCCTTCACCTTAGTCTCCAATAAACACCCAAACTGAAACTTACCCTCATCAACCCACTTCTTTATCACGGAATTTTTTGTAGATTTATTTAGACCGTGCACATTCCAACAAAACATTGACATCTAATTTGGTTTTGAAGGGTTCCTCTTTTTCTGATCTCTAGGAGGAATCCTAGTAGATTGAGAAGAAGATTGTTGTATCACTTTATGGGCTGTTTTTGAGTACTTGTGGGAGAGAAGGACGAAGAGAAGACTCCCCCCTCGTTCTCGAGCCCTTACTCCCTGCTCAGAATTCACATGAGACTTGATAGTTCCCCGAGAGGAGCAGCAACCTCCTCTGCCTCCTTCGGGTCCTCTGTTTCCTCTGTTTCTTCCTTTTCCTCTGTTTCATCTTTATCCTCTTTGTCCTCAGATTCTTCCAACACCGCGAAGGTATTTACAGAAGTGGTGACCAGAGCTTTCTGCAATCCCACTATTTTATCCCCGGACTCAGACTCGTTCGAGGCGTTATCCAGCCCTCCTGATCCATTGCTGTATTGTCCGTCGCTAAATCCCCCACAGAGGCTGTAGTTGATTTCACCAGAGAACTATCAACTTGAGCAACTTTCTCTACCGACACAACCTGCACCGTGTCCTGTTGACTCTCAGCGATACCCAACGTTGAGGTCGGAGGCACTGTGACCGCCTTAGTGGCAAGACACTCCGTGCTTAAATGACCCCATTTCCTACAACTGTTACACCTCGGAGGCAACCAAGGGTAAAAAAATTGGACCGTTGATTCTAATTCTCCTTCCTCCTCTCCCGTGAATACATACTCTCTAGGTAACTCTTTAGTTAAATCCGCTTCAACCAGCATTTTTGCTTCATCAAATTTAGCACAAGCTTCAGTCGTAGCATGAAAACGGATGGGCTTGCCAACCGCACTAAATAGAAACTCTAAACCCTTTTCCGTGAACATTGTTGGCGGAATGTTCTTCATCGTAACCCAAAGTGGTATAGAACGCATCACAAGTTGTGCTTCCTCCGCAAAAGGTGTCCATTTCGACACTATCATGGGAATTTCCATGATATTCCACATACCTCTGTTAAGAATCCGACGCCGCATAGCCTCATTCCTGATACGAAACTTAACTGTAGATTCATTCACTTCATACACATCAATTAACGAAGATGTGTCACCTAATCTCCAAATCTTGTTAACAATCATATGTATTTTTCCAAGATGTGGTGCAGATGTACTTAGAAACTTTCCAATCAAAAAATCCTCCCAGAGAGATTTCGCATCCACAAAAACTTCCTTTGGAACCACGACCCTTGTCTTTCCATTTACCTCAGAGGTTTCCAGTTTTTGCTGTGTAAAACCGCGTCTCTGCGAACCCTGGGCCACACGAGCATAAGATTTCTTCTTGGTCTCCAGATCAGAGGACACCCCACTAGACTCTTGATGCGTGGACAAAACTACCTTAGCCCCCTCCGCGTCAACTCGATTCATATCCCCCTCCATAGCAGAATCACTTGTCAAAGACAACCCCCCATCCTGCGTAGAGACGACTCTCGTCCCTAGAGACGGAGCAATCACCGGCCGGCTAGGCGAAGCCGCCGTCATCGGCCAAACGTGTGAAGAAAGTTAAAAGAAACCCTAATAGCAAAATCGCCTTTGGAGTCGCCAGGCCACGTCAGCAAAAAATTTCGACAATTTCTTGCGTTACAAGCAACATAAGCCATTATTTTGCTTACATATTTGTTATTCTTGGTGAATCTCAAGGCATGCTATATCAGAGGAACTTGCATTCCTTGGGGCAACGATTCATACGTGTGCAAGAGACTAATATCATTGCTTAACAGAATTGGAGGAAAAGGAAAACGAAGGGCAAAACTGATGCAAACAGTCTCCTCTCTGTTTGAAAGCATACTCAACATCCTCGTGTGTATTCTCTACTCTCTTTCACCACGAAATTCGTAAAAAAAAAACTCATGACATACTAATTATTGGAATTATATAGATAAACACTGTAGGGACATGTGTGACAATGCCAAGCACAGAATCCACAGCAGAAGATTTCTCATATCAAGCGAAGATATGTATAATAACGTGACGAGATGATTCAATCTGACTCCCTTTCACAGTTTCACCTTGTGAACTGACTACTGAGATTCAAGCAACCTGTATGTTCTGAAACAGTGAAACAACAAGACTCGATCCCAGGTAGTTGGGCCTTTCCGTCAACCAAAGGCCCATTATATTGATTAAACCTAACAAAAAAACATTGACATCGTTCCATACTTCCATGTGTGTGGCCTAGAAGAATAGTAGTATTTATGAACGGTCATTATCATTCATTCATTATGAATTTTTCTTAACCAGACATTCAGATCTCCATGGAAAGATCTTTTGTTCATAATCAGAAAATGGCTAAAACAGGGGAAAGCTTGAGAGAGAATCCTAGATGGAGGCTTGGAGGCATGACCGCTCTTGTAACCGGTGGCTCCAAAGGCATCGGGTTAGTCCCAGTTCTCCTACTTAACCTACTTTATTACTAGTCCAGTATCAAATTAATCTAAGATCTCATTTCAGGTTTAGATTTATATGGATCTTTTAATTGTATTTCGATGCTTAATCTAGACTAGCTTCATATGTATAAACCCAAATGTAAATGTGTGCTATGAATAGAGAAGCTGTGGTAGAGGAACTAGCTATGTTGGGAGCAAGAGTCCACACATGTGCCAGAGACGAAACTCAGCTTCAAGAAAGCTTACTTAAATGGCAAGCAAAAGGATTTCAGGTTACCACTTCTGTCTGCGACGTTTCCTCTCGTGACCAACGAGAGAAACTCATGGAAACCGTTTCTTCTGTCTTTCAAGGAAAGCTCAACATCCTCGTGAGTATATAAGCTTTGATCCATCTAGGAAGTGATTTTAGGTGTGGTTTCTTATGTTTTTGCTTTTGATCTATATATAAGGTAAACAATGTGGGAGCGTGTATAGTCAAGCCGACCTTAAAGTATACAGAGGAAGATTTCTCAGTTACAATGGCTACGAATCTCGAGTCAGCTTTTCATCTCTCACAACTCGCGCACCCTTTGTTGAAAGCCTCTGGTTCAGGGAGCATCGTGCTCATATCCTCAGTATCTGGAGTTTTGCATGTGAATGGTGCATCCATCTACGGAGTAAGTAAAGGTATAATCTACATATATATGTATATTCAAACAATTGGTAATGCATAGTGTTCTGAGACTCATGCAAATGTAAGTGTGGTTTAGGAGCTATGAATCAGCTAGGAAGAAACTTAGCTTGCGAGTGGGCAAGTGACAGCATAAGGGTTAACTCTGTGTGTCCATGGTTCATAGCAACTCCTTTAGTTAACGATGTAAGGCAATAAATAAAAGAGTTAACAGTTATATACATAGTTACTTCTCAATTATAGTTTTAAGTGAAAAAATCTCTTCAGGTTCTCAGTAATGATGAGTTCAGGAATGAAGTGGAGAGTAGGGCACCAATGGGACGTGTTGGGGAAGCAAATGAAGTCTCATCGCTTGTAGCATTTCTATGTCTTCCTGCAGCTTCTTATATAACAGGTCAAACCATTTGTGTTGATGGAGGTTTCACTATTAATGGCTTCTCTTACAAGCCTCTGTCTTAAGGCGGCGTCTATTGTTTCCGTTTATGTCTATTATCAAATGTTTTATAACATTTTCAGTGTATTTCTGATCACTGATCACAATTTTTGTGTCTTAATTCTTGACCAAAATTTTTGTGAAAATATCATAAATAAACGCACAATTTAGAGTTGTATCATGTTTGTGAATTAGTTCTAAAATATGTGCATGCCTGTGTTTTATGCGATTATATATAGTGGTTCAATTGCAATACTGTCACAAATGGTTTGATAATATATATTCTCAATTTCTCTTTTATATATAAAGACTTTTTCTACTAAATGCAAAAGAGATTTTTCTAGTTGTGGTTTATTACAGAGAAGGATCGGAGACAGGTTGGGAGGGCCATCTGTATGTGTTGATGGAGCTCTCTCCGTTCATGCCTTAAGGCTTCCGTCAAGGCAAATCTTTTATCAGACAAGAATTTGGTCTTGCTCTCATAAAACTTTCATGTTTTACTCAATGATCATGGAATTAGACAGTTGTTGATCTTCCCGGAAACCATAAGCCCCATGGGTAATTGGTTCCTTTAAGTTTGACAGCATGGAGATTTAACTAGTTAAGTGAAAGATAAACGAATCATGTACATTTTGAAAATCTGGCCGAGTAGAATCAGTAAGAAGATTCGATTGCGAAAAGTATATAGTATACTGTATATGTCTCTTTTCAACATTATAGCTCCGGTAGTTAATCTTCATATTTCGGGGACTAGCCCGCTTCTTCATTACTCAAGAGGGCGATTGCCCGGTCCTCTTTCATGTGGAATCATTTTAGATCGCAATCAAGGTCTGAGCCAAATTGAGCAAAGGCGGCCACTTCGCGATATTGTACTAGAGAAATATATGGGAAATTCATATCTCAATGACATAAAGCAAACAAAAGCAACCGAAAGGAGAAACATATATAAATATAAATTGGCAATGGTAAGAAAACCCGTAGAAATAGAGTGAAAGATGAACCAAATCTATTTAGGCAACCAAATAGATTTGGAAAATTGGAAAGACATAATTGAAAAACCACTCAAAGTTATGGTTTTTAGTTTCTCTTTGAAATTTGGAAAAACCACTTAAAAACTAATTTCTCTAATTTTTAGGGAATTCAATTTTTAAAAATTTTGAATGGTAAAAAAAAAAAAGAGTTTCAAACAATCAAAAACAAAAATCCACTTAAAAACTAGTAAATATATTTTTAAAAAATTTTCATTTGTTTATTTATTTTGCAAAGTTCAAAAACCCAAAGATTGGGAGAGAACTCTAGATGGGGTCTATTGTTAAGAAAGTACAATTAATAATTCTATTTTAACATTAGAAGAAAGTACAAAAGTCCCCAAAATATAGAATCTTTAGATTTTTCTTCTAGTATATTAGATTTTCTCAAGTTTATATATATGCTTTATTTAATTTAATTTGATGTTTTATGTCTTTGAATATTTTACAGTAATTTTCTCATTAGTTAAATGATTTCTAATTAAATACAACTTTTGCTTTCAATGCCAAAAGACATAAAATACATATAATTAATGTAATTCTTAAATTTTGTGTTTATAAGTAGAAAATCTTATATAATGGGACATATGGAGTATTATATAAGTACTTCCCAAATTTTATAGTATTCAAATTTTTATGTATTTCAATTGGTTATTATATATAGGGATGGTGTGTATATTTACTTTATTATTTATATACAGATGTAAATTGAAGATAATATAATTTTGTATTTCCAGAATTTTATTGTATCTAAAATTTATTATGTGTTTTAATTGGCTACATGTAGAAATTTTTTTATTACAGGAAAATTATTTTTTAAATATAATAATAATAAATTTTGTAAAAGCTAAACATTAAAGTCTTATACATATATATGCCAAATGTAAAATGCTAAATGATATGATATTAGAGCTTTTAACAATAATATCTTGTAATATAAGATATATATATATAATATGTGTGTGTCTGTTGAGTTTTCTTCTCAGAAGTCCCTAAATCTCATTTTGACAATCTCAAAACTCTCTACTCGAAAAACAATTTTTTTTAGAATTATTTTTAATTCAAAAAATATGTCTATTACCTTGCTACCCTAACAAAAACAGAATTTATTACCTGGATTTTATCCACCCACCCAATATCTATTGGATCTAACTCACCAATATAGAATCATTATAACTTAAACAAAAAAAATCTAAAATAAAATAATTAATTTTTTTTTTCTCATCGTTGTTCTATCATCACATCCATTCTTTCTCAAACTGCTATCTCAAAATCAAATTTTTGAAATTTGAGAAACTAGATATTATGTTATTCTGTTCGATTGATAAGGAAAATGTGTCCAAAAAACAAGCTTTGAAATTATTATTTGTGAATTCTGGGTTTATGTTCTTCTGTAAATTTCTGGGTAGTAATATTAGTATAACTAGGTAAAATTTCTGTGATTTTGAAATATTAGTATAACTTGGTAATACTTTGTTTTATGTTTATTGCAAGATTTCAACGATAACTACTGTCTAACAACTCGAAAATGGCTAAAACAAGGTGGGAAAAAAAGAGGACGAAGATTGCTCGAAGTTCAGAGGTAGAAGATTCGCAAGCCCAAACAAATGAAGAGGTAGAAGGAGAAGAGAGTGAGTGATATCCGGAACAAATAAGGAGGAAGAAGGAAGAGAGGGCGAGCGATCTCCGGAACCAATTCGAGAAAAAGAATAACAACAATGAACAAGCGGTTTCTAAACCACTTCAAGAAAAAGAAAGAGAAGGAGATAGAGATGAGTAAAGTACAAACTCGGGAAGAATTACAAGCCAAACTCGAGAATCAGGTCATTCGTTTGGGTTAGAGCTTCGTAATTTGCTTCCGCGGACTCAAAACATTACGGACTGCATTAAAAAGATGGAAATTGCAAACGTCACGATGAAGAGAGATCGGTGGCAAATACATATGGAATCTCACTCTGAGTGATTTTGCAAACGAAGGGCTCATCGTTTCTAACTGCAGGAAAAACTACGGGAACAAGTCCGTAAATTATTGGTTTATGCTCATATTAGAATTTCTGGGTAGTAAAATAGTATAACTTGGTAAAACTAGTGTATTGTCAGTTAAAATTGGGTTGCAATACTAGTTTTACAAGTTTTTTTTAATTTATTTATTGTATTAATCTACTATATTCAACTCCGTTTGGGAAAAAAATATCAAATTTTGTAGAATCAAAATCTCAAGTAGCTAGAACTAGATAAAACTCATTTGTTTTGGTTAAGGAAAAATTCATGATTTGTTTATTTTGGATCTCATTCAAATTGAATTTATGGTCTTTAGTAATACTGGTATATATAGGTATAACTAATATAATTTCGTAATACTAATAAAACTAGATAGAAGTAGTCAGAATTTATCTGTAATTAACCATTTGTTGCAGAGACAAAAAAAAAAAAACCAAACGTGGAGCTGATAAAAAAAATTAATAAAAAAGATGAGCTGAATTGCCACGTGTGCAATATGTGTGTTCACACTTATAGGGGGTTATTGGTTTGAGAGTTTAGTAAAATTTTAATGACTTTAAAAGTTATGTAAAAAAAAAAAATTTCCACAAAATGCAATTTTATTTCACTTAAGGAGAATCATTACAAATGGATTGCCGAAGCCATTCCGGTAAAGTAACAGAATCACCGTAGAAAGAATTGTCTCTAGAGCCATATTTTGCTAAATTGTGAGCAGCAGTATTACATTCTCTCTTTTAAAACAAGACGGATGTTGAGGCAAATTTGGATGCCCAAAATTGACTATCATTCAGCAAATTTGATAGGGATCTGTTAACTTGGACACCATTTAATATCTTGATGAGATTCTCGCAGTCCCCTTCAAATATAACATTTGTGTAGCCCCCTTGTCCACGCATGATGTAATCCAGCAAGTAGTGCTTTAGTCTCAGCCTCCAAGGGTGAATCAGTATGTCCTAGTGTAGTTGAGCCCCAGCTGAGAGGTAAACCACAATTGTTACGAATTATCCATCTTCCTATTGCTTGCAAATTATTCCTATCAAAAGCAGCGTCAAAATTGCATTTAACCATCGAGCTTGGTGGTGCTGTCCAGCGAAGAACCTGTTGATAAGAAGTTTGGATGTTTGAACGGTTTTCTTTTACATCAATCCATTCTTTTGTTTCAGCTTGAGCCTGTAAGATCGGTTTTGTTGCACTTTCCCTGTAGTTGTTAAAAACAGAGTTGTTTCTAGCCTTCCAAATCCTCCAGAGTAACCATAGTGGTAGTAGGGCTGTCTGTCGAGGGATATCCTGCCTTGATGAGAATTCAATTATGTTTAGAAGATTTTCCTCTGCATAATCTGACAAGCCATTGACATTGAGAGCTGGAGTATTAGAGAGACGCCAAACCGAAATAGCAAAAGGGCATGTAAACAGGGCATGGTTTATAGTTTCATCATGTTGTCTGCATCTCGAGCATGTTGAATCTATATTCATTCCTCTAGATCGAAGTCTTGTGGTTATAGGTAGAGCTAGGGAGATAGTACGCCAGATAAAATGTTTGATTTTTGGCATTAAATTCAGTCTCCATATCTTATTCTTAAGTTCAAAAGAGCCATGTGGAATGGGATGAGGAAATAGATCAGAGGGGTCATGTGTTAGCAGTCAATAACCTGATCTTACAGTATAGTCCCCAGAAATAGTATAGTTCCATATTAAACGATCAATACTGGCCTTCTTTGATAAGTAAATGTTTTTGATGATATCACGATCCTCTGGTACAATCAAGGAGTCAAGTTTGCTCAAGTTCCACGATCGGTTATGTTCGTGATTATTGATCAACTCCTGTAGTAGGAACAAATCTTCTGGTTTTATAGTGTTTATTGTTCGGGGCGGATGAGAGTTTATAATGTTATCTAGGCCTGCATGAATCTGTTTTCCATCACCAACAATGAAACATGATCCTTTTTTAATAGAGCAATGCCGGTTAGAAGAGATGACCAACCATAGGACTGTGATCGTTTTGGGGTTGCATCAAGTAAGGAACCATCAGGGTAATATCTAGCCTTCATCACTCGAGCAAAAGGAGAGTCCAGAAATTGTATTAGTCGCCATGCCTGTTTTGCTAACAGAGCATCGTTAAATTTTTCTAGATCTCGGAAGCCAAGACCCCCTTCTCTCTTTGGCATTTGAAGTTTTTTCCAAGATATCCATGGAATCTTGCGATGATTTGAGCTCAATTTCCCACCAGAAATTCATTAACATAGACTCAAGTTCAGTTGTGACCCCTTTTTGGCAATTTGAAACAGGACATAGCATAAACCGGTATAGAGACTGCCACTGATTTCAACATTACTTCTTTTCCAGCAGGAGAGAGTTTCTTAGAAGTCCAGTGTGAGGTTCTATTTTTAACTCTCTCAATTATATATTCAACATCTCATTCTTTTTTCGCCCAAACTGCTCAGGTAAGCCAAGATATTTACCTCCTCCACCCTGGTTCGGTATCTTTAAACTAGTCTATAATCTTTCCTGAGTGGAACCATAAACATTTGAACCAAAGGTGATCATTGATTATCTGTATTGATTTTTTGGCCTGAATAATGCTCATAAACATCAAAGACATCTCGTAGGGCTTGGCAATTCTTTATGTTTGCTTGATAGAAGAAGAGAGAATCATCCGCGAACTGTAAGTGGGTGATACGAGGAACACCATTACCAATCTTCACACCCTTTATGTCCCCATCTTTGGCATATGATGTTATAAGATGGCTTAAAATGTCTGAACAGAGTATAAATAGATATGGGGAAAGGGGATCTCCTTGACGGATTCCCCTTTCTGGTTGAATGAAACTTTTAGGTGAGCCATTTATCAAGACTGAATATGTGGGAGAGCGAACAGCAGACATGATCCAACTAATCCAACGATCACAGAAACCAAAGAGTCTGAGGGTAGTTTCGAGAAAGTTCCATTCGACTCTGTTGTAGGCTTTGCTAACATCGGTTTTCACGGCCATGTAAGTTTGAGACACACGTTTTCGAGATTTCAGAGCATGCATGACTTCATGTGCTATCATGACATTATCTTGAATGATTCTGCCCGGAATAAAAGCAGCTTGTGAATCAGATTCAATGCTATCGAGATGGGGTTTGAGGCGTTTTACTAGGCGTTTAACAAACGGTTATGTCGAAGAAGTATGTCTACATTGAAACATAAGTCGCAGCTAAAAATTATTGGTGAAGCATAATTCGTTCTTTGCGTACCCTCACAAACAGTGTCATAAAAATTTGGAAGCTCACATAACCGTTTGTCAAAGAAAAAACGTATGTTTCGCATTTCTTTGCCTCACGTTTAGTTGCAGAGATAATGGTCGATGATCTGAACCACAGAAATCCATGAATTCCACAAAAGCATTTGGAAAGGTTCCAGCTCCCACACTATTAATCATACACCGGTCAAGACAACTTCGAACTGTATGTGTATAACGTTCACCTACCCATGTGAATTTTTCTCCTCTTGAGTTAATGTCATCCAAGTCACAATGTGATATCATGTGTCGAAAGTTCCTAAAGGACCATTCATTTCTAAGAGGACCACCTCTTCTCTCATGACTTGATCTGATTTCATTGAAATCTCCAATGAGGATCCAAGGATCAATACGGTGAGAGGATAAAAGTTTAAGATGGTCCCATAATATATCTCTTTCACTTTGTCTTGGATAACCATAAACACAAGATAAGTAGAAATTATTGTTCTTATAATTTGCAGAAACATCAATAAGTCTCTCATCCTTTGAAATCAGGGATAAGGACACATTTGAAATCATGGATAAGGACACATTGTTGTTCCACATAAGAGCTAAGCCACCACTCCTTCTAAGGGGGGGGGGGGTGAGTTATAATGTTAGAAAATCCTAAATCATCCTTTAGTTTACAAACCCCATCAACACTTATTTAGTGTTTCAATAAGAAATAAAACATCACACCTATTTAATTTACGTAATTGTTTTATAGCAACAGATGTCAGCGGCGAACAGAGGCCCTGACAGTTCCAGGACACCATCTTCATGGAGGCTGTGGGGGTACCGGGCCACCCGCGCCTCCGGTGAATCCATTTGTGGCAGAGCACGAGCCAACAGAACTGTCTCTCTTCGCTTGTTTGCGGAGATGGCTTAGGACCGCCATCTCCTCTGCAGCATCCGCGTTGTTAAAGGCAGTTTCAAATCTGACTCGTTTTCGTTTGAGGAAGATGAAATCTGGAGTAGCATTGTCAGTGTTTTCCTCGAGAAGATCCTCTTGTGCTTGGGAGATTGCCACTTCTCTCACGTGTTTGGCATGGAGATAACGCAATCTCTCTGCTGTTAACTCTGTGTCTTCAAAAACACTAGGCACATCAGAGGAGACAGTAGTGGTAGGAGTCGTTTCACGAATTTGGAGCCACGGAGCGTGTGTAGAATTAGTACCATCAGTAGCATCCATGTTGTTATCTCCATCATGCTGATCATCACCATCACTCTTATCATCAGAAACGTTATGATCGCCATCATCAAAGTTCATAGGACATTCCTTGATATCATGTTTCAGCGATCCACATTGAGTACAAAAGTTGCAGAGTCTCTCAAAGCGAAAGCGGACAATGGTATTCTCTCCAGGCATAAACTGGACATTTTTCTAGAAACGGAGGAGATTTTCGATGTTACAATCTATCTTAACCCTTACAGAACCAACTTGGCTAACATTTTCATCATAATCCACTTCAGTTACATAGCCTAGACTACTACCAACCCTTCTAGCCATGACATTTGTTAATTAAAGGATTGGAATACCTTGGATTTGGATATGTAAAATATGTTGTTATTCAATCAAGACTTTTTAAAACTCTTTAAAATTTTGGTGTTATTGGTGTGTTAATGAATTCAAATTTTATGTTATTGGTTTAGGATTTTATATCATTTCCTTCATAACAAAAGTCATGAAAACTCTTTCATCAAATAGAGAGATTGTAAATCATAGATTCCATGACTTTTTGTTATTCTTTTGAATAGGGTAACTTGAGATTCTCCTGACATGGGATGTAATTTTCTGGACTTGAGAAGAGATTTTATCTCTTTCTATCTCTCTATCTCTCTCTGGACTTGAGAGGAGATTAGCTATTCTATCTCTCTCTTCAAAAGTTAATCATACAAAAACATATTTGACGAACAAGAGTCAAGAGATTTGGCATGTTTTCCTACGAGCCACTCTTTTTTTTTTCTCTTTTTTGACAAATGCGTTGAATAAACAAGAGAATATTGGTGGAAGCCCCCTTGCCTCAGTGGTTAGCCTAGGGTTCATTAATGTTTCTACACCAAGATGTCTGGGGTTCGAGCCCCGGATAATGCGATTTATTAATTGTGCAGATTAATGGATGCAAATTTACAAACGATCTCCAGTGATGCGCAATTATCGCGGTTCGACGTGATTTGACATGGGAAGGAGGTGTCCATCAACAGCATGGAGCAGGAGAGCAAGAGCCTATGTAGTGAATTTAATAGGGTCGGAAGGAATTGTCCATGGTAGATCATATGTAATAGTTCTCATAATTTGCAATTAATAATAAATCCAGACTTAAATAAATAAATAAATAAAAACAGGAGAATATTGTGCAATATTTTTTGAGAAAGTTTGAAAAATTTTACAAGATTAGGAAAAACAAATCAGCAAGATTTTAAAAAAAACTTCCTAAAAAATCTATTAGAATCCTTCATTTTTTACTTTCTAATTTTCTATGATTTTAAAAATCAGCAAGATTTTAAAAAACATAAAGTCATTAAAATTCTCTCCAACTCCTAACCAATACCCCGCTCTTAGTGTTCACACATAGTTATGCCAAGTATAATAGTTGTACTGCAATTGCAAATAGTTCTACTTTTGAGGTTTTTCCATTTAATTAGTTTTATCCACTCCTAAAATTATATTTTTTAGTTTTACTGTTGATTAAAGTCTATTAACATATAATTATGAGTTTGTTATGCATTCATATGTTTAAAACCTACAATTCTATAACTTTGTCATCCTAACTTGATAATTATTTACAAAGTGACTTTAAAAGTATAAGGAAACACTTGTTTAGGTTCTTTCATAACAACCCAAAATTCATATATTTTTAATAATTTCATTCTTAGTAAACATTTAAATATTACTTTTGACATTTACTAGTACATACATTCTTATATTTTCTTTAAAATTTACTTTCTGGATGTTCAACTTTTAATACTAGTTTTACTAGTTATACCATTTTTATATTAGTTACGCATGTTTTACTTTTTTATGACATAATAAATATACGTACACATGAAGTGAAAGAAAAATCAAACATTACGAGATTTTAAAATTCAAGCTTCTTGTATATCCTTGTATATAATATCAACAAAGTTTTATTAGTCACATATGTCTTAAACATTATACTATACACATATGTCTCTCATTGTATCCTGCCAAAACAACGCCAAAAAAAAAAATCAATTAGTAACACTACTAGTTTTATTAGTTGTACAACATGAATCAGTATTACCAGTTTTACTAGTTATACTACACTTACTAGTATTACCAATTTTACCCTGTCGTGATAATTGAAAATCAAATTGAATGGTTTGAGATTCTAATGTCTACAATTCACTGAGATTCAATAGTAAAATTTATTTCTTATCAACTCAATCGACCCATAACATGTGGTAAAACACCCAATTTGCTAAGCATCTCAAACAAAATCCAATCTAAATTTTCAAAATTCAAAACCTAACCCTATTCAGTTAAGAATTTATTTTTATGTTGAAGAACACACCTGTTTTTTGAAGGAAAATTTGAACCCGAAAAAAGAAAAGGGGCAGAGATGGAGAGCTCCGCTGAAGAAACAGTGGCGGTGGAGAACTCTGGCAAAGAAACAGCGGTGGTAGCTGAGGAATGAAAAAAGATCGTGACTGGTTTTTTTTAGAAAATAAAATTTTAAAAAAGAAGAGAAAGGATGGAATGGTAAAATAGTCTGTACACATTTCATTAAAAGAAAGAGGGGTATGAAGAATAGAGAAGGAGATAACATATTTCCAAATCAATTTTGGGGACTTTTGAGCCTCTCCCTCGTGTCTTTTAGCTGATCATAAGAGAACTGTTGACCCACCCAATAATATCTTTGGTCCCCTTTTCAAATTATCGTGAAAATTAGTATTTTCTACAAGCCTTGCATCGTATACGTGTGTGGTCTATAAAAGAAGATACAAATATTCACCAAAAGATATCTGTCTTTGCGATTATTACTCATAATCAGCAATGGCTAAAATAGGGGAAAGCTTGGGAGAGAACTCTAGATGGAGTCTTCAAGGTATGACCGCTCTTGTCACGGGTGGCTCTAAAGGCATCGGGTCAGTCCCAGTAACTTTTTTTACCTAGCTTACGTAGTTTCTTACTATGTCAGTATCGAATCTAAGCTCTCTCACTCTAGTCATCTATTTATGTGGATCTTTTGATGAATATCCCATGTTTATAGCCAAGACAACCTTAAAAGGAGCAAAGCTTAATGATGTATAAAGTAACTAAAATTGCATGTGTGCTATAAACAGAGAAGCTGTGGTGGAGGAACTAGCTATGTTGGGAGCAAGAGTTCACACATGTGCCAGAGACGAAACTCTGCTTCAAGAACGCTTACGTGAATGGCAAGCAAAAGGGTTTCAGGTCACCACTTCTGTTTGCGACGTTTCTTCTCGTGAACAGAGATTGAAACTCATGGAAACTGTTTCCTCTCTCTTCCAAGGAAAACTCAACATTCTCGTAAGTGTGTATATATATAATATCTATAAGCCCCTTCTCATCCTCATGGTTGGATCCACAGTGATTCAGTAACCAAATCATGTTGGGTTTTGTTTGTTTGGGTGTATATAGGTAGCCAATGTGGGAACGGGTGTAGTAAAGCCTACCACAGAGTGTACAGCAGAAGATTTTTCTTTTGTAATGGCTACAAATCTGGAGTCAACTTTCCATCTCTCACAGCTCGCGCACCCTTTGTTGAAAGCATCAGGTTCAGGGAGCATTGTGCTCATGTCTTCCGTTGCTGGGGTTGTGAACTTGGGTGGTGCATCCATTTATGGAGCTACCAAAGGTATACATATATATATATATATATATATATATATATATCCATATGCATATATTGTTAAACAACTAATGATCCTTTACTTTTATTGATACTTACATAAATGTACGCATTTTAGGAGCAATGAATCAGCTGGCAAGAAATTTGGCATGCGAGTGGGCAAGTGATAACATAAGGGCCAACTCTGTTTGTCCATGGTTAATCACGACTCCGGCAACTAAAGATGTAAAGACAAAGAACAATCATAAATCTCATTATAATGATATAACTAATAGTTTAATACTACCCAAAAAAAAAGTGATATAACTAGTTTTTTGATGGATCTTATTTTATATGAAAATGTTTCAGTTTCTCAGTAAAGATGTAACAGAAAAGGTGGAGAGCGTGACACCAATGAAGCGTATTGGAGAAGCAAATGAAGTATCATCGCTTGTGGCATTTCTATGTCTTCCTGCAGCTTCTTATATAACAGGTCAAACTATTTGTGTTGATGGAGGTTTCACTATTAATGGCTTCTCTATGCCTTAATTAACACATGCATGCTTAAATATATATGATTTGTGGTCTAGTTAAGTGCCAAATAATTGATGGATAATATTTTAATCTATACAAGTTATATATGTAAGTTATGTTAATAAAGCGCACTCTGCGGTTCATCATTAATGCCAAATCGATGAGTATATATGATTTGTGGTCTAGTTAAGTGCCAAATCGACCAAATTCTTATCCAATAGAAATAAAGAACTTGGTCGATTTGGTCGTGTTCGTACTCGATGTTTGTTTGTTTCCGTTCAAGCTGATATGGGATGAAATCAATAATGTATGGTGTCATATACTGCTGTGCCAGACATAAACTGTATGTGGTCCGAGACGGTAAAAAAAATGCTCTAATTCATTAAAATGAAATGTCAAAAATAGTAAATACTACTAGTCATATAACAAAAGCAAATAACGAACTAGAAAAGAGAAGAAAAAAAAAACAACAAAAGAAAAAACCTCTAAATACATTTTCTTTTTCCTTTCTTCCTCATAAAATCAATAACCAACATATAAAATTAACTTTTTAGTATAATTCCACTTTGATAGATAAAAATCATAAGATAGGCAAATCGTTGAATCTTTTTTGCCACATACATGTTTTATTTTATAAACTAAAAACGTACATCAATTATAGTATTAGATCGATAGTTGGCGTTTGTAGACGAAGCGTTTAAATCAAGAATTAGTAACGACAGTAGAAAATAAAAGTGAGAGAACGATAGATGATTATTCTGCTCCATGTGTGCGCAATTTAACAAAGCTGTGAAGACATAATGTTTACCCTAATTTTTGTAATGCTTTCTTAGTTTCTTTTTCTCTTTGCCTTCAAATATTTTTCAAACCTGTGAAGGCGGTAGGCCAATCTCCTATATATTAAAAGAGAAGCATTTTGTTGAAAATGCTGATGTGTCGTCGCCAGAGCGATTTGGAGATTTAATTGCAATTAAGCATCTGAAGATAAACTTATTTACAAAAATAAGTCTTTTGATTAAATGTACCATTAAAATATATATGGAAATCTTTATTTCATTATTATTTACATAAATGTGTCTTTAGAATATATAAGGTAATGTTTATTTCTATTAGTTTTTTTTAAAATGAAAGACTTCATCAACTATTAGAAAAGAAAATATAGTTAATAGTTTAATTATCAATTTCATAACATATTTAATTATTTAAAGTAAATTACATTTTATAATCTATTAAAAAACTTATTCATCTATTTAACTTTTTGAAATACAAAACTTATTCTCTGATTTTAAAAAATTTGATGACTATTTAAGTACTCCCTCTGTTTAACAATAAGTGTCATTTTGACATATTTCACATAAATTAAGAAAATATTAAAATATACATATATGCCCTTATTTAATAAATGTTTAATGGGTTAATTTAGTCATAGATTAAAGGTAAAACTAGAAAATCTAATGAAAAGATGCATTGAAAATATAAAATATTGCATTGGAGATGTAAAATAACACTCTTTGTGAAACAACAATAAAATTCTAAAATGACACTCTTTATGAAACAAATGAAGTATATATTAAAAATTAATTATTACAATAATCTTAAAAATAAATAACATTAACACAATTATTAAAATAATTAACATTATTTTCCACATTTCATGGGTGAAATACATTTTTACACAAAATAATTAAATGTAAATTTGAATAAAATAAAAAAATCATGTGTAAAATTATTATTATGACACCTTAAATTCTAAATAATAATTTTACTTATAATAATTTTATTTGAGTTGATTTATCCCGCATATAGTGCGGGTTGTTACCTAGTGATTTTTTATTGCCATTGAGATATGGCTAATGTATAATAATATATTATGATTTCATAAATTTTTAGATAGTTATGTATTGACAACCATACATCCCTACTGCTAGCTTTGGGGTTTCATCAGAAATGGGTTGACAGGGTAATGGTATGTGTCTCTTCAGTCACTTACTCAGTATTTATTAATGATTCTCCGTTTGGAATGGTAATCTCGGAGAGAGGTTTGAGACAGGGAGACCCACTCTCTCCCTTACTGTTTGTGTTTTGTACCGAAGGGTTAACGCATCTCTTAAATAAAGCACAATTGGAAAAAAAAGATTGAGGGTATCCGTTTTCATCAGGAGGGGCCAAGTGTGCATCACCTACTATTTGCAGACGACTCACTGTTTCTATGCAAAGCTACAAATGAGCAGAGCCAGGTGTTGCAGAATATCCTAAGGATCTATGGGGAAGCCTCTGGTCAATCTATAAACCCATCAAAGTCCTCCATAACCTTTGGAGCTAAGATTGAAGAAGAAAAGAAAGCAAGCATCAGAGTTATCCTAGGGATACAAGCAGAGGGGGGAGCAGGATCATACCTTGGGCTACCTGAATGCTTCAGTGGGTCGAAAGTGGAGATGCTCAACTATCTAAAGGATAGGCTAAAGTCAAAATTTTCTGGTTGGTACACAAGATGCGTATCACAAGGAGGTAAAGAAGTTTTGCTCAAGTCGGTAGCATTGGCGATGCCAGTCTTAGCTATGTCATGCTTCAAACTTCCAATTACGACTTGTGAGAATCTACAGAGTGCAATGGCTTACTTTTGGTGGAGTTCAGATGGTCATTCAAGGAAGATACATTGGCAAAGGTGGGACAGATTGTGTTTACCAAAAGACTATGGAGGTTTGGGTTTTAGAAACATACAACTTTTCAATCAAGCTCTCCTAGCAAAGCAAAACAAGCATGGAGATTACTTCAATCGCCAAATTGTCTTCTTGCTAGGCTCATGAAAAGTAGATATTACGATGAGTCGGGGTTCTTAGAGGCTCCCATGGGAAAGAGACCATCCTTCGCTTGGAGAAGCAATCCCTCTGGGCGGGAGTTGCTGGAAAAAGGATTGGTAAAGAAAGTTGGGAATGGAGAGACACTAAGCGTGTGGACAGATAAGTGGATCTGGATCTAGGATGAGGAGTATAGAGCAATTTGAAGTCGGATTAAAGGTCAATGAGCTTATTGATGAATCAACAGGCTTTTGGGATCAAGATATGCTTGAAGAACATTTCCTGCCTCAGGATATAACTCGAATCAGAACCATAAAGCCTATAGCATCACAACAGGATTACTTTGCTTGGAAGTTTAACAAGAGTGGTGATTTCTCAGTCAAAACAGCTTATTGGCTAGCCTTCCAAGAAAAAAATGACAGTCTGATCAAAGAAGTTTCGACTTTACCTTCTACACTCGAATTGAAAAAACTGGTTTGGAGATTACAGACTGATCCAAAGTTAAAAAAATTTTCTCTGGAAAGTTTTGACAGGAGCCTTACCAGTAGCAGAAGCGCTAAATAGAAGAGGAATGGAGATGGATAGTGTTTGTCAGTTATGTGGAGAAGAAGGCGAGTCCATAAACCATGTTCTGTTCACATGCTCAGCGGCCAGACAGATATGGGCATTATCTGACTATCCTTTTCCTTTGGAGGGTTTCCAACTAAATGTTTATCACCTTCTAATGAACAGAAGCAACAAAGATTGGCCTTTGGAGCTTCGCATGAGTTTTCTTCCCTGGTTAATATGGAGAGTCTGGAAAAACAGGAATTCTCTGTTCTTTGATGGGGTTAGTTTTTCAGCCTTGGAATCAGTTGAAAAAATTAGAGAAGATGTTAAGGAATGGTTTGAGGCTCAGAATGAAGAAACGAGAGAAAACCCAGTATGCGATCAAAGGGAGATTGGAAGGGACAAAAGGGAAGTGAAAGTCTGGGAAAAACCTCCACAAAATTGGTTAAAGTGTAATGTGGGTTCTTCCTGGTCAAAGAGAAATAAAATTGCAGGTGGAGCCTGGGTTTTAAGAGATGACAAAGGGGAGGTGTTACTACATAGCCGAAGAGCTTTTGGAAATATTGGGAATGCGGAAGATGCAAAGCTCAGAGTGGTTCTATGGGCAATAGAGAGTATGAACAGCCATAAGGTAAATAGAGTTATTTCTGGGGTTCAAGATAAAGGATTGGTGCAAGCGGTGGAGAGACCAATAGCCTGGCCAAACTTTAAAGCTCAAGCCTTGGCGATAAGGAATTTTTTGGGAAGAATGAAGGACTGGAGATTGTGCGGTGAGTCGGTAGCCACAAACCGAGGTGCAAACTTGATAGCTCAGAGTGTTACAGGTGACCTGAGGCTACAATCATATGTGGAAAGGGGTTACCCTACCCAGCATGGATGACTACTGTCTTCGAGGAAGAAAAAGTTTGATGCTCGGTTTGGTGAGGATCGGATGGCTTTATAGTGAGCTGTTTTTGTATAGATCCTGGCTTTTGTGAAGTATAGTTAGTTAGAATTGACTAACTGAAAGAAGAGATTGGGAAAGGGTGGGCTTTTTTGTAAACAATAGTATGTAACTCTTGAGCCCTTTTAAGGTCATAATGCAATATAAGATCAGATGACAAAAAAAAAAACTTATTGACAACCATACGTTCGTCAATTCAAATCTCGCCCTTTCCTCGCTTGCTAAAACGTACGCTTAAGATGTTGCGGGTTTTGCTCCGTACATTGTAACCATTCGGGTCTTGTGAAAGAAACTATTAGTAATCTAAGCCATATAAAATGTCAAAAGTCGTTGTAGTATAGTGGTAAGTATTCCCGCCTGTCACGCGGGTGACCCGGGTTCGATCCCCGGCAACGGCGATAAACTTTTAAACTTTTTTTAGACATATATATTGGGCCTTGTTAAAATTACCCAAAACACAACCAGTGCTTTTTTTTTTTCTTTTGAAAGAGCCCAAGAGGGTTCTTTTGTGGACACAATTTGATATATTTTTATAATTTGGTCATACCGCCATCACAACATACAGTTGATTATTGTCCTACATATTATATTTCCGATACGATTCTCTGGACTCTAAAGACATTAACAATAGAAAAGATGAGATACAAGTTATTCTGTCACATATATATTAAGTTTTTCTTTGTTAACGTGTCTACTGTCTAGTAACAAACATATAAAGTATCGGCACTAATTAAGCTTGTTAGGTTTTTATAAAGCAAACATAAATATATTATCGAAATTTAGGCTTATTTATGTGAAAACCAACGTAATGAAATTTCTCAAGTATTTAAAAATAGAGAAACACAAAACCTACATTGAGGGGAAAAGCTACGTACGACTAAAACGTACACTCGTGGCACGAAAGCAACTTCCTATGTTTTCTGCTGTGTCAATTTGATTGGACCACGAATCTCGCACACTCGTTACTGACGCTTACGTAAAAGAATTTTAAAATTGTTTCTCAAGAGGCAGGTTTTGTGTATTAAATAGCGTGCGAGTTGTAACGTGTAAATGACATTATTTTCTCCATTTGAATGGTTTATGAGTTTTCTTTTATCAACCAGTGAAGTAACACCTAAACCAGGATCCAACATATATTACTTGTTCTCCTTCTTGATCGGAAAATAAACAGAGCAAAAACTAATTAACGTGATCGGAGTTTTGAGTTTTTTTTTTTCTTTTCTTTTCAATATGGCGGATATATGTTACGAAGTGGTGACCGGTGCATCTCCGTCGTCGGTTTATGAATCGACGCCGCCACATTCACGCCGTAGGCAGAGGTTTAAGACGGTGATGCAAGAAGATTGGGAGAAGAATTGTAAACGTAATAAACAGCAAGAGGTGGCTTTAACTGCGAACCATAATTTTGACGTCTCCGAGGAGACTTCCACGACGGAGCTCAGTCCGAGATATGGTGTTTCGTCGGTGTGCGGTAGGAGAAGAGAAATGGAAGACGCAGTGGCGATTCATCCTTCGTTTTCTTCAACCAAGAATTCGGAATCTACTCAACACTACTTTGGTGTGTACGACGGCCATGGTTGTTCCCACGTACGTACGAAGTCGTTTTTTCATGCATTCTCTCCATACTTCAAAATTATATATCTATTCAGATTTGGCTGATACGACATCGTTTTGTTTTCTCTAGGTTGCAGCAAGGTGTAGGGAGAGGCTTCACAAGCTGGTGCAAGAGGAACTGGCCTTAGATGGAGTAGATCAGGAAGAAGAATGGAAAAAGACAATGGAGCGCAGCTTCAAGCGCATGGATAAAGAAGTTGTGTCGTGGAGTGAATCTGTCGTGAGTGCGAGTTGCAAGTGTGATCTTCAATCCCCGGCTTGCGATTCCGTCGGATCGACCGCAGTTGTTTCAGTCATAACGCCTGATAAGATCATCGTTGCAAATTGTGGTGATTCTAGAGCAGTTCTTTGCCGAGATGGGAAACCAGTTCCTTTATCAACCGACCACAAGGTCAGTCTCACTCAAAACATGCTAAGTTTGTTATAACTTGAAATCAATTGGTCATGTCTCATATATTATACTATCCTAGATGAGATCTTAACAAACATCTAGTCTTGAATCCTTTATTCAACGAACACTCTATCAACATGTTAAGTTTGTTTCAACGAACACATCACCTAGTTGTTGTTTTCTTGAATTCCAATTAAAAAATTATTGGAATTGTGGATTTACTCGGAAATTTTGTTCTTTGTATGGAAACACAGCCTGATCGTCCAGACGAATTGGACCGAATCGAAGGAGCTGGTGGACGGGTGATATACTGGGACTGCCCGAGAGTTCTAGGGGTCTTAGCAATGTCAAGAGCAATAGGAGACAACTATTTGAAACCTTATGTGAGTTGCGAGCCAGAGGTAACCATAACGGACAGGACAGATGATGATTGCCTCATACTAGCAAGTGACGGTTTATGGGATGTGGTGTCAAACGAGACCGCCTGTTCGGTGGCTCGTATGTGTCTCCGTGGTGGTCAGAAACGGCGAAGTAGTCATGAAGATCCGGCGACCTCGGACAAGGCTTGTACGGAAGCGTCTGTATTGCTGACGAAGCTGGCGTTGGCAAGGCACAGCAGTGACAACGTGAGTGTCGTTGTGATTGATCTCAGAAGAAGAGGACACGTAAGTGGACACTAATCGAAGGCGAGGACACCGCTTTAACTTTTTGTATTTTTCAGTTTTCATTTTTGGTTGCTTCTTGGAATGCGTGGTTGTTTTTTGAGCAGCTAAGAGCTGCTTTCTCAGATCCACTAGATGGTGTACACAAATTAGCCCGACTAAAACGGTTAACACTTTTATAGGAATGATTAGTTCTTCTCAAACCTAATCATCTTTCGTGTAATGAGTATTAAAGAAAAACAAATCAAAACTATGCCTAAAGGAAGGTCCACTTTGATTGATTGACTACCATAACTGAGGAAAGCGATCTGTGTCTCCCATTCATTTTTCTAATTGTGTGTACATCCGACATGTAAAAACCTTTTGATTTAAGAAAGATATGTTCAGACTTGCTAAAAGAGAATACAAAACAACAAATCTTAATACGAATGAGATGAAGTTCCACTTTTAAGGATTTTAGATACTTGGATGTTCTTTGTCTGTGCCGCAAAGGTAAAGACATGAGATCTTAGAGACTAAATGCAAGCACTATCTAAAGATTAAGACAAAACAGTAGTAGGTTCAACATCGTATCAACTTATGTTCAGACCAACAGCTTTGATTGTACAGCCCAACGCGTTGCAAATAATGTTTGTTCTTATGACTAAGAGTTTTTAATTGAAGAAAACATCTGAGAGGCAAAACAGAAGAAAGGTGGGTTTTTGAGAACAAGACCTCTCTCTTGAGAAATCCAACTTCCACTTTTGCTTGTTGTCAGGTTTCTTTTAGGGCCTTCAGTTTCCTGTAACCCTTGTCGGTACCAAAGATCCTGAAATAACGTAGAGAAACAAATTTTACACGATTACAATGTTGGGATTAGTCAATTTCGATTTCTGTAAAAAGTTATAAATAGAGGTCAGATATATTATTACCAGTCCATGTAGACAAAAGTTGATGAGTAGTTGCCAGACTTTGTGTAGAGTAATCGATGATGGTAATCATGGAAGTCAGCACTGTAAGCAAATGATTGTACACTCATTCATGTTAATGATCTAATAGATTTAAGATGTTGTTCCTTCAAGAAGGCTACAGGTTAGATGTTTGATCTTACCCGCCGTACAGAGGGAGAAAATTCGAAGGGCTCCATGGGAAATGATAACCACAATGTGCTTCAACTGTCTCAATAACTCTCAACATCATCCATAACCAAAGAGTGATCAGGTGAGGCCCAGTGAGAGCTGGACCAACGATGGTAGCAAAACCCAGGAACAGTATTTCAGCAGGATGAGCATATTCTGATGTCAAACCAAACGGTGTGGCGTATCTGAGTAATAAGCATAAGATCAGTTATGGCCAAGTATATATACTAACATTGTCAACAACAACAAAAAAGATGGGAGTAACTGAAGCTTACTCATGATGCACACTGTGCACATTCTTGTACAGCCATTTAGTATGCAAGATCCTGTGACCCCAATAGAACACAAAATCCTCAATGATAAAGTAGAATAAGATCTGGGCAGACACCACTTTCCTGCAAGAGCATAGCCAAAAAATGGTTTTATAAACCAGATCAAACATAATTCAGGTTCTTCTCATGCAGCTCAACACTGACATATTATAATATATTGCCAATTGGAGGAGTTTAACATTAGAGAACCCAAAGGGGGAAAAAAAAGCTTCCAGCACTAAAGAACCTGATAATACCAGGACGGCAGAGGAAAACTGCTCTGCATGCCCATGAATCTGAAGACAGGATAAGATGCCATCATAAGGGGCAAGTTTACGCAGATATGGTAAAGCAAGAGTCGAGCAATGCATTTCCCTTGCGCTTCAGGAGTATTACTTTTTGCCTACAGAAGAAGACCAAACAAGAGTAATTTGTTTAACATATATAAAAGCTAAGACAATTATTAAATTGACATATAGTTTTATTATCACTGAAGATTTGAATTACGATTAAACAAAATCATGTGCTGATTACTTGGTGATCTCTTGTCACTCAATTCCTTTCAAACTATAAATAGAAGATCCTTGAAAAAAAAGATGAAAGAGAAGACAAACCTGAATTTTGTAACTGCTAAGCAAACCGGTCCTTTCTAAGAAAATGTAAGGGAGTCCAGACAAGAAAAACACACTCTCATGAAGGATAAAACTCCCAATGCACGCCAGTTGAAAGTCGCTGAAATGTGTAACCAGATACTGCAATCATCACACCATTAAAAAAAAAAATTAATAAAAAATGGTCAGCAACATAGCTATAAGAGCCAAACACTGATAGCCAAAGGGAACCAAGAAAATGCATTCAATTCCACCACAATCAATCTGAGTCAAAGCGAGTTTAAAAGACGTTAAAGAAAGGAACTATAGCTAAAAGCTAGAAGCGGGTGTACATAAACAAATTCACACAGTCTACATCAGCATTGTTCTGGCTTAGTATATATACTGATTTCTTATGGCATTATGGTCCTATAGCATCAAAATCCACTCAAATTCCAAAAAAAAAAAAAAAAAAAAAGAAAGAAAGAATGAAGCACAACAAACTGAGATCACATTGGCTGGCTATTCATATGGAACAAAAGCAGAGTCAAATCCAGATCTGAAACCACAAGAAGATTGACGCGAAACCAATAATCTAATCAAAACACAAAGGGACCACAATGCAGTGAGGTGAGAGTGGAGACCACAAAAAAACAAACCATCAAAATCAAAACTAATTAACACAGCTAGAGATACTCGCGTACGCGCAACACTTGTATCATAAATGCAGTAAACTGAAGCCGGAGACGAAGCAAAAAAAAACAATACCGCTTGAAAACACCGAACCAAAAAAAGAAAAAAAAAAAAATATATTCAAATCCATGTACGAGATCATGGAGCAAGGAGGTGGTGAAAGTACCTTCCAACCGGATTCAACGAGAGAACCCATGGATACAGACTGAGAAGAAAACACAAATGGATCTCAGCGGTGGAGAGATGAATTTAAAAAAACTCTAGAGGCGTGAGTGAGAGAGAGAGAGAGAGGCCAAAGCTGTGTGACACACAGAAGGAATCTGAATTTGTTCTTTGGGGTTGTTGATTTGGTTGTTTATGTAAAACACTCACTTCTCTCCAACTCAATCACACGTGCATTCACAAACATTTTTCATTTTAGTCCTTTTATTACTTCGATTAATTACACTTTAGCACTATATTGTTTTCTTTTCTTGACAAAAGCACTATATTGTTTTAGATGTGACAATTGACACCCACCTGACTGAATTATTTGGAAGTAAACACTACTAGCAAAACCTGATGATTATGGTTCGTGAGAGACTAAAAGAAGCTTTGGGGTTCTCATCAATAAATAGAAAGTACAAATAAGATTCTAATATTATTATTCAAAGAAAGAAAACACACATTTTAGACAAAGATAGGTGTTGTTGATAGAATGAATACTAAAATCAGCAGAGACTTCCCAGAGTTGTTTCCAGACTGTCTCTGTGTTTGAGACCTCAACAGCTACACTTTGTCTAATGCTCTATTAATCAGAAACCACTAAGGTCACAATTGAGCAGTTTCCCTTCTGTGGATCCTCTTGCCATTATACACCTGCATCATATTATCCTTGTCAAATTAGCAAAAGATGATCAAAAGCCGAGCCACAAAAGAAACATTCTTCAGGATACAGTGACCAGAGATCTTGATGTAACTAACATAAATCTTTTTCCTTGACGATAATATAAGCAGAACAAGAGCTAATTCCACACACAGAAATCTATAAGATGGAGAGAAGAAAACTCAAAACAATGACAACTAAGATGTCTCCTAGACTTTTCAAATCTGTATTCTGTGATTTTGAAACTTACAAAATAAGCTTATTATTACTCAGTTCTGTGATTTAAACACATACAAAGCAGTAGGAAAGCTTAAAGATTATTCAGATTTTCCATTTCACTTTCCTGAAGCTAATACGTGTTACACAGCCCAAGAGCTAAAAGTACTGCGAGCAAGCTAGACATGAAATAGAAGATGCAGAGCCAGGGTTGTTTTTCATGTGGTGCTACCATAACATAGGAAGAGTTTTTGTACCTTTTGGAGAATTGTTAATTTGAAGCATGGTGGTCAATAGATAATCGTGGTCATAGAAAAAGCGATTTCTTTTCTGACGGCTTAAGAATTTGGAATGAGCACATCAAGCTCTCATCAATGCTCATCATTGCACCAGCGTTGTCAAATTCCCCACAATAGTTGGGAGCTGAAAATACTGTAACAAGCTGTCTTTCTGCAAAGAACTCGTACCCATCTTCAACAACCTGAAAAAGAGAATCAAAACACTCAGATCAAGGTTTCACAGTTTAAGAATAAACACAATGACAGATATATAACTCGAGTTAAAAACCTGGTGGGCACGACAGATAAGGTCCATGTCATTTTTTTCCAAAAACTCTGCAACTTTGTCAGCTCCAAAAGTGTATGAAACACCACGATCGTTCATTCCCCAACCTTTGACTTCTCCACTAGGATCGGACCATAGTAAATCACATACCAGACCAGAGTCTGGAATATCCATCGGCCGTGCAATATTCCTAATCTGGTCCAAACTTGTCAACTCTGGGGAAATTCCACCATGCATACATAGTATTCTGTCATCAATTAAGGCGGCCACGGGAAGACAGTTAAAGCAATCGGTGAATATTTTCCAGAGTCTGACGTTAAACCTGCGTTTGCACTCGTCATAGAACCCATAGATACGATTAATGGAGGCACATTCATGATTCCCTCTCAGCAAGAAGAAGTTCTCAGGGTACTTGATTTTGTAAGCTAGGAGAAGGCATATTGTTTCCAAGCTTTGCTTGCCACGGTCGACATAATCACCCAAGAACAAATAATTAGCTTCGGGAGGGAAGCCTCCATACTCAAACAGCCTCAATAGATCCGAATACTGCCCATGAATATCACCTGTAAAAGTAAGAGACGAGAAACAATTAGATCATGAATAACATGGCCCTAATATAAAGATTAGAAACTAACTTCAAAATATTCACATGATGGAAGAGACCAACTAAGCAAGCTAAATAAATTCTACAATTGAAAATGTTCTCTTTGGTTTGAAAAATGTTAACTTTTCAACATCAAATGAAAGAATGGTAAAATGAACACTCATGAGCTTCGTCAAGCTTTTGCACACATAACTTGACTAGTCAACATTAAGATAAAAGAAACAAACCTCATAGAACCAGTCAAAATTCCAACTTTAAACCACCCATTCACTTGATATTATCATTCTGAACTCAAAGACCATCAATTGTCACCATCACACATTTCTTAAGTCACTTAGTGGTCCAAACTCACAACCTAACCTAAAACCCACCAAATTTGACCTACTTACAGCCTCCAAAGAGCTCAAAAGAATCTCTCTTTCCAATATGAAACATAGGTCTAAGAATTCAATTCATAGCTACTGATAACATGCACTAAATTGAGAACTGAAATCAACCAAAACCTCACTCCCAAAAAAAAAAAAAAACACTTTTTTGAGAAAAGAGAACTGACCGCAGATCTTGATGGGAGCTTCGAGCTCAAGAAGATTAGGTTGTTGAAGAAAAATTTCTTTGGAAACAGCACAAAGCTGACGGATTTCACCTTCACTGAGATGAACTTGCTTCCCCGATCCAGGCCTCGTGTTCCGAAACTCCACCAAACGGCGAATTATATCGTCGAGAACACCCGGTTCCATCGCTCGCTTCTGCTCCGTCTCTTGCGCCGGCTTCTCCGCCATCTCCGATCCGAAAAAAAAAATGTATATAAAAAACGAAACGGAGAATTCAAGCGTGTGAAGCTCTTTTTTCGAGCCGCGAGGAGGAGGAGAGACGAGAGAGACCTGACGACTGGTGCGTGCGGTGCTATCAGAATGAGTCAGATGAGATTTTATGATTGGTTCATTCTTTACTCTTTATTATTTTTGAATCGACCTAATGGGCCTTTGTATTTCTTTTATTGGGCCTATACTTCTACCACAAAAAAAAAAGGCAACAAAGATCAAAACAACACATGTTTTGTTATATCAACATGGACAAATTACAACACCTAACCTAACTTTGATGTAATTTATTAATTGAGTTATTTAATGAAATAAAACAAAGAGACAAAACCAAACAAAAAAAAAAAACACAAGACGCTAAAAGATCCAAGAAGATTAGTTGAATCGCCATATTTTGAACAAGAAGAGTCGGTCCATTTTGTAACGCCACCTTTGGATGGTAGTAGTAATCATACAAATCTTATACACATAGAGAGACATGTATTTATTGCTTTTTTTTCCGTCATTCCCTTACTAAAGAAAAAAAATACAATGATTCTTCTTCACCTGTTACAAGCCAAAGCGACTTATTTTAGATTCTTTTCCATACAAAAAGGAAAAATTCCACATTCTGTCAATATAAACATCTCCTCCCATATTTGCTGGATCCATCCATCCTTGGTTTTTTTTGTTGTTTTTTTTTTAATTGCCTGTAAAATCGCTGTTTATGTTAAGATTATGTCTTAATCTCTAACAATAAAGATAAATTTATTTATGAAATTCAAGATTTCCGAAGAAGACAGCACCAGGGATTCATATATACGTTTCTCAGACTCAGGTTTGTTTTTCCTTGTCTTACAAGAATGGGTTTGTTCGAATCCTTAATCATGAAAAATCCAAAAGAAATATCAAAATCTTTTTTTAGCTCTCTTATAAAAACCGTTGAAACGTTCGAACAGCTTATGGAATTGGAGCAAATCCGCATTTTGAAACCTGAAGATGACGATGAAAGAATCGCGTCACCATCACAAACAGAGGAAGAAACTATAGGCGTGGTTGTTCCTCTGTCTTGCGCGTTTACGAGACAAGAACAATGTGTTTCCGAGACGAAAGAACGTGAAGACTCGATTACCAGACTAAGCAGCCTCATCTTTCTTTACCTGGTCGTTATGTCCGTACAGATTGTGGGAGGTTTTAAGGCAAATAGTCTCGCGGTAATGACGGATGCTGCACATTTGTTGACGGATGTGGCGGGTTTGTGCGTCTCTTTGTTGGCTATCAAGGTCTCGAGCTGGGAAGCGAATCAGAGAAACTCGTTTGGGTTTAAACGGCTTGAAGTCTTAGCTGCTTTCTTGTCTGTTCAGCTCATTTGGCTTGTCTCTGGAGTTATAATTTATGAAGCCATTCAAAGACTTCTTAGTAGAAGCAGAGAGGTGAATGGTGAAATCATGTTTGGCATTTCTGCTTTCGGCTTTTTTATGAACTTGGTTATGGTCCTTTGGTTAGGACATAACCATAACCACCACCACCATCATCATCATCACCATCATCATCATCATCATCAACATCAACATTGTCACAAGGAGGTGGTGGAGGATGAGGAGGAGCAGGAGATGAATCCTTTAAAAGGTGAGAAATCGTCGTCGAAGGAGATGAACATTAACATACAAGGAGCTTATCTACATGCAATGGCTGATATGATTCAGTCACTTGGTGTTATGATCGGTGGAGGTATCATTTGGGTGAAACCAGGATGGGTTTTGGTTGATTTGATCTGTACTCTTGTTTTCTCTGCCTTTGCTCTTGCTGCTACTCTACCAATGCTTAAAAACATATTCGGAATACTGATGGAACGAACACCGCGTGATATAGACATAGAGAAGCTCGAGAGAGGACTTAGACGTATTAAGGGAGTTAAGATTGTTTATGATCTTCATGTATGGGAGATAACAGTTGGGAGAATCGTATTATCGTGTCATATTTTACCTGAGCCCGGAGCTAGTCCTAAAGAGATCATTACTGGTGTTAGAAATTACTGTAGGAAATCTTGTGGGATTTATCATGTAACTGTTCAGGTTGAATCAGAGTAACACAAATGAGAGAATTTCTTCTGCTTGTTGCTTGAGAACATCTTTCGCTAGAACAAGAAAAAAAAAAAAAAAAAAAAAATTGCTGTTTGAATATAGCAGCATGAAGTCACAGACTAAACTCAGGCCTTCCTCGTTCACCTTGCTCAGTTTCACATTTCAGACCAAAGATCCAAGAAAAGTCTCACATAATAACACTATAACTAACATTGGCATCTCTGATTCACATCTCTAACAAAACTAGAAACAACATACTTACAATTCTAACTGTGAATTCACTTAATGAATTCGATCCCACATCACTTACCAATTTTGAAACAAGATATGAAGATACACACTAATCTCAGGCCTTTCTCATTCACGTCTCAAGTCTCAACACATCCTAATTGCTTAACTTTCAGATAGGGAAATTTTCTAAGAAAAGAATCACACAACACAAGTGACTATGACATTCTGATTTCCATCTCTTACAGACAATAATACATCAAGAAGTACACAGTTCCCAACTATTTGTCTACAACTTGGGGAGGTTTGAGCATAAAGCCTGATCTATAGGACTTTAACAATCGAGACAAGAACAAAGGCACATACTTTGATTATTAGAGCTTCTATAATACAACAACAACCTCACACACTTCCCTAAGACCTTTCAGCTTAATGATCTCATCAAACTTAGCAATAGAGACAAGAACAAAAGGGACATACTTTAAACATCAGAACTCTCTACAATCTTTATCAAGCTGATTTGATATTGAGCTTATCCATGCGAGCTCTGATGTACGCAAGATGCTCATCTTCAGGAGGGATACATTTCTTGATAACATCATTTTCCAACAGATTCTTAACCCATCTATGAATCTCCGGGAACATCTCCACCGGAACAACTTTAACTCCGAGGAGATCCTCCGTCCTCATAAGCCAAAACGCCACCAGAGTCGCCACAATGTCCACGAACCCTAAACTTCTCCCACCGAAAAAATCTTTCCCAACAAGCTCCTTCTCCAAAAACATTAACAAATCTCTCGTCGCTTCAACCGCCGCGTCTCTCTCTTCTCCGACCTTCCCCACCACTTTCATCGCCGCCACACAGATCTTTTAAAAAAAAACTCCAAAAATAACCGGTTTTAAAAAACCCGGTTTAAAATCCAAAACCGGTTCTTGAAAATTGAAATTTTTTGGAAGTTTTAATAATAATACCTGTTGATCGATCAGTTTAGCCCAGAATCGAGCTGTAGCTCTCTCACACGGATCTTGAGGAAGAATCGGATTGTTTCGCCACGTATCATCGATATACTCAAGAATCACAAGTGACTCAGAGATCGGTTTACCATTATGAACAAGAACCGGAATCATTTTATAAACCGGGTTTAATTGAAGCAGCAAAGAGCTTTTGTTGGTGATATCTTGCTCAGAGAACTCGTACGGTACACCTTTCAGTGTAAGAGCTATCTCGATCCTACGGCTAAAAGGACTCGGCCACATCCCCAAAAGCTTCACTTCCTCTGTATCTGATCTCTCAGCCATTATTGTCTCACTCTCTCTCTCTCTTTTTGCTTCTTTTTTTTTGACTTCAATGTGTTTCTCTACTTGTATATATTTAGTGGTATGTGACGTCACTCATGACGTTCCCTTTTGGCTTTTGGAACTTGTCCCACATCGGACAGGAGAGGTTGAAGTTGAGTTGTTTAAATAAAGAAAAGTTTGGTCAACCGTGGCAACGGGGTGGGAACCTAGGAGATGAGTCTGCTTATAGAATTCTAAACCCTGAACCCTCCCATAATTTACGATGGGAACATTACTAATGGGGGTCTTTGGCCGGCGTTTCCCCCGAAAAATAATTAAAAAACGTCGATGGCTACATAAGAGGCTCGTCTCCTAACAGTAGACCAATCAGGTTGGGTTTGGTTCGTAGGTGGTTCTGCTGAAGCTAGTTTAGTGTCTGCGGTTAACCGTTTCCTCGCCTTACCCTCCCACCCCCAATTTTTTTTTTTCTTTTTTCTTTGAGAAATGGTTTTTTCCCATTATAAATTTGTTTTTCTCTTTTAGAAAATTACCAATAAATATATTTTGGTTTCTTTTTCAACATTGAATGAACAATTTGTTTTTCCTAACTATTTTCCCTAAAAGTGGAATGTTCTTTTGATCTAAACTTAAAATAAATTAGAGCAGTGAATTGGGATATGATTAGCAAATTTCTATTTTTTATTTTATAGTATTGGTTTTTTCATAACATATTTGTCTTTCTTTTTTTTGGAAAGATTACCAGTAAAATCGTAGCATAATAATGTTTTTGTTTCTGTTTTTTTTTCCAAAAGATCTATAAATACAATTGTAAGAAAGAACATTTTTTTTCTTCTTTATTGCAGCAGGTATCGTGATCTATAAGAGTCAATCCCTAAATTCTGAATCTTCATCTTTAATATATTAATCTTCTTAATTCATTCAATACAAGCTTACTCTGACATGTTGCAACTTAATGCGGCGAGGGAGGGGCAGGGTGAGGTTGTAACATCGGTCTGGTGGGACATCACGAGGTGTCCTCTTCCCCACGACGTTGACGCTCGCCTGGTCGGTCCGTTTATAAGACGGGAGTTGAAGAAATTAGGCTACTCTAGTCCTCTCACCATCACTGTCATTGGCATACTATCAGAAGTCTCTTTTGACGTCCTCAAAGACCTCGCTTCCACTGGGATCCACCTTCGTCACGTCCCAACAGGTTAATATTTCTTGCCTTTCAAATTTAGGGTTTATATTATACTATTAGAGTCTTAACTGATTGAGTTCTTTTCTTTGCTGAAACAGATTTCAAACCTATTTTGTCTAGTTTGATGGCGTGGACATGGGATAATCGACCTCCGGCTAATCTAATGGTCATCTCTCATCAGAAGGCCTTCGGTTCTTTTCTTGAGCACCAATTGTTTAGATACAACATTCTTGGGCCAATTTATAAATTTGATCCTCAGATTAAGCAACCTTCCACCACCATGATAGAGTGTCCAGGGTGTTTCCCCTGGGAAAACTTACTGTCAAGCATCCGGGCATATGCAATGTATTCAAATCCAGGGGCACTTGAGAAGGACGGGGAGTGTAATAGAATGGCTGAATCTACCTTATATTGCTCAGCATACCTTCTTGGTCTCCTAGGCTTTGGGAATTTCACCAGCCATCTCGAGAGTAATGAACATGCAATTGAAGTAAGCATTCTAGCCAACCTATATATTTATATTTATATACTCTATTTGATTCAGCAAACTCTTTCCATATAGTTATGTTTTGCCTTAGTTTGACTCCATTATTCTCTTTTGCTTATCATGCAGGAATTGGAATATTACCATGTGCCCTGAGGGAATTGTAGCTGCCGGTAAATTTCGTTCTCGTTCGAGTAATGCTAAATCGACTTAGAGAAAGTGAACGGTTTGAAAGAGACAAAAGACATGAAGAATAATAAAAGTAGCATGTGCATGGCATATGCTGTTGTTATTTTCTTAAGACGTTTTGATCATATGGTGAATATTTTTAACCGATTATACTTATGGCTTTTTTTTTTATCTTGAAGTCTCGTTTTTTATGAACATGTTTTCTTTGGTACCGAAATACATAAGGGATAATACTGTTTAACACAAAATTGGTTTAAAGGAAGGATCTAACTGTCAAGATCATCAGATTTTGTGATTTTCACTTTCTATCTGATTTAGACATGATATTATATAGATTTGTTTTTGCAGTTACTCAAAATCTTGAATGTTCGAAAACTATAGAGCTGCAAATCTTTCTCTGAAACCAGTTTACAAAAATTTCACATAAGCTCTCTTACTCACTCTGAGTTGCTTTTATCTTTTTTTTTGTTGCTTTTATCTCTAACGTATTGTTGTTTCCATTTCTGCACCACCAAAAAAAAAAAAAAAAAACGGATTTGAAGGAAGTATGGGGTACATGAGAGAAAAAATGATGATCATAATCGACAGGTAATTCCCTTTTGATTGGTACCATAGTTGTTGGCTACTCAGGATGAAATTGTCATTCAACGTACTCTTAAAATCTCACTAGGAGATTATGGACAAGGAAGCAGATACAGCACCATGGGACACATGGCACCAAAACTAGTCAATACAAGGAAAGGCTACACGCGACAGAGTTGTGTTTGAGTTTGCTCCTCTAGGATCTGCAATCCTCTGCAGATGATGACATTTGTCAGGACTCAATCTCATCTTGTAAACCTTAGTCTTTACTAATTACTATATATAGACTATGTGATGTAATATAAAAAGATAAGATGAAGTTATCATTTTGAGCCTCCTTCTCTCCTTATTGGACCAAAACAACAAGAGCAGTGTTGTTCTGCTTTACATGATGTAGATAAGTAGATTGTCTGTGGAAGGAAAGCCATAGAGCCGACAAAACCTCCTGAAGAGATCAGTTTAGTGAACTGGGTGCTTCAAGGGTTCAAGAAGGGAGATCTGTTACAGAGATGCGACACAAGATCATTAATCAAGAGCATTTGGTGGCTCGGGAAGTGTTAGTGGTTCTGAAAACAGGACTTCTCTGTGCAAACCAATCTTCAGAGGTTAGACCGATGATGAAGCACGTGTTTCGGTTTCTCGACGGTACGGAACAGCTCCCTCATGATGACTACCTCTTCTAAGGAGTCTAACAGAGCATTCAAAACGACTCACACGGTGATATCGAACACAATTATATTTTATCTAAGCGTGTGCATTTTGGTAGTGTGAATAAAGATTGGACCAAGACAGGATAATGGATTTTTTGTTTTATTTTCTTTATTTTTATAGTAATGGTTTTTTTTCCATAATATAATTCGATTTCTCTTTTGAAAAATTACCAATAAATATATTTTGGTTTTTCTTCAACCAACAACTAGACTCTAATAGGAATAGGATTAGCAAAGCTGTGATAAACACTATAAATACAATTGTTGAGTCGTGACAATTGTAAAAGAGAACATTCTTCTTTTTGCCGCTTGTATTGTGACCCACAAGAGTCAATTCCTAAATTCTAATTCTCCATTTTTAATTGATTAATCTTCTTCATTCAATACAACCTTACTCCGACATGTTGCAACTTAATGCGGCGACGAATGGGCAGGGTGAGGTTGTAACATCGGTCTGGTGGGACATCACGAGGTGTCCTCTTCCTCCTGACGTTGACGCTCGTCTGGTCGGTCCGTTTATAAGCCGGGAGTTGAAGAAATTAGGCTACTCTGGTCCTCTCACCATCACTGCCATTAGCATACTATCAGAAATCTCTTTTGACGTCCTCAAAGACCTCGCTTCCACTGGGATCCACCTTCATCACGTCCCAACAGGTTAAAATTTCTTGTCTTTCAAGTTTAGGGTTTACATATTCAATTGGCTTGCTTTTTTCATATACTATTACAGTCTTAGCTGATTGAGTTCTTTTCTTTGCTGAAACAGATTTCATACCTATTTTGTCTAGTTTGATGGCATGGACATGGTATAATCCACCTCCGGCTAATCTAATGGACATATATCGTCAGCAGTTCATCGATTCTTTTCTTGACCACCAATCGTTTAAATTCATCATTCCACCTACGGCTAATATAATGGTCATCTCTCATCAGAAGGCCTTCGGTTCTTTTCTTGAGCACCAATTGTTTAGATACAACATTCTTGGGCCAATTTATAAATTTGATCCTCAGACTAAGTGACCTCCCACCACCATGAGAGAGTGTCCGCGGTGCTTCCCCTGGGAAAACTTACTGTCAAGCATTCAGGCAGATGCAATGTATTCAAATCCAGGGGAACTTGAGGAGGACGGGAGTGTAATAGAATGGCTGAATCTACCTTATATTTCTCAGCATGCTCTCTTGGTCTCCGACGCTTTGACTATTTCACCAGCCATCTCGAGAGTAAAGAACATGCAATCGAAGTAAGCATTCTAGCCAAGCTATATATTTATATTTATATACTCTATTTGATTCAGCAAACTCTTTCCATATAGTTATGTTTTTCCTAAGTTTGACCCCATTGTTCTCTTTTGCTTGTCGTGCAGGAACTGGAATATTACGGCCATGAGGGAGTTGTGGCTACCGGTGAATTTCGTTCTTGTTCTCGTTCGGAGGATGCTACTGCCATCCGAGAATTGATATATCAAATTAGAGAAAGTAAAACTGCGGCTTGCAAGAGACGGAAGACATGAAGAATAAGAAGTTGTGGCGTTTTCATATGGTGATTTTTTTAACCGATAATACTTATGGCTTTTTTTATATATATCTTGAAGTCTCGTTTTTTACTTACGATTTTCTAATACTTTTATTAACATGTCCTTTTTGGTACCGAAATACATAAGGGATAATACTGTTTAACACAAATTGGTTTGTAGGAAGGATCTGACTTTCAAGATCATCAGATTTTGTGATTTTTACTTTATATCTGATTCAGACATGATATTATATAGATTTATTTTTGCAGTTACACAATATCTTGAATGTTCGGAAACTATAGAGCTGCAAATCTTTTTTGTTGCTTTTCTCTGAAACCAGTTTACAACTGAGGAGAAGAAGTGATTGGTGAGACGTACTTAGGAGATTTATAAACTCCACAGGTTCTAAATTAAGTGTACAAGCTGCTCGGCTGAGGTGACGATTAGGACATATCCAAATAAACAAAAGTTATATAGACGATGCTTCCAAATCCTAAAGCCTTTAAGAGAGGATGTGAAAGCTGGCTAAAATGGAAAGTAGCTTCCAAATTTGTTGACATGTGGAAAGAGGAATCTTCTTCTACATATTATGTTGTTGGCTCCTCACGAAGTACACCCACATTTTTAACCTATATACAGTATGGCGTTTCCATAATATTTATGTTAGAAGTTCACCATATATATATATATATATATATATATGTTTTGGTTCTTGTAGATCACAAGCCTGAGGCGGAGAAGTATTGAGAATCGAGTTCTTGATTAAATCTGCAACAAAGAGAAATCAGTAAGTGGAAGAACAAAGAAGAAGAAGCAAAGCTCCAGTGAAGAAGAAAACGTTGTTGGAGAAGAGACGACGTGAAGAGAGGAGTCAAGGGAGGAGAAGAAAGTCAACAAACCATATGGTTTTGTGATTTGTGAATTGGGTCATCCGTGATGATAAAGCTCATATGAATAAGTGTTTAGTTAAGGTCCAACAAGAAGAGTTGCGATAACTAAAGTAAACCTAGTCATAGTTAGAGTATAAGTGAGTTGTTAAGAGTTGTTGAATGTGTAAGAGTGAATCAAGGAATTAGACTTCCAAATGAAGTAGAGTGGCTACTAGTGTGGCTATGTAAAAGAGTAGAAGTATGGCCTACGGTATGGGCATAAGTGTGTGTGTGGCTAGTGGAGAGAAACTACTATACATATGTGTGCTTGTGTTGTAAGAAAAAGTATTCTTGAGATCCAAAAAGAAAATATAGTCTCGTTGTGTTATCTCTCTCTAAGTTCTCTAAACACTTTCTTGTTATTCAATGACCAAAAACAGAGTGTGTAAAACAGAGATAGTGGCTGTGAAGGAGGGACCAACAGAAACATTTGTTCGGAGTTTCAATTTTGAAATAGTCATTTGATCTGTTACAAGTGCCCTCCCTTGGTGTATAAGGTATTGTGGCCTTATCCACCTATAGAGCTAATAAAGAGGGGCTGCTGGTACTGAATGAAGAGGTGGTCAATGCTGCTAATGCTTCAATCAGCTTACTGAAATAGCAAAAGGTAGGGTGACCAAGATGCTAATGCCAATCAGTACTAATTATATATATTTGTGCCCCATACAAAATAATTTTCTGCATCGATTACAAAGATATAACGAAAAATGGTATATCCACATTTGATTACTTATGTTTTCGAAGAAAAGGAGCATGCGGTATAAAATTGAATTTATTTATGATAACAAAAGAAAATTTGTCCACATTTGATCTTTTCATGAACCACCACCGATGTCTATATATATAATTATTTATGATTGAATTTATTTTTAGTATATACACTTTTGTTTGGTCATCAAAAATACAATTTTTGTGCAAATGTTAATGCTAAGTTCACTCCTATTTCAAATATCATAAGTAAATGGTTTCAAACTTATCGATTTTGTTGATTTTTTGAACTATCGACTTATATTTTATTTCTATCAATTTAATTTTTTTTTATTATTGATTTTTATTAAAAGGAGTTGCAGAGGTATCCACCATATTTATTATCAACTGTTAATATAGCTGATATCCTATAATTAAATATTAATAACATCTCTATCAACGTATCCACCATATTTATTTTTAAATTAATAATTTAGTTTAAAAAAAAATATTTAACTTGTACTCAAAACTTGGTGAAAATAAGTATACTATTAACTAGTGTTGTAGATTACAAATTTCTTATTAATAAATTTAGTATATTTAAATATAAAAATTTTCTGTAGATTTAAAATTTCTTATTAAGTTTAAGTAAGTATTTAAATTTTTCCTTCTAATTTTGAGAAATTGTATTTATTTAGAAATATATACCTTAAACTTAATAAATTATTCCTTTCAAAAATAGATGTATTTTTAAAGATATACCTATATTCTAAGACAAAAACAAAAGTTGTTTAATGGATTTGTAATTCCTTTTCATACGTGTCCGTGAAACTGATATTATTATATTTTTGGGGATGGAAAAGTATCAACAGTCTTTTTTTTTTTTTTTTTTTTTTTTTTGACAAAAATAAAAGTATCAACAGTCTAAAATGCATTCTTCCTAACATCAACAATCTAAAATGCATGCTTCTTACATATGAGTCAAAATATTTAAATTAAAACTATTACAAGTTTATTTTAGAAGTATATTATTAAAGGCATATAAGTATTACTTAAAGGCATACAAATAATAATAACAATATGTGCTAATATATATATTTATTTCTTGTAAAGCACAGAATAATAAATTTAAAGATGCCGAAATAAATTTGTTCACACTATTGTTTTGTTCACATATAATTTAGTTTGACCACGCAAAACCTGTTTTATATTTTCTCATGCATATCACTCAAATAGTTTTACTTCTATTATAAAATTTCGTGATGGAAATGTTACGATATAGGATAGTCGCAAATCCACCATATATTTTTGTCATATTCTGGGAGAAGTGACCAAAGTCTTTCATATCTTCTAGAGGTACTGTCTTGTAGTTGTAGATTACGTACTTAAGAGAGGATGATAAAAAATTTCCCTATCAAAATAATATGGGGCAATAATACTGGAAAGTAATTATATAGCCTTGAGGTTAACCTATTGGAGTGAAATACGTAAGGATGTTAGGTGCCAACTCCCAACCAAACCTTGATTTTGTTGTTGCTTTTTTATCTTTCCTTCTATTCATTCGTTTTGAATTCTCTTTATTCAGTTGTCGCAATCTGTCATATTATGGGACATGGACCAAACTTTTCTAATTATTAGCTAGAAAAGATAAGGTTGATCAATCTTCACCCTCTCAAGTCTCAACCACATATATATATATAACAGGACAATAACAATGATTGTCTTATTGCCCCATATTATTGCCCCATATCATCTTACAAACATTGAAACATGTGATAATTAATCAAAGACTTATATTACAACATCGGACTGATCAAAAGACTTAAGAAGATGATTTGTTCCCTTGAATTAAGAAGATCTTACTCTCTCTGCCATGTAGTTCATGTGCTCAACATGTTTCTCTCTTGGAGGAATACAATCTCTAACAATCTCAACCTTCTCCAGATTCTTCACCCATCTCTTGTACTCTGGAAACTTCTCCTCTGTAATCACTTCCAATCCTATTCCTTCCCAACCTCTCTCCAAACAAAACGGGATCATACTTCCGGCGACTAAATCCAAGAATCCGACATTCTTGCCGCCGAAGTAATCTTTTCCGACAAGTTCTTTCTCAAGATACATAATCAGTTCTCTTGCCTGCTCGGCCAACACTTCTCTTCCTTTCTCATCCGCTTTTGCCATTGATACAAAACCCACATTTATAATCTACAATATTGTCAGAGAAACAACAACAATAGTTTTTTAGTCTCTAATTCTAATAAATTATTGTACTTTTTTTGGATGTCAACTGATTAAAGTATTACCAATTGTTTATCATTTGACCTCGACTTTAAAACTCGCTAATATTAAATCAATTTAATTACAAAACCGGAGTTAGTGAAGAGAGTGTGTGTACATATAGTTACCTGTTCATCGATGAGCTTAGCAAAGAACCGAGCTTTGGATCTTTCGTAAGGATCTTGAGGGAGAATTGGATTGTGAGGCCAAGTCTCGTCGATGTACTCAAGAATTACTAGAGACTCGAGAATGGTTTTACCATTGTGAACAAGAACAGGTACCTTCTTGTGGATAGGGTTAAGAGCAAGAAGCAAAGAGCTTTTGTTCTCCAGCTTCTCTTCCACGTAATCGTACTTTATGCCCTTGAGTTTGAGAGCCATCTCGATCCGCCGGCTAAAAGGGCTCGCCCATATCCCCAAAAGCTTCACTTCTTCTGTCTCCGCCATTAGGTCTCTCTCTCGCTCTGTTTATGTGCTTTCTGCCTTCTTAGCAATGTTTTTTTTTTGTTTTGGCTTTGACGACTTATCGGTGCTTTTAGCTTAGATTTATAGGCTTAGGGTTTTAATGATCTTGTGGTAAAACGACGACAAAGTTTGCCGTTTTCTGGTGGGCTATGAGATGTAAATGCGAAGATTCTAGAAGGCGATAGATGTTGTTGACTTTAGAACGTTTCTGTAACGTTCACGTTAGATATTTTTGATAGGAGGAGATGGGGTCGTAATTTCTAGCTCTTTTAACTCTTGCCATCCAGGCATGGCATCCCTAAAGCCGAGTGAAACTAACTAACTATATTTATTAGGAGTTTAGGATCAATGCCAAATGTTTAACACCGGTCCGATCCTTAAGAAAGGGCATAATTAAGAAATGTTTTAAACATTTACATCGGATTATCTTTTTAGTTCAGTCCATTCAAGAAATGTTTTGGTCTTACTCTAATCTAGTTCAAGAGCACGAACGTAAATAAATTTACTAATACGCTAAATTATGTTTAATTGCGTAATTTGCGTTTACTGCAAAAAAAAAAAAAAAAAAAAAAACTTAAATCGTTTTTATCTGTTAAGATTAATTTGTGGTAAGTCTTAATTTGTGTTTTATCATTTTTGTTTGTTTTCATCGAATAAACAACACAAACAATAAAAAATAGTTATTATTTGATATTTATTTTATTTTATCACATCTCCACTTAAACTGTTATTATAATACGAGTTGTACTAGGTTTAGCCATTTCCTCCATCTACGTACTTCTTCGCTGATTTTGCGCAAATATATACACATTGACGACTGTTGGACCACACGTATTACGTGATAGGATTTTCCTGGCTAATAGTTTCTTAACGAAGATCACATGTTTAAGAAAACAAAATAATTCCAGATCATGGATGTTGACAGCTCCATATCCACTAGCATATCTTGACATAATTTCCGGTCGGGTGTGTTAAAATCGTACTCGTACTATATAATTGGTAACATTTGGTGACAAAAAAAAAAAAAATAAAAAATAATTGGTAACATTAACAGTTTTCAAAAACTCAAAAAAAATATTACAAATAAAACCTTTGTAAAATAAAAGGAAAATAATATGGAGTTATGGACCCTATAAATATATTTTGGAGAGTTATGAAAGTATATTAGGCTTCTTTATACTTAGCTTGTTTCTAGTTTAGGTTTATTCATATTTTGTTTATAACAATGTTTGAATAACACGACCTTTCTTGTAATAATGTTATAGTACGTTTGGTGGTGTTTCCTACTAACAATGAAAGGTGTTGCTTGTAGACAAGAAATACAAAGGTCTTATGTTTCATTTTTAAAACCTTTTCACAAATTAAAAAGAAAACACACACCAATTTGTAAGTTTGTAATTTATGTTTACATGAGAAGTTTAAAAAAAAAAAAAAATTATTATAAGATATAAACATTTACATCTTCTTATAATTAAATTACATTTCCATAAAATTATCAAACGTAAACGGATGGCTCTCCTTTCTTTAGTTTTGTTTTGACATGAAACACATTCATATTATTCAACTATAGTTGATATAGCGAAGCAACCGCGCGGTATAAAAGTGCATGCCTTCAAACGAAAAAAATGGATTGCTCTCCTTTCATTTTCATTCAACAATAAAACAGGCCGGTGTTCTTAATTAAGACGCTAGAGATTGCGAGTTTATTTGAAAATAAATACTCAGTAAACAAAGAAACATGCATAGACACAAACCAAAACGAACAAATGAACAATCAACGTACGCCAGCTTTAAATCATAGGCTTGAAAGAGAAGCCATTGACCGTGGCACCTCCGTCAACGCAGATTGTTTGACCTTATTATATAAGAAGCTGCCGGAAAACAAAGAAATGCCACAAGCGATGATACTTCATTTGGTTTACCAACATGTTTCATTGGTGTCTTCTTCTCCACTTCTTCTTTGTACTCTTCATCATCGAGATACTGATTAAGAGATTTTGGCATAAGTTAAAATTCACAACGGTCGTTAATGTGTATATATATTATGACTTATGAGCATGCTCACCAGTCGCCACATAATGTCTAGGCTCTAGGCTGTAGGCTCTAGCAAAGTATTGTTTTAGTAACTATCTGTAAAGTGTCGGTCATTATTTCTATGGTTATAAAGTAGGCTTATGAGCTTGGTTAGACCCACACGCCATACCCACACATGTGATGTCCGTGGTGGTAGTTTTCACTGTTTAGACAACTTTTTGCGTGTCGAAATTGGAAACCAATTCCCAAAACTAACTTTTAAGATTTGTAAGAAACTGAATAATACAACATTCAATTCCCAAACTAATTAATATGATATTAGGATTTAGTAAAAGAAATAATATATATAGTAAAAGAAATAATTACGTTGTTCATACAACTTTTATTTAACGAGATTATACAAACATGAAACATATATATAGTTAACATCTATCTATCGATCGAAGAGTATAGTTGTTTTATATTAATTAGGCTGATTTGATTCGTTCTGCAACTTTCTTCATGTGCTCAATCTGTTTCTCTCTAGGAGGAATACATTCCCTCACGATCTCATTTTCTTTCATATTCTTGATCCATCTGTTTAGTTCTGGAAACTTTTCTTCTAGAATCATATCAATTCCCATATCTTCCCAAATTCGAGCTATACAAAACGGAATCATACTTCCTGTGACCAAGTCCAAGAATCCGATCGTCTTTCCGCCGAAGAAATCTTTTCCGGTGACTTCCTTCTCAAGAAAAGTGAGGAGTTCTCGAGCCTCCTCGATTGCAACCTCTATTCCCTTCCTTGCTTTTATCACATCCTTGAACGCTCCTGGTCCGACCTACAAGAATATCGTAACCATTTCATCACAAAAGTACTAATAATTTCTAGAAATCACCTATAAGCAAATTGATATATAAGGTTACCTGTTCATCAACGAACTTGGCCCAAAATAAAGCCATGACTTTCTCGTAAGGATCTTGAGGAAGAATTGGATTTTGCTTCCATGTTTGGTCGATATATTCGAGGATCAGATGTGACTCGGGTATGTGTTTACCGTTGTGGATAAAAACAGGAACCTTCTTGTAAACCGGATTTAGCTGGAGAAGCAAAGGGCTCTTGTTCACTATATCTTGCTCCAAGTACTCATATGGCACGCCTTTGAGTTTGAGAGCCATCTCGACTCTACGACTAAAAGGACTTGCCCAAAAACCTAGAAGCTTCACATCCTCTCCAATCTCTGCCATTGCACCTCTCTCTCTCTCTCACTCACTCTCTAACTTTTTTTTTGTTTTGTTAATGTAACTATATATTCTTCTTTGACTAGTTTATGTGGGTTTGTAACTATTGTTCTCGTGAATTATTATTGATCGGTTCACGTATGCAGTTTATATGGTTCTGTTCTCTAGGCGTTACATCCTTCCTCTTTTGACTAGTAGTTTTTTTTTTGTGGTTCCGTTCTCGTGTTTGACTACTATATGAAGAAAATACCATTTTGCCTTCTCTTCGTGAATTCGCTTCTAAGACCATGTGCAACGGCGTGCACTTCAGCCGTCCCTCGTTTTTTTTTGTTTTAAAATAAATCAAAAAAGACTTAATTCAGAAGAAACGTCTCTTAATTTGGGACGTTTTTCGTCCGTCCCACTTGGACGCGTGGTAATGTCTGATTGGTTGAAGATTTTTTGTATGGTTAAAACAAAAGGAATTTGTCTTGACAAATTTCCAGACTTCTCTTTTCTATCTCGATGGCGACGGTTCTGTGGCTTTCGCGATTTTGTCCCGATTGTTAAATCAAGCTCTCGTGGCTTGAAACTACCGTCGAGGACTTGGAGTTTGAGTTCTAGGTCTCCTGGGAGATTGTTCTCTTCGCGCGTCGCGTCTGCTTCTGCTTCTGCGTCTGCGTCTGCGGCGGCTGTAACATCGAGTTCTACGAATAGATTTGAAGCTTTAGAAGAGGGGATTGAGAAGGTAAAAGTGGGTTCATTTCAAATTTCATTGAATCTTTGATAAATCGATACAAAATCTGATTTTTTTTCGTTCTTTTAAACTAGGGATTTGAATGTGTGTGTGGTCATAGTTTAAAGCTGAGATTTTTATAGGGATTTGAATGGGTCTGCTCATTGTTTAAAGCTTAGGTTTTTGTATAGGGATTTGAATGGGTCTGTTCATAGTTTTAAAAGCTGAGCTTATTAGGGGGTTTGAAGGTAATACAAAGGTTGATTCCAAAGATCATCAAATCAAATGATTGATGTTCACCAAAATCTTGGGAAAGCTGAGTTCTTGTTTAGGGACAAGAAACTGACTTAATTTATTGCGTGGTTTCTTTTCAAATGTTACAGGTCATTTATAGTTGTCGATTCATGACGTTTCTTGGAACGTTAGGATCGTTGCTCGGATCAGTTCTCTGTTTCATCAAGGTAAAGCCACTGCAGATTATTTTTTATCTCCTTGCTCTGTCTGGTTTAAGCTACAATTAGATGAGACAGTGTTGAATATGCAAAAGCTAGTTACTGTCCTAAATCTTTTTGATTCTTCAGAGTGTAAAAATATCTTTCTATATGCGGCAACTCACAGAAGTAACACATTGTAATGTAGTTTCTATTCTGCTGGTTCCTTTAACATTTGATCGGTGCAGGGATGTATGTATGTTGCAGACTCGTTTTTGCAGTATTCAGTGAATCGTGGGAAGGTGATATTACTTTTGGTTGAGGCTATAGGTAAGAACAACCAGCGTAAGTTTTTGTTTTTGAAATAAGAGGTTTCATTGGTTATTTATTTTTATCTTCATTAACGTAAGGTACTTGAATTTATATTTTTAGCCTTCCAAATATATGCAATATATGTGAACATGTTGGTTGCTTCTAACAGGTCATTTGTATGTAAAGAGCGATGTTTACGGGTTTGGCGTTGTCTTGGTTGAGATCTTAACTAGTTTACATGCACTTGATGGGATCACATTTGTGTTCAAAGCTAGAAGCTTTGTCATCAAAGATTAAGCAAGCTTCCGTTTATGGAAGATGGCGGGAAGTGATCACTGGGTATTCAGAGATACAGAGAGCTGGAGATCGCTTTAACGATCCTTTCGTTTTCCCCATAGTTTTCAAAGCTTGTGCTAAGCTCTCGTGGCTGTTTCAAGGTAAGTGTATCCAAGGGAGTTTGTTGAAGAGAGGGTTTGAGTCTTTTGTTTCTGTGGGGAACTCGATTGCTGACTTTTACATGAAATGTGGAGACTTGAGCTATGCGATACGAGAGTTAGATTGTATGACATGGAGAGATTCTGTTTCTTGGTTTGATTCAGCATTTAGAGTATTTAATGAGACCACTTGTAGCAACATTGTTTCATGGAATTCGATTTTGGCTGGGTTTGTACATAGCCAAAGTTACAATTCGATTTATGTTTAAACTTTTAAAATATTATTATTTTATTTAGGGGACCAAATACAAATATACACCAATGCTCATACTAAAAATAAGAAACTTTCAAAATAATACTATTAAATTTGAGGGACCGAAAATTGTCCCTAACCGATGCCTATGCTCTAAGTATCCAATGAACCGTGAACACATTATCATCTCTCCATAAATTCAAATATGCTACTTTTCTTTTTCCTCAAACAGTACCAACTTTGTCAATAATAATACTCAACGTTCAAGAAATTTCTCCTTTTTGTTTGATTTTATTTTATCTTAGTCTTAGATATACGTTTCTAGTTGTATCCAAAAATTAATTTATTTACTATTCCGGCAAATACCTTTTCTTTCCTTGAGCAAGTTTCGTTATATTTTCTGTCATTTTTGAAGTATTAGCTTTCCTTTCGGTCTCTGTTTTCTACTAGACTTGAGAACTCTGTTTCTTTACCTTTAGAAGTTGGAGAAATAATTATAGGTGTTTTATTCTTACAATAATAATTATTGAATAATTCATTTTTGTATTATTTGTTCTGTTTATATTTTTCCAAAACTATTCTGATATATCATTTTTTACTATTTTTGATTTTTTGGTATATCTAATTTTAACTTTCATAATTTGATATTACTTTAAAATTTAAAATATAAGCTAAGTTATTACATAAACTGATATGTGACATAATTTTGTAAAAACTGAAAGCACTATTTTGAATATGAAATTACTGTTTTGAACTCTTATGTAAATTGAGCTTGACTACAAAAAAATCCTACTATATTAATTGGGAAGTACAAATATGAAACTAACCTTAAATGTGTAAAATATTACATTCAATTGCCATTAATAAATTTTAATTAAGCTTAATTAATCAATTTAAATAAATATAATTAACTAAAAAATAAAAAATAAAACTCACATATCAAATATTAAAAAAAAAATCTAAAAAAATAAAAAAATATATTTTCTCTCTAATAAATTATGGACGAAATTAGTAAATATTGTTTTTAAAAAAATATAAACCAATCAGTTTTAAAAACTAAGATTTTATATCCAAGTATAAAATATAATTATATTTAATAACTAAATTTGAAGATTTCAAATTATGATTCTCCTATCATTTTTATTTTATTTTATTTACAAATTGTTTGGAATTTTCATATAATACTTATCATTAATAAAATGCTGAATTTTTCTGCATACGTTGTGATTTGAATTTTTAAAAACGAAGATATATCACTCAATCTATGAAAAATGTGTGTTTTGATTTCCACATTGGCGGGTTGGTAAAACTAAATTTATATAGATGATAAATTATAATTTTTATTTGCTCACAATTATAATAATAAAATTACTATTTTATATTTCACAAAATAATGCTGTAAATACAACAAACAAACAATAGAAAACTGAAATAATATGTCAAAAATAAAATACTATAATATTCTAAAATAATTAGTATTCAAATAGACTAATAGATTTACAGAACAATTAAAAATAAATATTAATCAAACAAAATAATATTATTTTTAAAAATATAACAATAACTTTTATTATTATATTATAATTTTTTTTTTTTAAATGTTAACCCGTGCTTTAAACACGGGATATCTCCTAGTATAAATGAAACAAAAGGCCCATTTAAAGCTTTTACTTTAATACAGTTTATTTTCCTTGGTGTGGAAACACCTATAATAAAGGCCATCAGTACAATATGCATGTGCATCATTCATGGGTATCATCGAAGGACATCTGGTAGGTAATATCATGACTAGCATCACTTGTAAATTTGTTCTATCATTGTTGGTGTATGTGTACTAATCCTCATGCCTAGACATATTCTAGTTTTCTAACAGTCACATTATGTACAAAATTTTGAATTTTTGATATATCAGATTACGTGACGTCGCCAAACAACTAATCGTTTAGATGCATGTTGAAACTCACCTGCACCTATGTACGACCGGACTTAAATGTTAGATTTTTTTTTGAGTAATTTAAATTAGTTATTAACTAAACATTATCAGTAAAATATCTTATGATAAAATATGATCATATGTCAATAATTAAGATAGAACTAGACATTCATACATTTTTATTCTACTACCACTACGGATACATGTATCACTCATCTTTATTTAATAGATTGTTCATAAAACTTTTCAATAACAAGACAAATACTAATATAGTTAACATCGCAGGATTACAGCGTAGTATGTTGTCTCTTAGCCTCTAAGGCTGCTCTCATTAGCTTTACAATTTTCATCATGTGCTCAATATGTTTCTCTCTATCAGGAATACATTCCCTTACAATCTCAATTTCTTTCAAAGTCTTGATCCATCTGTTTAGTTCTGGAAATTTTTCCTCTGGAATCATATCAATTCCCATACCTTCCCAACCCCGAGCAAGACAAAACGGGATTATACTTCCCACGACCATGTCCAAGAATCCTATTGTTTCTCCGCCGAAGAAATCTTTTCCCTGATTAGATTCTCAAGATTCATAATTTGCTGTTGAACTTCCTCGGTTGCAACATCAATACTCTTTTCTGATTTGACCAGAGACCTGAACCCTATCGCTACTACCTACAAGGTTATATATAGCAAACGTTTCATAACAAAGTGATAAACATGTAAGTGATTAATCAATATACTTTTTTTTTTTTTTTTGACATGCATCATAACCAATATACTTCTTAATTATCATTATAATTTAACTGAATATTCGCGACAATGTTGATCATTATAACTTTACATGCAAATACAATGTAAATGATTATTACGGAGAGGTGTGGCTTCATTACCAATGGGAATAAGAATCTTAATTTCGCTAGTGAAAAGGTATTGAACTTGTACTAACAGATAGTTCTAAGTGTTTATCATATCATTTCTATAAATTACCTATGCAATTAGTTAATAAAGGAATTAGTTTTAGTTTTATGAATTTACTTACTTGTTCATCAACGAATTTGGCCCAGAATCGAGCCATGGCTCTGTCGTACGGATTTTCGGGTAGAATTGGATTGTTTGTCCATGTTTGGTCGATGTATTCAAGGATCAGCTGTGACTCGAGTAGTACATTACCATTGTGGACCAAAACAGGGACTTTTTTGTAAATTGGGTTGATTTGAAGTAGCAAAGGGCTCTTCACGACCAAATAGTTTTCGTCCAAGTAATCGTATGACACGCCTTTGAGTTTGAGAGCCATCTCGACTCTACGACTGAATGGGCTTGCCCAAGATCCTATAAGCTTCACACCCTCTTCTTTCTCGGCCATTGATTCAATCTCTTTCCCGCTGTTTATTTTCTCCCTATTTAACTTTTATACTCGTTATATAGTCCATCGTAAATTATGCTTTGATTATAAAGGCAAAAGGAAAAGAGAAAAAAAAAAAAAAAAAAGTCTTTTTTAGGCCCCTTTGACTCCAATAGTTAAGCATACTTTTCCAAGAGTTGTGAGGAACACTTAATTAGAAGTAGAACGTTTGTATCATCCAAGGACTTCTAGAATATATATTTACTTATTTACATCATCTATGACGACACTTTCAATAATACTTACATTATGTTCCACGATTAATGAAGAAACGTTTAAAACGTTGTTGTACGTTTGTTGAGTACCACGGCACGAGGCAAATGAACGGTCAAGAAAAGCAAAGAAGGAGAAAATTTAGCAAAATAATTAAGAGGGATAGCAAACAAATTGTTCTAATACCATATTAGTTTAACATAAGCACCAAAAGAAATGTGTTATATATTTGTTACTTCATTACTTGAAACAAATTAACTTAGAAGAACAGAGCTATGATGTTTTCATTAATTTAGGAAGACTTAACCCTCTCTATAATTTTGTTCATTCGCTCAATATGTTTTGCTTTTGGGGGTATACATTCCCTAACAATCTCAACTTCGTTCAGCTTCTTGATCCATTTGTTTAATTCTGGAAACGTCTCCTCAGGAATCATATCAATTCCCATACATTCCCAAGCCCGAGATAGACAAAATGGGATCATACTTCCCGCAACCATGTCCAAGAATCCGAACGTCTTGCCGCCGAAGAAATCTTTTCCAGTAACTTCCTTCTCAAGAAACGTAATCAGTCCTCGGATCTCTTCAATCGCAACATCTATCCCCTTCTCTGCTTTTACTAGAGGCATGAACCCAACTGGTAGGATCTGCAAGTAGATCAAGCTATAAGAAAACAAAATTCTACAAATAGTCCTAATAAGTCGTTAAGTCTTATTATCACTTAAATCAATATTATAAAAAAATTACTTTAATTGGTTAAATTACCTGTTCATCGACGAACTTGGCCCAGAATCGAGCCATGGCTTTCTCGTATGGATCTTGAGGAAGAATTGGATTATTACTCCATGTTTGATCGATATATTCGAGGATCACATGTGACTCGGACAATATCTTATCATTGTGGACAAGAACCGGAACCTTCTTGTGAATCGGATTTAGCTCAAGAAGCAAAGTGCTCTTTTTGGGCAAGTCTTCCTCCAAGTACTCATACGGTACGCCTTTAAGTTTGAGAGCCATCTCGATCCTACGACTGAAAGGGCTTATCCAAAACCCTAGAAGCTTCACACTCTCTTCCTTCTTCGCCATTAGATCTCTCGCTCTATCACTTTTTGGTTTATATTATCTCACTCCTTTGTTCATCTCTCTTTAGCTTTTCTGGTTCGTTCGCTTTTTTACTAATATAATGTTTCTAAAAACCAAGTCATTGCTGACACCACTTTAGTTATTTTATTCTTATTTCGTACTAGCAATTGGCTTTATAGACACTTACCACGTTGTTCCTTTGCGAGTTACGAGCCTTTATTTTAATGTATTGCTAATACTTTCAAAGATTAAATATGGTCATTGAGTTAATTATTCTAAATTATACAACATGAAATATGTTATAATAAGGCTTTTAAGACAAAAAAAAAAAAAAAAAAAAACAAAACAAAACGATGCAAGCATATGATGTTGTCTTTAGTTTAGGTAGACATAATTTTCTCAGCAATTTTGGTCATTCGCTCAACTTGTTTATCTCTTGGAGGAATGCATTCCCTCACTGCCTCAACGTCCTTCAAATTCTTGATCCATCTGTTCAATTCTGGAAATTTCTCCTTTGGCATCATATCAATTCCCAAACCTTCCCAAAGCCGAGCTAGACAAAATGGGATCATACTTCCTGCGACCATGTCCAAGAATCCGACCGTCTTGCCGCCGAAAAAATCTTTTCCAGTGACTTCCTTCTCAAGAAACATAAGCATTTCTCGAGTCTCTTCAATAGCAACTTCTCTTCCCTTCTCTGCTTTCACCAGAGACCTGAACCCCAGTGTAAGAATCTGCAAGTTAAGAACAATCTATAAGCAAAAGAACAAGAGGATCCTGATTTAAGTATTCTATCACTTAACCCGCAAATCAATATATATACCTGCTCATCGATGAACTTAGCCCAGAATCGAACCATGGCTTTCTCGTAAGGATCTTGAGGAAGAATCGGATTGTTCTTCCATGTCTGATCGATGTATTCGAGAATCAGATGTGACTCCGGTAATACTTTATCATTATGGACAAGAACCGGAACTTTCTTGTGAATCGGGTTAAGCTCAAGAAGCAAAGGGGTCTTGTTTGGCAAGTCTTCCTCCAAGTACTCGTATGGTACGCCTTTGAGTTTGAGAGCCATCTCGACTCTACGACTGAAAGGGCTTCCCCAAAACCCTAGAAGCTTCACAGTCTCTTCTTTCTCCGCCATAATTGGATCAACTCCTCTGTTTCTAAAGTTATCTAACTCCTCTGTTTTTTTTCTCTTCTTGTTCCGTTGCGTTGATTGAGTATTAATTTAACTATATATAAATGAGGTTATGGCTAATAAAATACTAATTAATAAAGAAGACCATTTTGCTTTCTCTTGGGTTCCAAGAATATCTTGAAGATCAAACCAGACAGGGATTAATTTTTTTTATTTTGTAAGGTATGAACGTCATTGCTAACGTCATCTCTCTTCACAAGATACATAGATGTTCTCATATCAGTGGAAGGTGAAAAAATTATTTTCATATATATTACCAATTGTTTATTTTTCTTAATCCTTAATCAAAACCAAATAAAACAAAGTACTTTACTAACTCCACGGACATATCACCTATCCTTGTTAAGTAAAATTGTTCATACAACTTTAAAATTTTTAAAAAAGGTGATTCAATCATACAAACATATAGTAAACAGTAACACTAGGTTTATTAAAAAAAACATATGTTTATTTGCCAAGACGAAGAGTATAGTTTTGGACTAGGAATTGAACTGAGTAGTTAGTACGGGATGGTACGGTTCTTCGTAATCTTCTTTCTCTGTTTCTTCCTGATAACCACGATTTGCTTTAGCCGCTCTTTCCCTTTTCTAGGGTTTCGTTTATGACCTCTTTCGTGGTTATGTATGTTGTAAACAAGATAATGTACATCTCTCACGAAGTTATCGTCTGCGAATTCCCATGGGTTAGTGCCAACTACCCTAAAGCCGTATTGGTCAAGCAACTTGACAAGGAGTACGAAATTGTGACCAAAGCCGATGTCGTCGTAGCCATACCCAAAGAATTTTGGTATAACCTCTCTCGAAAGTTCAATTGGGTTCCAGATGATGAAACTCTTGCCACTCTCGCTCCACGAGATCGTCGAATCACACGAAGGATCATTAACCATGTGATATGTTATTACCAATAGATTATTAGACAAAGGATCATTCTCCATCTTTTTAAGAAACCCTAACAAAACAAAACAAAAAAAGGATAACAGATCGTGAATGTTGATGATGATGATGTTGCTGTTGGTAAAACGAACCATTAAATAAGCTAATGCGTTTATTTATATAGAGAAAATTTTAGATCAGTTTAGAGCTTTTCACCGATGTGGGATATAAAAACTTCCCTAAATTTTGGGCCTCTTGTATGGGCCTATTAATCAGACAAATCTCTTTGTTGTGTGTTAAAATTAGTAAAACACAAGAAGCATGTTCTAATCTAATTAATTACTCAATACCTTATTTAAAATACATCATAATTACTAATTAGGTAGACAACACAACACACAAACACAATACATTAAACTCAAAATCAGAGCTCAGCTCAGCCAGTGATCTGAATAGCCCTGACATCAGCCTTCTTGGTCTCATGAGCCTTAGGGACAGTAACAGTCAAAACACCATTCTCCATCGCAGCCTTAACCTGATCCATTTTCACATTCTCAGGCAACCTAAACCTCCTCGAAAACTGTCCGCTCGACCTCTCCACACGATGCCACGTGTCGTTCTTGTCTTCTTTCTCCACGTGTCTCTGTCCGCTGATCTTCAAAACAGTGTTGTCTTCCTCGATCTCGACCTTCACTTCCTCTTTCTTAAGTCCAGGCAAGTCGGCTTTGAACACGTGAGCTTCCGGCGTCTCTCTCCAATCAACACGTGCGTTCACGATCGCTGAGGTGTCTCGGGAAAGTAGTGAAGATGATGATGATGATGTTAGGTCTCTGAATGGATCCCATGCGTCGAGTGAGAAGGGATCGAAGAAGTTGTTGCTTCGTCTATTGTTGAAGAAGCTTGGAATCATCGACATTTTTTTTTTTTTTTTTTCTGTTAGAGAGAGAATCTGATTCGGTTTCGTTTGCTTTTGAGAAATGTTGATTTTTTATTTTTCGACTTCTGATGAGAAGCTAAGAGGATTTGCGAATCTATATATAAAGGCACGAAACCGAAAATTCTCGAGCATCTTCTTGAATTTTACGGGAATACAACAGAAATATCTAGAGGACGTGAATGAAGAATAATTTATATAGGTGAATCGAGAAAATTCTAGAAGTGTTTATGGGCCTTAATGGGCTTTAAATCTGTCTAAAACATAGTATTCGTACGCGCACCTCAAAGAAAGAAGAACAAAAAAAGGAAAAATGGACAAATATAAAACTGGAAATCTACGGATCATCTGACCGGACATGTAAACCTAAAAATATATTTTCCAAATATGTAGTACTTACATTTCTAATCAATATGGAAATTTATAACACAAATTAAAAATAGACAATGTATATATATATATATAATCAGAAGCATTAAAGGCTGCCTGAATTATATGGGCCATGGGCTTTAAAAGGCAGATGAATTTATGATTTTATTCTGTACCATAGGCCCATCTTAATTGTCAGATCATATAATAAATCATTTGTATCAATCATGTTTGTGGATAAATATATTTTAATCCAACGGTGTATAAGAAAGAGAGAGCTCCACTAAATAAGTAAGAAGTAGGGTAACAAGAGATGACGTAATTCCCGCGTTCATTACGGAATCGTGAACGTACGATACGATTCTAACCCTTTGGCTTCTTGGCCCCCTCCATATTCTACTGTTTCTTTTTTTTTTTTTCCTTTTTTATTTTTTTTTTACTAAATCCGTCGGCCACAAAAGAAAAGTTATGTCTTTCTCTTTCTTCGTTTCTCCACACACGCAAAAAAAAAAAAAAAGAAACAACTTTGGACGAAAGACTCGGGCGAGCAAAGAGAAAAAAACACACTCTTCTCCAACAACTCTCTCTCTCTACTTGTCACTCTCTCTATCTATCTAGTACCTCTCTCTCTCTCTCTCTACACACAAATTAAACAATGCTCTAAAAAAAAATCCTCTCTTTCTCTCTCTCTCTTTAGTAGCTCTACTACTACCTCTGTAGCTGATAGGGTCAGCTTCGTCGGCGCTATTTTTGCCTGATTTCACGGAGAGCAGGATTTGAGATCTGACTTCTTCTTCTCCCCCCCCCCCCCCTTTGTTGTTGTAATTATCCCTGTGCTGATCTGGGTTTTCTCTTTGTTCCTTACTCTCCTATTCTATGGATGCTTCGTCGTCGTCGGCGCACTGATTCTGTCGGAGGTACGGGTTCGATTTTTTTCTTTTAAAAGCTCCTTTTTTTTTTTTTTAATTGGCTGTACACTGCTAATAATGTATTTCCATTTTCCCCTAATTATGAAGAAATTTATATGTGTTTTCGTGTTAATCTTGTACTTGGGCCTCTCTTTACACTCACTCACTCACTCACTTCTAGTTTCTTAATCTTCTCTCTTTGAAGTGGTTTCTTTGGTAAACAAAAATTGTAACATTGACAAGAATCTGATTTTAGTTTTTGCTTTTCTCTCTCTCTCTCTCTCTCTCTCTCTGCTTTATCTTGTAGAGATTCTTGTTAGATCTCTCATGGATTCTTAAGAATCTTAAAGTCATGAAGCTGTTTCTATCTCATAATTTTGGCCTTTTTGTTGTTGTTGTTGATTCCATTTCCAAATGTTGAAGATTCTTCCCTGGATTTTTATTACCTTGTGTGTGTCTCTGTGTGTTTGGATAACTAATTACTTAAAAAAAACATTTTTAATTGTCTCTCTACAGAAAACACTCAAGATTGTTTCCAGCATTGTAACCTTTTGTTTGTAGAAGAATGAGAGGCTAAGGGCTTTATCTAAGTGAAAAAGATTACTGCTTTGGCCTAGAAAACGATGGAGTATCGTATGGAGCTGAAGAAGGGTTCATCTGATCGACCACCTTTTGTAGCTGCTGAGAAGAAAGTATTGGCTAAGGAAAGCTCAAAGTCGTTTACACCAGATAAGTTTAGAGACGACAAACGCGGCTTATCTTATTCCGATTTCCACCGCGAGATCACGAAAAAAGTTGAAGACGTCTGTCCTAAACGCTTAGAGAATCGTCTCAAGTCACGGATAGGTAGAACTGCCTCTGGAGAAAGAGACCTTGTGAAATACAAGTCTTATGTTCCGAGTTATATCAAGAAATGTGATAAACATGAAGACAACAAGGATGTTAAAGCTACTACTGGTGGCATTGGTTTACTGGACTTAAGAAATAGGCAGCCAGGTGATAAACAAGTGGATAAGCATACGAGGTCTTCCTTGTCTAACACTAGCACTTCGTCTTCACTCTGGACTGATGAATCATCTACTGACTCCAGCAGAGGTTTGGGTGCTTCTCCTTTTCGTAAAAGAGTCAATCATCCTCCATTGGAGTATTATCTCATGTCATCTAAGCCTGGAGATAATTTTCAAGATGTGGATCCACCTCGAGATAATGGTGATTTGTCCCAGAGTCGTAGCTTTTTGCCAGGAAGTATCACCGACAGACAAAGAGGCTGTTCCACTAGAAGAGATGGGCAGATTCATCAAATCCCTCGTGGTGCAACTGCATTCCAACCGGATGTGAAGAAAGATTCTGATTTCAAGATTGCTGCTCCAAAAATCAGAACGTTCTTGAGTCCATCAAAGCCAGATAGTCCTTCTTGCACAAGGATAATATCAAGGAACCTAGCCGAGGATTTTAAGAAAAAAGGAGAGAAGATGGAAGAGAGAATCCGAAACCCTCGTGTTCACGATTTGTTTGGTAAAGAAAAGCCTGCTGCTGTGTTTGTACCAGGCATTGTTTCTCAGAAACAGATTATTGGTTTGTCCAAGTTCTACGATTCAAAAGTGTTGCTGGCTGAGCGAGTGGCAGAAACGAAGGGTTTCTCAGAAAAGTTGGCGTATGGGAAAGGTGCAGTGTTGGACTCTGGACGTGAATCTGATGGAAGTAAGCCGTTCTTAAAGCGTATCAGCTTCTTGAGTTCAGAAAGATCATGTTCAGCTCCACGATCAAGAAAAGGTGAATGTAGTCCCTCTAGGAGCAGGACTCTAGATAGAAGATCAACAGAAACATTGCCTAAACAGTCTGATCAGAAACCAGCGAAAGCTGTTGCAGAAAGAGCAAGGAGCATTTCACCGTTTCGCAGACTCAGCTTCAGCATTGGCAAGTCCAGCAAAAACTCCAACACCGAAGATGCTCAGCCTCTTCCCCACATAAGCGCAGCACTTATTTCATCACGAGCTGGTTTAGACAATCCATCTGCTGCCTCTTCTTTCAGTGACAGCTCTTCTTTTGATAAAACCAGTGCAGTAAACAGAGGCAGGTCTAGTCCGTTGAGAAGGTTACTCGATCCTTTAATAAGACCAAAATCAAGCCACACAGGTAGATCTCCTGAGTCATCACAAAAGGATGCACCTTCAAGTCACCAAAATCATGTACTTTCCGACAGTCAACCATCTTCATCCCTTCTGTCGAGAAATGGAAAAAATTCAACTGTTCAAGCTCTATTTCGTGTGACGTCTAAGAATGATCAACCACTTTTCACATTTGCGGTTGAAAAGGAACAAAGTATTACAGCAGCCACAATAAGAAAACAGAATCCCCCAGAAAAGGAAGACTATGGAAACAAGTATACGTTTTTCACTGTTCAGGAAGTACAGAAGAAAAATGGGAAATGGATGAACCACGGCAGGAAGATGCAAAACCAAGAGTACACATCCAACATTGTCGCTCAGATGAGAGTCTCTGGTTCTAAGCCTCTGATTTTCGCAGGAGAAAGTGCTGTCCAGAACCTCACAACCAGAGAATTTGTACTATTCGCATCTGAATCGCAGCGGACTAACGAGCTAGCTGCCATGGTGATCAAGATCCCAAAAATTGATGACACAAGCTCAGCAAAAGACACCACGCTTGGAGATTACTTTGCAGATGTTAACGCAACAGTGGTACTCCCAAGTGGGATTCACAGTCTCCCACACAAAGGAGGGCCTTCATCGCTTATCCAACGATGGAAATCAGGTGGATCATGCGACTGTGGAGGCTGGGACATTGGCTGCAACCTTAGAATCCTCACAAATCAGCATAAGAATAAACCCCAAAACCCTTCTCCCTCCACTTCAGATGCCTTCAAGCTCTTCTTTCAGGTATATATTACAATCAACATTCAACAAAACTGTGAATACTACTAACATCATGGGTAGCTGGGTAGCTTTTACTTACTTTGGACTGAGCTGTGGAAACTCATTAATGTGAATGTTTTGCAGGGAGGATTACAAGATAATAACAACCAACCGTTCTTGAGTTTCACTCCATACAGGGAAGGTGTTTACGCGGTTGAGTACAATACATCACTTTCACTCTTGCAAGCATTCTCCATTTGTATAGCGGTTAACGAGGGACGGAATCTGTCAAAGACCACAGAAGAACCGAAAGCTTCATGTGTAGACAACAAAGCTAATGGAGAGATTCAAAACGAGAGGTTGAAGTCATTTTCAGGTCCTATTGAAGCTGAGGCTCCGGCTAGGTATCTCTCGCACCACCCACCTTTGTCTCCTGTGGGAAGGGTTTAGTTGTTTCTTTCAAATAAATTTGGCTATATATGTATGTTTTATATATATATTTCTCTTTCTTTAGTCTCTGATGATGGGGGTTCGTATGTAATTACGGCGTGGAAGTAGATTACGTTAAATAGAAATTTGTGAAACTTGTTTTAAGCAAATAAAAACACTCTTATTGTTTTACCTCTATGGCTCTATATTATGTTCTTTCTTCTACAGTTCCAGAGTATCGGTGATTGTCTTCGTTTAACTCGTCTGAGTTAGTCTTGTCTAGTGTTCATCAAGTCACTTAGTTTTGCTTACAACAGAATGATAGTGCAACTGCCCAAAAACCCAAAATGTAGCTCAACTTTGTATAAAGGCGAAAAAAAAGTGGCCGACTCTACAACATTGTGCACAATGATGAATAAGAAAGGAAGAGTTATTTTCTAATGTATCAGATAACATTTTCTGAGTGACTTTGCTTCATAGTTGCTCTCATGTAAACGAGCTGCGCTTCTTCTCACCTGCAAGTTTATGAAAGCATAAATAAGACTTGAGCTTCAAGAAAATGTCATAATTCATCATCAATACTACATTACTCAACAAAGATTAACATACCTGTCAGCTGCAAACGAGTCATCAAACCGTAACAGTTCGAGAAATCTCAATGAAAGGCAAGCTGAATGTAAGCGCATGTGAGGTTGATTCGACCTTCCCCCATATATCCCCATCTTCACGTCTCCCCAACACATAACGATTTTTTCCGAGTCAGGACCACAACTAATATTGGTTTGATGCCATCCCAATATCACCAACTTCCCACCAAAACTTGCCATTCTAGACGCAAGATAACCGGGACTAGGAAAATCATCTACACCCTTGACAGGTCTCCAAACCATATCCCTTGGATCATACACGACAATGAGAGACCCAGCAAGACACCACTGAGGAACAATGGCATACAACAGATCATCAACCACACTCAATTATACTATTTTCCGTATTTCTTGTTTTTTGTTTTTGTTAAAAGTATCTTGGATTAACTTTTAAACTTTTGTAGGTGTTGCAATTAATGGCTTCACTAACCGAGCTATCATTCAACTGGCTCGGCTTCATCAGTGCGATGATCTCAATTCTCAAACATTTCTTTCACTTACCGAAGCATCTTCTCCAAGAAAGCCATGGTTCTTGATTCTTTTCTCTTCTTCCCTATGTTACAAATTCACGTCAAGTTTTGATTTTTGAAACCGGATTGTGTTTTATTTTCAGACTGATATGGACAGTACAAATGTCTATGCTGATATCTCCATCATTGCTCTCTTCGTCTGCATTCCTCCTGCCATCATCGTAAGTCACTTTTATAATCTCTCACTAGTTACGTATGGAAGAAGTAATAAGTTTATATTTGGTTATTAACTAGGGTTATTGGTTAAAATTTGTTATTAGGTGGAAGGTCCTAAACTGCTGAACCACGGTTTCGCCAATGCGATTGCTAAAGTGGGAATGACAAAATTCGTTACTGATCTCTTCTGGGTTGGAATGTTTTACCATCTCTACAACCAGGTAATACACAATTCAAGTTTCTTTTGTTTAACCTTAACCCCCTGTGTTTTAATAGAGCTAAAACATTTTTAAAAACCGCGGTTGCAGCTGGCTACCAATACCTTGGAGGGTCGCACCACTGACACACGCTGTTGGAAACGTTCTGAAACGTGTGTTCGTGATCGGTTTCTCCATCGTTATCTTCGGTAAAAGAATACTCAAACTCTCTTCCATTCATATACCCTTTTTACTTATTTAGACAATCACAAATGTAACAAACTAATGTATTTCACTTAATTATTATTTGCAGAAAACCAGATCTCGACACAGACAGGTATTGGAACAGGAATAGCAATTGCTGGAGTTGCAATGTACTCTGTCATTAAGGCCAAGATCGAAGAAGAGAAACGGGTCAGTTCACTATTTTTTCACAACAAAGCTTATGATATTTTCTTATAATTAATAATAAATGTTTTGGAGCTTGAGAAAATGATGATTAATTAATGAGATTTGTATGTTTTTTTTTTCTTTTTTATGATTCAGCAAGGAAAGAAAGCTTAGAGAGAGGCGGAGGACGGGGGAAGACAGTTGAACAAAGTCCTCCGATGGATATGTTTATATATAATAAATAACCAAAATGCAATATAGTATGTTGTATGGTACCAACAACCATTGTTTTCGAGTTTTTTCTTCCTACCTTTTGTTTATTTTTGCTTTCTGAAAAGTTTATATATATATTTTTCGATTCTGCTTCTTCGGTTTTTAATGGAGAACATTTCCATTTCTTCAGAATATGCAATTATCTTGACGGATAAAATGCATAATAATGTATTTATTTGCTGTTTCTTTTGAGCATATACTATATAGCCATCATCATAGAACTAAAATTTTGTTGGTTCTTTTAACTTTTTTTTTTCCTTGGTATTATATTTTTTTTTTTTTTTTTTAACTGATAATTTCTATTAAATAATTGAAATTGGTACGAAGAGGTAATTTAAAAGTACCTCAAAGAAGCAACCACCAATTAAGGTGGCCGAGTGAGTACCAGAGAGAGTAAACTCTGGGATGAAGAGAAAGCTACGACGGGCAAAGTAACAGAGGAGACACAAGTACAACCATTTAGGACGGGATCGAACAGTAACTAACAGCTACACAAAATGTAAAAAGGAATCAAGTAAAAAAAATGCACTCTAAATCCATGTAGTAATATTCATAAGGCAAATGGATTGCAACACGACAGATCTGAATCACACGAGGTTCTCTAAGAATCAGATATGAACGAACTAACACAGAAAAGATATGAACTCATTGAATCAGTCATCCTGCTCAAGTCAGACAATATATAGTTTGCTCAATCAATAATGTGATGAACACTAGATATGGTCAGCATACACAACTATTATACCATCTCCCAGAACAAAACACAAGATATTTAGCTACACCGCTGCACTTAAACGAAACACAAACATTATTATACCACTCACACTACAGTCAAGTGAGTGGTTTCTACTTAAACTTGGATGTTAACACAAAATAAAAACAAATACAGCTTTTGATCTTCTTTGTATAAAGGAAGTAAAATCCTACGAAATATTTAACATTGAAAAATTATATGTATAATGTTACACAAAGAATCACATGTGTAAATATGAGTTACACCATTTTAACTCTAGTGACCTTAAAGACACTGAACGATACTTTTACTCTCACCAACTCAGTCATACGTAGAACATTGACAAACAAAAGGAAACCCAAAACTATTAGTATCTGCTCTAAATCATATGAGCACAAACATTAGAAACAGAGTCATTCCTGAAAAAGAAATTAAGGCAAACTTTACATGATAATAACATCTAAGGTTTCATCCAACGACAGCTGAATCCAAAATAACCAAGGTCAGATCAGACCATAACAAAAATAGCAACAAGAATGAATAAAACTATAATAGCAACATGAAACATACTCAAAATCAGATGCCGAAATATTTACAAAGCTAAAAGAACTGCTATGCTATTCAGCTTCAACAGTAAGAAGTGGTCAATTTTATAGATCACTAATATTCATTACCAATCATAGGAAACAAGATAGCCAATTATACTAAAACATGTCATTACTGAGAAATCTCAACAAACAAGGGGATAAGACCATAACAAGAAGACAGAGAATGACCAAATGAGTAAGTAACTAACAACAAGATGATACAAAGGGTAAGCCGAATGCGTAACTGGAATAAGAAACCACAAATGAGAACAATGCACCTAACAAAATATCCATAAAATTCTATTGCTACACAAAACTTTCTCTGTTTTCATAATGCAAATGGGTTGCATTACGACAAACCCGACAGATCTCAGACATGAGGTTCTCTAAGAATCAAATATGAACCATCACAGAAAATACTCAATTGTATCAATCATTCTATACAAGTCAGAGAAGATACTGCTCAATCAATATTGTGAACACCAGATAACACAAGATACAGTAAGCAGACACAACTATAGGATCTTCCAGAACAACATTCAGCTGTCACATATCTACACGGCTACACTCATCCTACAAGTAATTGAAAGCACAGGAAAACATTGTATCACTCATACTACAAGTAATTGAATGGTTTTCTTGACGAACTTGAATGTCACAAATAATAGAAAAAAATGCAGCTTTCAAATTTGTATAAAGATATCAAGATCCTAATTTACAGGAATAAAATTTCAACAGAGAATCAGATGTGTAAACATGAGTTGAACCATTTTAATTAGCTCTAGTCACCTAAAGACACTCAACAAACTCAATTCTTGATGGGATTTTGACAAACAAAACTATCAGTTAGCAAGTTAAAGAAGTGTTAAAAATTATTCTACAATTATATGAGCACAAAAATTAGAAATGGAGTAATAATTATCAAGTGATTTACTGTATTTTTCCAGTAACAGTAACAACTTATAGACTGATCTACTTTCTTTTTGAACTAGAGAAAAACTTAAGCAAAGGCAATATGCATAATGTTAACAGACTGATTCCAATTCGTAAAATGGGAATGTGAGGAAGAATATAAACCGAAGAGTCTACCCTGAAAATAACCTGATGATGATCTTTGGAAACCGAGGAACAACAACCTGCGCAAAAAAAAATTTGTGATGTTAGAAGATCTATGTAAGTGTCTGCAAAACCATGAATGTTTTAGACGCCAGAATAAAAGAAGAGGATTCAGTTTAGAAACAATATTATAACAAAACTAAATATAATAAGACATCAGATATAGAAGAAACAGAAATTTACATACCTGAATTCACATATATTGATTTTACAGAGCTGTTTTAAGCAAGTCAAGAGGTAAGGGTAAGGAACTACCTGATTTGCGTCATTTAGGAGTTCACTTTCGGCATAAGTACTTCTAACGATATATCTCATTCTCATACCGCGTGGAGGCATTTGTTTTTGGGTTAGATGACTAAACCCCCAAACTAATGGAAATCCCAATTGCATGAGCAACTAGGATCTCATACCGAGTCGAGGCATTTGTTCTTTTCACTCAGGTGACTAGGAACCCTCAATCTCATACCGCGCCGAGGCATTTGTTTTTGGGTTAGATGACTAAACCCCCACACTAATGGAAATCCCAGTTGCATGAGCAACTAGGATCTCATACCGAGTCGAGGCATTTGTTCTTTTCACTCAGGTGACTAGGAACCCTCAATCTCATACCGCGTCGAGGCATTTGTTTTTGGGTTAGACGACTAAACCCCCACACTAATGGAAATCCCAGTTGCATGAGCAACTAGAATCTCATACCGAGTCGAGGCATTTGTTCTTTTCGCTTTGGTGACTAGGAACCCTCACTTGCGTTTTTACCATAGGGACATTTCTTTTGGTTTGAGTGACTAGGATCTCAAGCTATTTCATAGACGAGGCATTTGTTTTTACATTGGGTGACTAGGAACCCGAGTATTTAAGAAGCTGGGACTGCAGAGCCTACCATCAGGACATTCAGAGAGGTAATTTAAATTACCTCAACCAACACGAGGCATTTGTTTCAGCTCGGTTAATAGGAACCCGAGAATCTACACAGAACTGGGACAGTCATTTTCATTAGGGACAGGGTAATCTACACAGAACTGGGACAGTCATTTTCATTAGGGACAGGGACAGGGACAGGGACCAACACGAGGCATTTGTTTTCATTCTACCATCAGGCACAGGGACAGGGACATTCAAAGAGGTAATTTAAATTACCTCAACCAACACGAGGCATTTGTTTCAGCTCGGTTAATAGGAACCCGAGAATCTACACAGAACTGGGACAGTCATTTTCATTAGGGACAGGGACAGGGTAATCTACACAGAACTGGGACAGTCATTTTCATTAGGGACAGGGACAGGGACAGGGACCAACACGAGGCATTTGTTTTCATTCTACCATCAGGGACAGGGACAGGGACATTCAAAGAGGTAATTTAAATTACCTCAACCAACACGAGGCATTTGTTTCAGCTCGGTTAATAGGAACCCGAGAATCTACACAGAACTGGGACAGTCATTTTCATTAGGGACAGAGACAGGGACAGGGACAGGGATAGGGACCAATACGAGGCATTTGTTTTCATTCTACCATCACGGACAGGGACAGGGACATTCAAAGAGGTAATTAAAATTACCTTAACCAACACGAGGCATTTGTTTTCATTCTACCATCAGGGACATTCAGAGAGGTAATTTAAATTACCTCAACCAACACGAGGCATTTGTTTCAGCTCGGTTAATAGGAACCCGAGAATCTACACAGAACTGGGACAATCATTTTCATTAGGGACAGGGACCAACACGAGGCATTAGTTTTCATTCTACCATAGAACCCAAGAATCTACACAGAACTGGGACAGTCATTTTCATCAGGGACAGGGACAGGGACAGGGACAGGGACAGGGACAGGGACAGGGACAGGGACAGGGACAGGGACAGGGACAGGGACAGGGACAGGGACAGGGACAGGGACAGGGACAGGGACAGGGACAGGGACCAACACGAGGCATTTGTTTTCATTCTACCATCAGGGACAGGGATAGGGACATTCAAAGAGGTAATTAAAATTACCTTAACCAACACGAAGCATTTGTTTTCATTCTACCATCAGGGACATTCAGAGAGGTAATTTAAATTACCTCAACCTACACGAGGCATTTGTTTCAGCTCGGTTACTAGGAACCCGAGAATCTACACAGAACTGGGACAGTCGTTTTCATTAGGGACAGGGACCAACACGAGGCATTTTTTTTCATTCTACCATCAGGGACAGGGACCAGGACAGGGACATTCAGAGAGGTAATTTTGATTACCTCGAGCAACCCGAGGCATTTGTTATCATTCTACCATCATGGCCAGGGACAGGGACTTTAAGATGGGACAGTCAGAGAGGCATTTATTATCATTCTACCATCAGGGATAGAGACATGGACCTTTAGAGAGGTAATTAAAATTACCTTAGCAGTACGAGGCATTTGTTTCAGCTCGGTGACTAGGAACCCGAGAAATTACAGAACAGGGGACAATCTCGTTTTTCATTGGGGACAAGGACATTCAGAGAGGTAATCAAAATTACCTCTCAACCAACCCGAGGCATTTGTTATTATTCTACCATCATGGACCGGGACAGGGACTTTAAGATGGGACATTTCAGAGAGGTAATTTTGATTACCTCGATTGAGAAGAGGCATTTGTGTTCAGCTCCACCAAGATACTGTAGCAAAATTTAACTGCCTCACAACAGTTCCTTGAGTTGACCTATGCATAACTTGATGGACGATGGTGTACTCTGAGAAAACCCCCTTTTGCGCCATTCGTTACTTCGGTTATACCCCCTTCACCGATACAGCAGATATCTCCAATTAGCCCATGTTCAGGGAAATATATTCAGCGTTCTACTTGCTTTGATTTTAAGGAACCGAATCTGCATCAAAGAAAAAGAGAACTTGAAGTCATATATAAGATTTTAGAAACCGCAAATCTAGAGTAGAGATATGAACAAAACCCAATTCGTTCCGATACCCTAAGATTTTTAAAATCAAACACTAGTTCGGATTCTGAGATTAGAGAATCAAAATCAACGAAATTGAAACCGTACTTGTTATGAAATCAACAAAATTAAAATCAAAAACCTAATTTTGGATTATCAGATTAGAAAATCAAAATCAACGAAACTGAAACCCTAATGTTAAGAAATCAACGAAATCGAAATCAATTCATAGAATCTAAAAATTCAAACACCAAAGATGGAGAAAAGAACTTACGCTGGGCTTGGCTCGGCGAGCCTCGTCTTCCGTCTCTCCTCTCCCGTAGTAACGGTTGATTCCTCTGTTGTTGCTGCTTCCATATACTTAAACATAGCCCCGAATCATGCCACGGAACTAGGAGAGAGCGTGAGAGAGAGAGAGAGAGAGAGAGAGAGAAGGAAGGAGAGACGAGAAGATGGAACTAGGGTTTTAGTTTTCTCCGCTCCTTCTCAATTTTTTTTTTTTAATGGTCAGTTCTTTATTATATAATTCAGAATGAAAGAGAAGAAGAAGAAGAAACAATATCACTAACGGCTATAATTTTGTTTTTTGAATTAAGTAAAGCGTGTAAAGGACAGCTGTATGGACATCGTTGGTAGGTGTCAATATTTGATACTTCGACCGTTTCTAATTTGTTATTTTAACACCCAATTCTTTTTTGAATTATTATTAACGTTAATGGGTGTGAATACTAAATACCTAAATACACACACAAAAGGAGAATCAAGGACAAAATTATTTGATTTTTTTTTAAAATAAGCAAAATTGAAAACAATATAAACTATATTGAAATTCAAAAAAATTTGAAATGATTCAATCAAAAGCAAATAGGCAAAAAAAAAAAAAAAAACTAAATGAGAAACTATAAATATTATAAATATAATTAATCAAACGAATGTGATTGTTTTTAGAAGTGTTAAGTATAGAAACTAAAATGAAATACAACAAACGAGCAAATGAAACGCGAAAAGTCAACACAAATAACTTAAAACAATAATTTTTTGAAAGCATTTGAAAGAAATATAATTAAAACATGTCATCTAACTTTAATAGCATGTTTTAATTATATTTAAAAACTAGAAAAAAAATTGGACGGTTCTATTTAAGACCAATTGCATAAATATTTTTACAAACCAGAAGTTATTTTATAGGGATACCTAAGTCTCTGTTTTAGGTTTTCCAAAGACTTATGAGTTTGGTTACTGAAAAGTATGCAGTCATCAACATAGCTGAATGTGTATTCCTAGAACAGCTAGCAATGAAAGCGTTGGGGTTTTGTGACAAATAGGTTACTTGAAACATGAGCTGCCTATAATCCGTTTCATTCACCATACTGACATATGCTAAGATGTTCATATTTGTTGCTGAGAGTGAGATTATGAGCCATCTTCTTAGACTTGCAAATGTACATATTATATATAAAAAATAGATACACACACTCACATACATATATCGCAAAATTGTGATGTGGTCTTGTTTTTTAATTACCGTTGGGTGATACAAAAAACATATTGCCGCTAGTTTGTAACTATCTAATTTAGGTAAAATAGGATGTATAAACATTTGTTTTTTAAAACCGTGTAACAACATTATATACTTTCGGTGGTCGATCATTCCAATTGTTTTACCGCAAATCAAGCAACCAAACTAATGAAAGTCTTCAGTCTCTTCTTGTCGCTTTCTCTTCTAGTTAGTTTTTTTTTTCCTTCTCAACTCATCATTCCCTATATATTAATAAAAAAACATTCTCAAGAAAATACTTGAAAATAATATGTCATGTTAGAAAGCTCATAACACCGATAAATTTATTGCCCTAATTTTTATGGATATTTAGTATTTACACATAATTACTTTTGAATGATTAAGGATTATTTCTTTACAATTAATTAAAAAATTCAAACATTCAAATTTAAAATTTATTTTAATCACTTTATAACATATTTAATTATTAAAATATAAAATCATTAGATCTAAAACGTTTTCAAAACCAGAAATTATTCACGTATTAAAAAATTGATTACTATTCACATATTTAAAATTTCCAATATAATTTAAATAAAAAATCTTGCATAGATTAACAAAAGAGTGGGTTATAGATATATTTAATTGATACATAATAATCTAAAAATATTTTCACGGTTTATAGATATATATATATTTTTAAAACAAATTTTAAATCCTAGAAAATAAATTTACACATAACTCTAATTTTATCTGTATATATTTATTCTGCACATAGTGCGACTTGATACCTAGTTTATTTTTATTTTACCAAACGTTTGGTATGTCTAATTATTTTGACCAATTAACTCGACCGAATAGATAATGTTTGGTAACTTCCAACAAAGAAATGACAAAAAACCATATAAAAAATAGCAAAAACCATATAAAGAATCTCTAATCGACTAACATAAACCATACAAAAAATGGCTCAATTACTCGACCTCACGTCTCTTTTGTGTTTCACCTTCTTCACATTATTTCTCTTTCTTATGCAAACACAAGCAAGAAAGCTCCAAACCTTAACTGTACTAACTGATCAAAACCGTAGTTTACCGCTGTGGAAGAATCACCAAATCATGATAGATGAGGAAGACGAGCTAGAGCCAGCCTTTGTCCGAGAGACAGGACATGGTTACGGTCTCTATGGTCGTCATAAGAGTCACACTCACACTCGCAATGAAGAAGACAACACAAACGAGAGTAGTGACAGTGATCAATTTTACTACAAAAGCGACGCTTATGGAAACCGCAATGGTAGATCTAAGTAATGATATTGAGTTTTCTTTGTTCTTTTGGATAATCTGGAATCAATGTTTTTATTTTGTTGGATATATTTTTTTTTTATTCAAATTTGGTAACCATAAAGCTATACAAAATTCTTAAGTTTATATAATTAATTTAAGAGTTTTTTTCGTTTTAAAACATGTAGGAGTGGGAATTCTTTGAAGTAACTAATGAAACTTTATCTGCAAATCATGATTATTAACGGCGAAAAAGAAAAAGAAAAATCTCCGTAATATAAAATTTACTAAGAACTTTTGTATACAAAAAGAAGTAGTTTATGACCTCATATTGTGTGTAACCAAAGCGAACAAATTCTTTGGTAACGAAGATTAAAAAAGAGAGAGAGAAGAAAACTTATAAAACTTAGTCAGACTATAACCAAACCACTTGAACCAGATTCGATTAGGGGTCAAATTATTTTCTTCTAACCGGATCCTTTTAATTAAGCATAATCAGACACAAGAAGTAGGAGTGTAATTGTCTAATTGATCTGATAAATTTTAAATTTTGTTAATCAAGAAAGTTAATATGGACGAAACTATGAATACTTAGTCGATTAGGGATTTTCAGAATCTTCGTTTAAAAAAAAAAAAAAAAAAAAAATCTTTACAAATTGAGTCAAATGTCTCTGAACGAGGTTACTTGACTCACAAGTCTCTTTGTTCTCTCTATTTAAAAACCCTAATTTATGTTCCGAATGTTGATTTCAAGAGCTTTTGTTCGTCGTCTTGACTGGGATACTGACTACATTTTCGTTTCTAAGGTTCGCATATTCAGGTAATCTCAATGTTTGTCTCTGTTTTACCTTATGCGGTTACAGAGAGATTGAAATCGAATAGTTACGAACCTGAGATGTCACAGGTAGTGCAGATCAATGATGACGAAGAAAATGAACATACCTATTTGGTTTGGGATCTGTTAGGTCGTTTTCTTCTTTCTTGTTGAGTAAACTTAACTCTTTGTAGAGATAGTTTACAAATATAATACTGTCTCATCTCATCAATCCATAATCGAAAGCTGTGTTTTATGTAGGAAACTGGGAGAAGGTCCAAGAGAAACCCGTTATCTATGGTTTCAGCTTGGATTCAACGTCAGCTGTTATCTTTGAAGAATCATTCTGAGGATCCACCTGCTGAATCATCTCATAATCAGTTTGATGTAAGTCCTACAATTCGTAAAGCAAAATACAATTTCTGTAAAACACTACATGTACGTTGTTTGACGCTTGGAGATTCTGAACCAACTGATGAAAATACAGTAGACACCGTTTGTTCGGATGCCAAGGGAACAATTCAAGATAAGCAAGAGGTGAGCCATTATCCTTTTCCAAAGTTACAATATAATACTCTGTATACACTTAACAGAGAGTGTATCATGTGCTTAACATTGAACATGAAACTATCAGGGATCTGAAGACCTCAGAGAGTCCATCAATCCATTGGCTGTAGAACTTAAAAACAATTAAACCGATGGAATCAATTGATGAAATGGTAAGCTAAGAACTAAGCTTGAGAAAATTGCCTTAAATGAAATCAAATTGTTTTCTTTTGATATTCAAGTGAGACTCTTACAAGCTTTTGGTTCTAACTTTTACAAGGAACACTATCTAATTCTCTTTCCTTTGTTCTCCAAGTCACTTTGGTTAATAATCAAACACCAAATATAGCTGCAGGGACCAATCTTACAGTGTTAATATCCATACAAAAAAACAGCGAAATGAATGAATGGTAAAATGATAGGAACTCTATGTTTGTGTTGTATCATGAAATGTATGTTTCATACAATTTAGTATAGCGAGAGAATGTATTGGTTTCTTGTGTGTGATTTACTTCCTTAGAGCCCACGACAACTGAGGAGATCCTCTTGAACATTTCTGTTTTCTTCGGCTATATATATTCATGTGCCTTGTATAAAAGGTGATTTTGTGTTTACTATATGTAAAATAAAGAGGATAAAAATCTCTTCTAAGCTAGAGACTGTATATTTTGTCACCTGGATATTGCGTCATCACCAGTTTACCCATAAAGACAAAAGTGTCGACTGAATCACTTTGTGTTTGCTTCATCTCTAAACCATAAATTCATAATTGCTCATATAGTCATATATATGATAGCAGATTAGGTTTCGTTAAATCTGATTGTGATTACTTAGTACTGAAGAATGATATATGTCACAAAACAGAAAGAAGCAGAAACTAGTTAAACCAAAGTTGCATTCCAACAAGTCTCGTAAGAACTTCAGTAGAAAGAAAAAGAGTGGCCAACTCTACACAAGGGCCTATTCTGTTAAGAGTGATCACATTCTTGCACGAAGGTTAAGAAGGAAGACGAGTTACTCTTTTAAGGTGTCAGATAAAACAGCTTCTGCACCACTTTTTGCTTCATATTTGCTCTCATATCAACAAGCTGGTAGCTAAAAAACAGTAGATGTATTAAAAAGACCCTTCTTCACCTGCAAAATCCATGAAAGCCGAATAAGACTTGGGGTTACAGAAAATGTCATAATATGATTGTCAATACATATAGTCCATGCACATCAAAAGAGAAACCTACCTTCAACTGCAAGAAACCATCCCATAGATCATCAAACCGTAACAGAGCAAGAAAGATCAATAGAAGGCGAGGTCCCGGAGATAAGCACAATCGCCTTTGAATCGACATTCCCCCAAATCTCACCTCCTTCACGTCTTTCTAACGTGATCTCTAGGCACCAAGTATCATTATAGGTGGTGTTTGAAGTGGCCAAAACCATCAGCTTCCCACCCACATTCGCCATTTGACACACAGAGTATCTGAGGTAAGGCAAGCCATCTAAACCCTTCACAGGATTCCAAACCATTTCAACTGGATCAAATACCACTATTGGATGTTTAAGAACACGCAGTACATCAAAGCTATACAAGAGATCCTCAATCACACAACACGGTTTGCGCCAAAAATCTATCAGCTTAGATGATCCAAGTCCCCAAGACTGCCATGTACCTTGTCTTGGTTCGTAGACCAAAGCACGGAGAGCATCCAAAATGTAAATCTTGTTCTGCATCACCACAGATGTGACAAACCCTCCTCCTGGCATATTAGAGTTGTAGTGGGATGGATCAGGCACAGTACTCCAAACCCCGGTAGCTACATCGAACACTTCGATCCAATCATCATGACGATTCTCGCAACCTCCGATGACATAAATCTTTCTGTCAATGACTCCGGCGGCTGCACGGTAGCGAGGCCTGTGCATACTTGGGAGACAGTCCCAAGCGTGGAATCTACAGTCGAGGACAAACACAGTCGATACAGGGTGGTTCAACCCGTTCAAACCACCGATCACATACATATTGTATCCGATTGTGACCACAGAAGATCCAGGATACATAGGAGGAAATGAAGGGACCTCGCTCAAGCTTTCTGAGATGTTTAAGTTGAGAATGTGCCATCTCGAGAAACGTTCGTTACTATAAGGGAATCCGATCAAGGCATAAAGAACCGGTTCGGTGAGGCCGACTTGCAAGCGCCTGCTGTAGAGTTCCGGCGAAGAGATGACGCGAAGAAAGGCTATGGAGATGAGAGATAGCCTCGGGTAATGACATCTCCGGACGAGTGCGAGGGTTCTTGCGATGAGTAACTCTGGGATTTTTCGAGGAGGAATCGGAGCAAGATTCTCATCTTCTTCTTGAACGTCTTCTTGATCTTCTTCGCTTGAATCGCCACCATCGTCGGAAATTTCAATTTCAAAGATCAAATCATCGGAAGTTGGATCTCCGCCATTAGAACCATCGTTCGATGTTTCAGAGGTTAAATCCATCGCCACCGTGTGATGTCTTCAGCAGCAACAATTAACTGAAAGTGAGTAGAGAGTTTAAAAGAAGCGGTTAGTTTGTTGTGGACCTGTGGTATTATAAAAGGAACGAAGACCTCGACGACGTCGTATAGACGATTGTAAAATGAGGCCTAATACGTCGTCGTATAAGCGATATTCAAATTATGGCTTTATAAGGCCCAAACAAAAGTACAGTTTCTGAAGGAACTTGAATTATTTTGTTTATTTTATCCTAAAAAAGGAAAAAAAAAAATAGGAAGAAATTAGAATAGAGGAAGATGATAATGGAGAAAAAAATTCTCAAGAGTATTATTTGCAACTGAGCGATGAGGAGGTTGAAGAAGACGGCGGTGAGGCACAGCGACTGGAACTGGAAGAAGAGTTTTCACAGAAAGGAAGAAGCTTCTACGAGGTTTTTAAGTCTCAGAGGTATCCGAGTCAACCGGGTTTCATTTCCTGCTCCTTCAAGGTCCCTCTCCGTTTGACGGTTCGTTCGTCTTCCTCTTCGTAAGATTCAATGAGAAGTAGTGGCGTCATAGGGGTTTTAGGAATTGGATTATTTGAGGCTTTTAAGATGAGAATTTGGTTTATTATACTCTTTATAGTAGTACTAGTGGATGATGATCCGAATTGGTTTGTTTCACCACTGAGCCATTGGTTTGTTCTTATAAGATTTATTTAGAATCAAGGAGAAGAATAAGATATCCTTATATTTGTAATTTTTGTTTGTATAATAATTGTTGTTTTCCCTTTGAGATGGTGTTGATCACTTTTTAAGTTGTGATGAAGGCAGGATAGAGACAGGAATCTAGCTAATGGTGCGATTGCGAATCGAAGGCTTACCTCCTTCTGTTTCTGTCGACATGTCTATTGCTTTCGTTTCTACAGCTAAGCTCGGTGTATGTCTCTTCAAGCTGTTGTTCCCCACAGGTCATTTAACTTCCTGACATTTTTTTTTGTTTTTCCTTGTTTTGCAACTGTTTTGGTTATAATTGTTGGTGTGTGTCTTTTTTCACATTACTGTTTTGGATGTTGTTCGTGTTTAGTATGGGAATTTGGGAACAATTGTTTTTTTGTTATGTATGAGATCCTCGATTACAATTTTATATTTTTCGTTGATCTTGGGATGTACGTGATGGTTAATGGTGGCTGTAAATGTACATGTGTGTGTAGTGCGAGTAATTTTAAGAGAGCGGTTGTGATAACAAATCTGTAGCCGCCTGTTACAACCACTGCAGCTGCGATTACTTACAGGGAATCTATCATGTAAGCTTTGCCATCTGGGACCAGCTTTGTACCACTTATGACACTTTATTTGACAGACGAAACTCTACCTGATGGGATCAAGCTTGCAAGTAAGTAAATACACCTGTTGCTTTTCTCATCATGTTGCAAAGTGGTCAGATTTATTCATCTTTCAGATTTAAATATTCTACTTGCAACTGTTTAGTTTATGCTCATATATATATATGCTCGTTTTTAAGGGGAAAGTGGTGTGGTCTATCCGGTGAAGTTGTACCCTGCTGGAGCAACAACCAACTCTCAAGATGGTGTCACGGACCTTTTTGGAAAATGCTTACCGGTACTAGAAGAGATGGTCAAACAAAACATGCCTTTGCTGGTAGATAAATCACGCAGCACATTAGACTTGTCTTTTATACTGTCTTGTCTGAGGAATATTGTTTTGATTAGGTTCATGGGGAGGTCACAGATCCGAGTGTTGATGTCTTTGACCGCGAGAAAATCTTCATTGAGACAGTCCTGCAGCCTCTAATCCAACGCCTTCCACAGCTGAAAGTAGTGATGGAACATATCACTACCATGGATGCTGTGAATTTTGTTGAATCTTGCAAAGAAGGTTTTTGTAACTATCTTATTTTTCACTTTTTGTTGAATCTTGCAACCGTATGCATGTTCTTCACTTTCCTTTTAAGAACATTAAGATTTCATTTCTTTCAGCAGCTTTATGAAGAAGGTCATTGCTTTTACTTCATTGTACAGGGGAAACCATTGTTAAAGCTGTAACTAGTGGAAGCAAGAAATTCTTCCCCGGAACAGATAGTGCTCCACATGAACGGACTAGAAAAGAATCAGTATGCGGATGTGCTGGTATTTACAGCGCTCCAGTTGCCTTGTCTTTATATGCTAAGGTCTTCGATGAGGTAAACTTTGTAACTTTCAACCAGTTTACTTTCCCGGTTTGGGACTTCCTTAAAGCTTATAGCTTTTTACATTCAGGCGGGTGCGCTTGGCAAGCTTCAATGGAGCTGATTTCTATGGCCTCCCGAGAAACTCGTCAAAGATCACACTGAAGAAATCTCCTTGGAAGGTCCCGGAAGTTTTCAGCTTCTCCTTTGGAGAGATCTTCCCTATGTTTGCTGGAGAAACCCTTCTGTGGCAACCGTTGAACTAGTGTGGTGGTGTGGATTTGTCAATTTTTTTCACCCAAATAAGTGTTTTTTTGGGCTGAGTTATGCACTGCACTATTTTGAGGAATAAAATCAAGATATTGACAAGAATGTTTATTTAGTGTTTGAATCTTTTTTTTTTTTTTTTCTCCATTTTAATCTAAATAACAGTATAACTCTCAATCAAGCTTGAGAAGGTTCGAGCTTTTTGTGTCCCGGTGGTGGAGTACATTATTAGTGTGACAACGATCAAGCTCTCTTAAAAGCTGCTTCATGTAACATTTAACCTGACAGAGAAGAAGAAGAGTTACCTGAAAATTTGACACCAAGTAATGGAGAGAGTTTGAACAGAAGCCATAAAAAGTACCTGAGGTTCTGAGAGAATTGGACACCGAGTGATGAAGAGAGTCCCAAGAGGTCATGCTCCATGTACTCAAAAGATCAGGTAGAGAGGAATCGTACTCGACAAGCATTAACCCTTTCCAGTTTGATGACATTGGGATAACAAGAACGCTTTCTTCTCTTTTCAGCTCCTTGGGACCTAATAATGTATATCACTCATCTCAAACAATTCTGAAACCTTATTATGGGGCTTGATCATCATGGTTCATGACCATCATCATCAGCTATTCTTCTTTCTGATGGAAGAGTATGGAAGCACGGACGGTTTTCCGGCAACCCTTTTCTCGCCGGTTTTATTATCCGAGAACAAACGATGCCCTATTATATTGGCCAAAAGCCTTGAAACCCACGACACTCAATTTTTTTCAAAAAAATATGTATAAAGGAATAAAGAAACGTAAAGTAAACAATTAAAAGAAAACAAAGTGAAAAGAAGGAAAATGATGGTGCTGCCCAGGATCGAACTGGAGACCTTTTGCGTGTAAGGCAAACGTGATAACCACTACACCACAGCACCTTGATGTACCAATTCTACATATAAATATATATATATATATTTACATTAATGTATGAAGAGAACTAATTAGCACAACAAAAAAGAGTTTTGGCCATTTTTTGCCCATCCGTTTGCGTAGATTGCACAAAAAGATACCCCATTTGAAATCGATTCCTTAAAATTTTTGTATCGAATTCAGGTGAATCAAACTGGTCGATGCGATTCGTGGGTTGAGTTCTGTCTGTTTCTATAGAAAGCACTTGCATTTGATCTTTGCTGAAGAGATTAATGTTCATTCTCAATCTTAAAACATGCCCCTTTACGTTGATCGCGAGGCTCCTAAGGTTTTTTTTTTTTTTTTTTTACCTGCGTCTCTATGTTTTATGTTAAAATTGAAATTGTTTAGTTTAATAGTTTTTGCGTCGATGGTTTATGTGAAGCTATGGAGACGAATTTACTCAGAAGCGACATTAGAAGCTTCTCTCCTTGCGGAAAAATGGAAGCTTGTTCTCGCTGGACTTGTATTTCAGGTTGTTCTATTGCTCCCCTACCCTTCATCCACCTAAATTATGGCTTAAAATGTTGTTTTAGCTTATTTCTTTTTGGTTGGTGATATGATTAAATCTAAGTAATTTGCTTTAAAGACTATTTTTTTTTTTTTTTTTTTTTTTTTTTGACAATCGCTTTAAAGACTATTTATGCTGGTTTTTGTTTCAGTAATTTGCTTAAATGTGGGAGCTTTAAGACTAGTTCAGTATAGAAATCCTACTATTTACATTGTTGTTTTGTTTGGTCCCTCCCAAATCAGTACATTCATGGACTTGCTGCTCATGGAGTTCACTACTTACACCGACCTGGTCCAACGCTTCAAGATGCTGGTTTCTTTATTCTTCCAGTTAGTATGCTTGCTTTGACTTTTTCCTTATCAATTTTTTTTTGTTCTGTATCATAGCTCTCTCTGATTTTTTTGGTATATGATATGTGTTCTTCCCAGGCGCTTGGGCAAGACAAAGCCTTTGTCAGTGAAACTGTGTTTGTCACTATCTTTGGATCGTTTGTCTTGGTAAGTTTTTTACTCTAAAAGTATCTGTTTCTTTTGTTTTTTCCTTCAACTCGCTGTAATGGATTAATGGTTAGCTAATACCTTGATTGCAGTGGACTTTTCATCCTTTTGTTTCCCACAGTAAAAAGATTTGTACTGTTTTGATATGGTGCAGAGTTTTTGTTTATTTAGCAGTAAGTTGCATTTCCACTACATTGATTCTTCTATTTATATATACACAGAAGATAGATACAATATGTTTTTTAGTTTAGTTTTGTCAGAGGTGTTTAAGCTTTCATATGTTTTCAGGCTTCTCAAAGTCTGAGGATCATTACATTCTTTGCAACACAGCTTCCTGGGCCGAATTATCATTGTCGAGAGGTAAGATTCTCAAGGCGTTTAGGCTTTGGTTTCTTAGTTTTGACTTCTTTTTGGCTGTGTACTGATTTCTCCCCCTGGTATATCTAATTTCTCTATTAGGGCTCCAAGCTCGCCAAGATTCCGCCTCCAAAGAATGTTCTTGAAGTACTCTTGATTAACTGTTAGTTTGGATTACATCTTTATGAAAATCTTTAGTTGGTACAGAATAATAACTCATAAAGTGGCATGTGATTAAGGTTTGTGTTTAAAATGCAGTTCCTGATGGAGTGATATATGGTTGTGGAGATCTAATATTTTCATCACATACGATATTCACTTTAGTCTTTGTACGCACATATCAAAGATACGGCACACGAAGGTACTGTTTCGTATAAATCATTCCACAAAAGTTCATCCTTTGTAACAAGATTTTTTACATCTCATGTATGTAAAAATTCCCAGGTGGATCAAGCATTTGGCTTGGCTTATGGCAGTTGTACAGAGCCTATTGATTATAGCATCAAGGAAACATTACACTGTTGACATTGTTGTTGCATGGTCTGGAAAAAATAAGTAATCAAATACCATTTTTTAACAAAACTGAATCTCTTAAATTATCTCAACATTTTAACATTTTCGTCTGCAGGTATACTGTGAACCTTGTGATGTTCTACGTTGACAGCAAACTTCCAGGTACTCTTCAAGAACTCAATCATTCTCCCATAAGATTAGGCATACCAGATAGTTTCTCTGCAATATCTACTCCCAATTTATTTCCTGTGCACATAGATATTTGCAGAAACTTTAGACTGCTATTTGTGTCTATAACTTCTGTGCCAACTGCCAACTGCCAACTGCCAAATTGTAATAGTTACCTTGTTACTTACCAAAAATGAGACCATTGCAGTGCTGAATAAACCTCGTAGCTTTTCAAGATTTCCATACCATTTCTTAGTTTAGTCTCTGCTATTTTGCCAGTAACAGCCTTGTAACCTTTTTGGTCAGTTTTGTCCATATTTGAAGAAACTGTAAACTTATATCTATCTCATTGCAGAGATGGCTGAGCGTTCTAGTGGACCTTCTCAGACGCCTTTACTTCCAGTGAGTACAAAGGACAGTAAGAACAAGAGCAAAGAGGATCATCAGAAACTTCTAAACGAGAACAACGTAGCAGATGATCATTGATGTTCTCTCCAATCTCAAAATAACAGAGCAGAATCTTAGTTAGAAATTATGCTGGTTGCGTGCATGTTAGTTATAAACTGAACAATTCAAGCTACAATATAGGATACACAGTTCTGTTCTCTTTGTTCGAATTGCAAATACAAATTATACAACTCATTAAATAGATGTGTTTGTGGATTTTGATTTTGTTATTTCATTTCATCCCTTGAGAATAATGGGTTCACAGAGAATTTGCATAATTTGTCCAAATCAGCGCCAAAAATGTAATGCGACTCCCTTGACAATAAAAACAAGATTGCCTTAAAGCTTTAGAAAAACAAAAAACAGAGTTTTGTTCCCTCCATGGATCGTTTGGTCTATAATAACTGTCTTTAAACTGAATTACATCGGAGGCTTGCCAGCACTTAGAAGCTGTCCAACCATTCCATTTACCTGAAAACGATGATATGAAAGACAACATCAGTATTAATGTTGAATGATTGTGTTCAACTATGAGAAGATTTGAAGTATGAATCGTTCATTGCTTTGTTTAACTTTAACTAAGACAAGAGCTTACCTGCCAGTACTTAGAGACACAACGGTCAATGCAACTATTCTCACCCATGTTTAACTCAGCTTCCTTGTACCTGGGATTTTAAACAATCTCAGCTTAATATGTCCCCCAACAATGCAGACAAGAACTAAGAGATCATTAAAAAGAGAAAAGGCTTATTTACCTTTTATCCACGCATTTATTAAAGCATGTTTGAGCAAGCCTGCATCAAAGAAGAAGGCCTATCAGAAGGAAATATATAAAAAGACGCGACGTTTGTCATAATATCTAACCCAAGGAAACACAGGAGAACAGTCACCATTAACTTGCTATCTCAACAAATGACACAAGAAATAGCAAATTAACAGAACACCACCCAAGTCTAGGTTTTCGAAGTTTAACCCTCTACATAATAGCAGAAAACATATGTCTACCTAAATCGAGAATTTCTAAAGGAAAACTTATAGATTATAAGAAAACCGACTCAGGCATTATAACGGTGTTCGGCATGAAAGCAGTCACAAACTAACAAACTTATTCTCCTCTAGCTATGATCATAAAAGAGCTATCCCACACAAGATCAAAACCTAGTATCAGATTACTAATCATAATGTGACTGCATCAATCTCAAATCTTTATACTAGACGATCGAATGTCATAACGCAAAATAAACCAAAGTGGGGGTCTTAATTCAGTACTTGTTAAAGAGTTCCACTCGATACTCCATCTCCGTTTGTGCCATAGTAAACGCCTGATTCAATCCAAGAGAAAACAAAATCAAAATGAGAAACTTGAGAACACCAAATCTAAATCTACTTAGTACAATAAGTGGCAGTGTCCTCCTACGCTTAAAGATCTAAATCAAGAAGATACAATTCAACCCCTAAGCATTTGCAAAAAACATTGAAACCTAATATGTCAATCATAGAGACAGCTAAAAACTTAAGCTCCATTGTCTAATTAAATCAAAGATCGGAGCTTTAACAACAAAGGACGAGAACAAAACCGAACCTGTTCCTTAGTAACGCCGACGGGAATAGGACTAGGAGTAGGAGCAGCCATTTTTCTTTTTTGGCACTACCTGAAAAAAAAAAAAACAGATTAAAGATTCGTAAAAATCGAAACTTTATAAATCAAGACTTGAATTTGAAGATCAAAGATCCCTACTTTCTCAACTGGGATTAGATTGTGTGAAGAAGAGAGAGGTCAATAAACACAAAGGCTTCTCTTTTTTTTTTTTGCTAGACCAGACAGCCCGAACTAGGGTTTAAGAGACAAAAACGACACGTCATCAGAAGAAGGGCATATATGTAATTACGCTAAGCTTCTCCACGACTAAAAAAGACGCCGAGTCTTTCCCTAATGAAGCTTTTAGGGTTTTAGCAAATTTCAATTGCAGGTATCTTCTTCTTTCTCTCTACCCGCACAGCTTTGATTTCTTGGAGAAATTTACATCAATTTCGAATTTTTCGTTGTGGGTTTGGTTTAATTTTAATCAAATTCGTTCTCTTTTCATTGTTTATTTTCTAGTTGGTGGTGGATTTTGATTTTTGAGTTCTCAAGAGAAATTTAGTAGCAAAAGAAGGTGAGAGATATGGAGCACGGTTCGTTCAAGGATAATAGCCATGCTACGTTTACTTTAGGAGAAGAAGATCACACACTTGCTAATGCTGTTCGATTCGTGCTAAACCAAGAGTAAGTATCTTCCTCTTAAAATTCCTCTGAATCTGTTATGTATCAATAGAAGAAGCTATATAAGTTCATGGCCGTCTAATGCTTACTATTGAGTTCATAGGGTCTCTCATTAAGAATGAGTCTGTGACCTGTCTGTTACCCATAAGGCTGCTAATTTGTTATGAGTTGTTTTGAAGATAATCTTGTTAACTGAGAATTGGAGTTATAGTAATTGAACCAATGTGTGTGTTTGTAATGCTGTGATTGTGAACTTGATTTTTGAGTAAATGTTGGTTACATTCATGTTAATGTGACTAGATTATCCATTGTTTGCTAAGGATTTAGAAAAAAAAATGTCAGTACTTGCTATTCAACCTCCATCATCTTAGTAATAAAAGGTTATTGGAATTGATAATGCAATTTCATTTATGCATTCATGTTATCAGTTTGAAATTCATGTTATAGGTGAAGAGAGATTTCAAATTCTGATTGAATAATCGGTTGTGCACATTTCTATGTTTGTGCCATTGTATTGTGATTTTGGTTGACAATTACATTCACGTTGTGGTGATACTGATAGATTCCTCATTGAATCAAAGGATTAAAGAAATAAGGGTCTTTAATTGCTATTCAACCTCCGTCATCTTATTAATGAGGTTGTTGGAGTTGATAATGCGAGGTTTCATCTTGCATTGTTTGCTTTGTCTGTAATTAATGATTATGCCACTAACCATTGCTGTTGTTTTAATTCTGTAGTCCAAGAGTAACCGTGGGTGCGTACACCATCCCGCATCCTTCCCTTGAAAGCGTCAATATCCGGGTCCAGACTACAGGTAACCATTTGCAAAGCCCTGTTACTCTCTATCAGAAACTTTTTTATCTGTGTCTAACAAAGAAATACTTGTTGGCTTTGTCGTTTTTTTTTTAGGCGATCCAGCGAAGGAAGTTTTCAAAGATGCATGTCAAGAACTCATGCAAATGAACAGACATGTGAGAAGCGTTTTTGACAAGGCTGTTACTGAGTTTAAGGCTGAACAAGAGCGTAAGGAGAAGAAGGCTGCAGAAGAGCGTGAGAGGCAGAGGGAACTATTTGGGTCCATGGACATTGAAAGCAACTGATTTTATGAAATAAACAATTCTATTCTCTATGGAGTTTCATACTGTTTTGATCTTAAATCCAGATTTATTATCTCCTTAAAAATTGATTCGTTTCACAATCCAACACCACTAAATACTCTTAGGCTCTTAGCCTACGCAGAGAATCTCATAAGAATTTAAGAACGCAATACACAATCATTAACAACGAAAATATAATATGGAACAAAGAAATAAGGATGGTGCTTTCTTGTTATAGCAAAATAGATTGTTTGAATATTGATAAATCCTCTTAGCCTAGGCAGAGTACATAAAACTAATAACGCAAGCGATAGTTACAGAAACTATAAAAAAACTTAGTAGAAGAAGAAGTTTTATAAAAGTAAACAGCAACAGGTAGTTGAGGTGTTTTTTGTTTTTGTTTGTTTTATGTTATGTTTCTTCAATAGGCTTCTTCTTGCTCGTACTCAGCTTCTTCGTCTTCATATTCTCCTTCTTCATCAGCTGTGGCATCTTGATACTGCTGATACTCAGAGACAAGATCGTTCATGTTACTTTCAGCTTCAGTGAACTCCATCTCATCCATACCTTCACCTGTGTACCAATGCAAGAAAGCCTTTCTCCTGAACATAGCTGTGAATTGTTCGCTGACACGCCTGAACATCTCTTGAATCGATGTCGAGTTACCGATGAATGTTGAAGCCATCTTCAAGCCAGTAGGGGGAATGTCACAGACGGTTGATTTGACATTGTTTGGGATCCATTCCACAAAGTAGGAGGAGTTCTTGTTCTGAACGTTGAGCATCTGTTCATCGACCTCCTTGGTGCTCATCTTACCACGGAACATAGCTGAAGCAGTGAGGTAACGACCGTGTCTTGGGTCAGCAGCACACATCATGTTCTTGGCATCCCACATTTGCTGAGTCAGTTCTGGGACAGTGAGGTTACGGTACTGCTGAGATCCACGAGAGGTGAGAGGAGCGAAACCCACCATGAAGAAGTGAAGACGAGGGAATGGGATCAGGTTCACAGCTAGCTTTCGAAGATCAGAGTTCAATTGACCGGGGAACCTAAGACAGCATGTTACACCAGACATGGTTGCAGAGATCAGGTGGTTCAGATCACCAACTGCACAGTTCGGAAGACAAACAAAAATTATGTGAGTGAAGTTTCAAGGTAGGAGTAGTGAATTCACGGAAGAACTTTATCTGATTAAAGCATTTGGAAACAGTAAGAAGACTAAATCTCACATCTGAAAACACTTATGAATAACTAAGCATCAAACAATAAACCCTTATAACCACACGACAGAGTAACAATAGTGATATTGATTGAACAATGAAACCATATTGATTGGTATATAAAGTTAAGAACCACAGAGACAGATCAACCATATTGATTGGTATATAAAGTTAAGAAGGCGCTGGGATACTTACAACTTGGAGTGCTAAGCTTGAGTGTACGGAAGCAAATGTCATACAAGGCTTCGTTGTCAAGAACCATACACTCATCAGCGTTTTCAACAAGCTGGTGCACAGAGAGTGTTGCGTTGTATGGCTCCACAACAGTGTCAGACACCTTAGGAGATGGGAACACAGAGAACGTGAGCATCATACGGTCAGGGTATTCCTCCCTGATCTTCGATATCAACAAAGTCCCCATTCCAGAACCAGTTCCTCCTCCTAAGGAATGGCACACCTGAAACCCTGTAATCCCAACCAAAATTAAAAACCACCATAAGCAACCTAATCCGCAATTACCAGTTCAAAATCAGAAACCGTAAGCCTAAACCAATCAAAAACACTAGCGATGCTCAACCTAATTTACAGATCCAAAACCCTATATAAGGCAGAGGAAACTAGAATTTACCTTGAAGGCAGTCACAGTTCTCAGCCTCCTTGCGAACAACATCAAGGACGGAGTCAATAAGCTCAGCGCCTTCAGTGTAGTGACCTTTAGCCCAGTTATTCCCGGCACCGGACTGGCCAAAGACGAAGTTATCTGGTCGAAAGATCTGACCGTACGGTCCAGATCTAACACTGTCCATGGTTCCAGGCTCCAAATCCATGAGAACAGCGCGAGGAACGTACCTTCCACAACTCGCCTCGTTGTAGTAGACGTTAACCCTCTCAAGCTGCAAATCGGAATCTCCCTGGTACCGTCCCGTCTGATCAATCCCATGCTCGGCGCAAACCACTTCCCAGAACTTGGAACCGATTTGGTTTCCGCACTGACCTCCCTGGATATGAAGAATCTCACGCATCTTCGCTCACCGAGAAAAAGGAAAAAAAAAACCCTAAAAACTGGATCTACAAAAGCGAGAGAGAGAGAGAGAGAGAATTTGAAAAAGGGAAGAAGCAGAGAAGATCTTTTTGAGGAGAGAGATAGGAAGGGAAGGGTCCATTTTATAAAGAAAAGGAGGTTTTAACGGCTAAAATTTGGTGATTCAAAACAAGATCGACGGTGTAGAGAGTGCCACGTAAATCGAGGTGGCAACGGGTGGCTAAATTCAAAAAATTAATGGCTCGTGAATAAAGAGTTTTTTGAATTTCGTAAAAACAAATCTGTTTGTGTGAGTGAATGACAGCTGGATTCTATTAACGGAGCAGTTACTAAAACGGCACCGCACGTGCTTTGGGATAGGTTAAAAAAGCCGTTCCATCCAACCTGGCAAACGCACGTGAGAAAGAGTTCTTATGGGCCCGTTATCTTGATGGGCTTTATTCTTCTCAACAAACTCCATTTAACCGTATATTGAAAAAAAAACGGGGTGATGTGGTCTAGCAAAACCTTTAAACGACACGCATGCTTGGTTAAAACGAAACGCATAGTATTGATTTTGAATATGCTTCTCGGATCCTGAACCGGAACCTAAACCAAAAACACAGAGCAAATCGGAAAATGAATGTCAGATTCAAAATTGCTTGACGATTCGAAATTGCTCATCGAAACTTTTCCAGAAGATTCGAAATTGAAGAAGAAGAAGAAGATATCGTATCGGACGAAGTGAGAAGAAGAAGAAGATGTCTGTGCAAGAGTACTTACACAAGCATATGCTCTCTCGGAAAATCGAAGACGCCGTCAATGCCGCCGTTAGGGCTAAAACCTCAGATCCCGTTCTCTTCATCGTACGTTTCCTTCGAATTTTCCCAGTATTGATTTTGAATTTTGCATCGTCGATGTGCAATTTTGAATTCTCCTAAAAAATATACTTATGGTGAGTTGGAAAAAAGTGCAGGCTAATCATATGAAGAAAGCTGTATCATCTGTGATAACGAAGGTGAAGGCAAGGCAGATCCTCGATAGCAGAGGAATCCCAACAGTTGAAGTTGATCTGCACACTAACAAAGGCGTCTTTCGTGCTTCTGTTCCCAGTGGTGATTCTTCTGGAACGTGAGAAATTCGATTAGATTATTCTTCTTACTCTCATTTTGTTTGCTTCTTTCTGTATGTATTGGTGATATGGTGTATTTGAATTTGGTTGATGCATAATCCTGATTTCACATTTCATAATCCTTATTTCATTGACAATTCTAAACTGATAAGCCTGCTAAGAAGAATCTGGTTTTACTGATTCCAGATATGAAGCTATAGAACTACGTGATGGGGACAAAGGAATGTATCTTGGAAACAGTGTGGCTAAAGCTGTTAAGAACATTAATGACAAAATTTCAGAGGCATTGATTGGTATGGACCCGAAACTTCAAGGTCAAATCGACCAGGCCATGATTGATTTGGACAAAACTGAAAAGAAGGTAGGTGGGAACTATGCTGTCTTTGTGTTTGGAAATTATTAGGATTGGAACATTCATCTTGTGTTTTCCTTGCGATTTATTTGATTTAAATATCTTGCAGAATGAACTAGGGGCTAATGCTATACTAGCTGTTTCAATTGCTGCATGCAAGGCTGGAGCTGCTGAGAAAGAAGTACCAAATTCTTCACAATACTTTCTTGTATCTTATGTGTTTCATGCCTTGTCTAGCTAGTTAGGAGATCCTGATTGAACTTGTTGCATATCAGGTCCCTCTGTGCAAGCACCTTTCTGATCTTAGTGGCAGAGCAAACATGGTGTTACCTGTACCTGCCTTCACTGTTTTGAGTGGCGGGAAGCATGCATCGAATACTTTTGCCATTCAGGTATTCAACATTAACTTCGCTATTCATTCACGTATGACGTTTCTGTTGCACCTCCTTCTCATATTGTTTGTCATCTTTAACTCTTGCTCCTCAAATATCTTCATAAATGTTTGTGGTTTTCAAGTAATTTCATTTACATATGTGATGATTGTTGTCTCTATTTAAATTTATTTTCATCTTTTAGTCTTGCTTCTTCAAGATCTTCAAGTATGCTTGTGATTTTCAGTTAATTTCATTTATATATGTGATGATTGTCTGTTCATATATTATTAGGAAATTATGATTCTCCCAATTGGAGCTAGTAGATTTGAGGAGGCCCTGCAATGGGGATCTGAGACGTATCATCATTTGAAGGTCAATTTTCAAAAATATATGGCTTTCTGGAAGTTACTTTTCTGTTTACATCTGTCAATTTGTATTTAAAGGTGACAATGATCTATTGCTGTTTATGGCAGGCTGTCATTACAGAAAAGAATGGTGGTTTGGGATGTAATGTTGGTGAAGATGGTGGCCTTGCTCCAGATATCTCGAGGTACGTATTTTTTCCTCTGTGATGTCTAATTTGCTTGCATCTATACGATAGATTCTAAAGATGTTTGTGGCGTCATTTGTCAAAATTGAGAACCTCATGTTATTGTTTCTTGGCCTAGTGCCTTGTATTTGTATACTTACTTGCAACTTTATGCAGCCTCAAGGAGGGTTTGGAGCTTGTAAAAGAAGCTATCAATCGAACAGGGTACAGTGATAAGATAAAGATAGCAATTGATGTTGCTGCCACTAATTTTTGTTTAGGTAATACCCATCTTCTTAGCAAACTGGTTTTGTGCTGCTACTTATTAGTCATTGGTAGCCTCTGTTTGGTTCTAGGCACTTTCATTCACAATTGGCAATTTGTAAATCATCACATTTGTAACCTATCGATATCATGATTTTTGCAATTTTTACACTATTTTTACTTTTCCTGGATTTTTCTAACCTTGAGAATTATTCTTTCCTGAACAGGTACCAAGTATGATCTAGATGTCAACTTTCCAAATAAATCTGGGCAGAATTTCAAGTCAGCGGAAGATATGATAGAGATGTACAAAGAACTTTGTAATGGTATGTCTGTGCTTGTCTTCAAGATATTTTGTATCTATTTTAGTATTCTAACGACCTTATTCTGTGCTTGGTCTCCTTGTTGGGTCAGAGTATCCAATTGTGTCTATAGAAGACCCTTTTGACAAGGAGGACTGGGAACACACCAAGTATTTTTCCAGTCTTGGAATATGTCAGGTCCAACTCGGTTCCCCTAACATAGATTTTGTGTTGTTTCAGATCAGACGTCTTCTGATTCTTCACAGAATCAATTTTCTAAAATGAGCGACCCTTAACTATTGTACGATTATTTTCCTTGTCTAAATTCTCACTGTTGAACTCTAGCAGGTGGTAGGTGATGATTTGTTGATGTCAAATTCAAAACGTGTTGAGCGGGCAATACAAGAGTCGTCTTGTAATGCCCTTCTTCTTAAGGTATGTTGTCCTTGCTATGTACATGAATTATCTGTGCTAGTCTTGTATGATAGATATGATATTGCCTAAGAATGACAAAGACATAATGCGTGCATACGGGGATACAGGTGAATCAGATTGGTACAGTAACAGAAGCTATTGAAGTAGTGAAGATGGCAAGGGATGCCCAGTGGGGTGTGGTGACATCTCATAGATGTGGAGAAACAGAGGACTCTTTCATCGCTGACTTCTCCGTGGGTCTCGCAACAGGTGTGATAAAAGCTGGTGCTCCTTGCAGAGGAGAACGAACAATGAAGTATAACCAGGTCTGGATCTTTTGACAAACTAATAATACCTTAGCACCCCTTACGCGATTACTATAGAACATGATAAATTGCATGGAGTAAACTGCATTGGACTTTCTCTTTCATCAGCTCATCATCATCAGCTTATTTATAGCTTTTCAGTAGCTGAATTATGTTGTAGTATGTGAATCTTTAGTAATCTAGGCTAAGTTTCAGTCTCTTCAACGTTTAGATAATGCAGCCTTAGCTTATAGATACAATAATTTCCCTCACTGGGTAATGAACAATAGATTGAGTTTGGAGAAGGCGTGTACATTTGGTAGATAGTGTTTCTTGTTTTAGTGTATACTGCAGAAAGTACTTTTTGTGTAAAAACTGAAAATCACTGTTGGAATCTTCATGTAGTTGCTTCGGATCGAGGAAGAGCTCGGGGATCAAGTAGTGTATGCTGGAGAAGATTGGAAGCTAACTCTCTAAACAAATGCACTTGTGACATAATTGTTACACTTCTCATCTCACTTCATTGTTCCCGAGTCTTATTTCTCAGGCAGACAAAAACTCTGTGTCTTGAAAAGTTCAATTTTTTTGTTTTTTTTTTTTGTTTTTGGCCAAATTTAAGAAGAAACACAGAAGTAAAGAGTGTTAAACCTGTTTGTTCCAAATTGCAAAAACACCCAAACTGTTTATCACAGTTTAATACGTAGAGAATTCCAGCAGGTGAAGAAACACCCATGAATACAACAAGTTCGTAAGGTTTCTGAAGCAAACGTGTGTTTAGGGCTTTGTGTCTCCTTCTTCTTCAATCTTACGTGCTAAATAGTACCGAATGTAACCAATCTCAGCCACCTTGTACTCCACCATGACTGGAAGCTCCGAGGACAATCTGATTGTCACAGTTTCTGACAATGGAGTTGCCTTTATGAAGAGGTTCATGTACCTCAATGCAAATGAAAGAGAAACAGGCTCGTTCATCTCTATCACAATAGCATCTTCAGGCTGCAAAACACACAAAAAGACAGTAGGTCATTTCAACATTGTATTGAACAGATTATAAAAAAAGCTTTAGATGACTTCTTAGTTATTATTACTATTCATACTTTGTCCACATGTGTATTCTGCTTCAGTACAATCCCGATATCATCTTCTGTTGAAAACCTCACTCTTTCTTTTGTCATCACAGAGATTACAACTGCAATCAAAGTCAGACTTATCACTTATGTTTATAGAAAATTTTAGAAACAACGCTACAGTTATATAGAACAGTCCACTTATCTACCTGAGTCACCGATGCTACTGAGATCTTCACATATCCTGGAAAATTCACCAGAGGGCATTCTAACATTTGCGTGGTACTCAGGAACTGGTATGCGTATGCGCTTACTGACGATATCCATCAGCTTGAGCTTCATCTCAAAGACTGCAGTATTGGCTTGTGCTGCATTATCAATTCAAGAAACCCTATTCACCTTTTCACTTTACACTACAGATTTCAAGATATAGACTGAATAATTATCTACAATCTAACTATAGTTTCTGCCTATGAAACCTATAATTTACAGAACCAAGTGATCAATAGCATCATAATCATCGACAACAAATACAGAAATCTAACAAACATAAATCAACAACTTACTGGGGCTCTCGAACATGAAGGTGACGGTGTGGCTACCGCCATCAGCTTTGATAGTAACGATGTCATCACTTCCAGCACATTTCAGCAACTTAGACATGCTACCAAGATTCATCATCATGAAGATGTTCCTATCGCACCTGGAGGCAATCTCTCTAAACAAATGCACATGTAATATAACTGTTACATTTCTCGTCTCACTTCATTTCTGAGTCTTGTTTTTCACGCACACAAATTTCTGCAAACATCTTTGTATCTTGGCCATATTGAAGAACAAACAGATGTAAAGGGTTATAAACAACCTTTTAGAGATTGCAAAAGAACAAACTTCGGCATCAGATTAACTAATATAGCGTTGCCTTAACATTGTAAATCCAGGAAACAGCTGAATCAAGACAGACATTTTAACAAGGACTCAAACGGAAACAGCTGAATCAAGACAGAGATTTCAACAAAGGACTCGAACAAAAACTAAGAAACATTCATCACTATTCAGGGTTTAGTGTCTTCTTCTTCTTCAATCTTAGGCGCCAGATAGTATCGAATGTAACCCATTTCGGCCACCTTGTACTCCACCACAACCGGTAACTCAGAAGACAAACTGATCGTCACAGTTTCCGACAATGGAGTAGCCTTTGTGAAGGAATTCATGTACCTCAATGCAAATGAAAGCGAAACAGGCTCATTCATCTCAATGACAATAGCATCTTCAGGCTGCAAAAAACACATACAAACATAAGGTCAACTCAACATTGTTGTATTGGACAGATTATTAAAAAAAGATTTAATCTGAATGACATGTGATTGTTCATACTTTGTCGACAGTAGTATTCTGCCTGAGCACAATGTTAGCTGTCCCGATATCACCTGCTGTTGAAAACTTCACCCCTTCTTTTGTCACAGAGATCACAACTGCAAAATCATAACACCAAAATCAGAATCATGATTAGATAAAACTCAAAACACCAGATCAGAATCCTTCACTGACGCTTACCAACAGAAACAACAGGTGTGCATTTATTTACCTGTGTCACCAATGCTACTGAGATCTTTGCATATCCTGGAAAATTCACCAGATGGCATTCTCACAATCGAGTGGTACTCAGCGTCAGGAATTCCTAAATGCTCACTGTCTATATCCATCAGCTTCATCTCAAAGTCAGCAATCTTGTCTTGTGCTGCATCATATATAAAATCCGAACCATGAGATTATGCAAGCTCATAACATAGTCAAAATTAAACAAAATCTCCTGTTATCTTTCTCTATATCAATAAACCCCATTCACTCTCAAACCATGAGACTATACATGTTCTGAACAACAAAATTGGAATGAACTCATTCTTATCAGTCTAGTTCTAGTTTCTAGCACATTCAAGAATCAGGTCATTAGTAGCATCAACACAAAAACAAATCCCTAACAAACTACAGAATCTAATCCAAATCCCTAATTCTCTTCAATCTACTTCTAGCTTTTACCCAAATGAGACCTAAAAACTACAGAATCATCATTCATAAATCGATTTTGGGGTTAAAAAAAAAAAACGAGGAACTTACTGGGACTCTCAAACATGAAAGTGACAGTGTCGCTACCATCATCAGCCTTGATGGTGATGATATCATCATTCCCAGCACATTTGAGCATCTTGGACATGTTACCAAGATTCATCCCCATAGAGATGTTCCTATCGCATCTGTAGTGCTCGAAACCTTCAGATCTAAGCAGAAGAGAGACCAGCGCGACGTGGCTAGAGTCCATGGCCTGGAGAGAGAACCCAGTGCTTGAACAGTCGAAGTTCGCATCGTTCACCAAATCCTTCACCGCTTCTAGAACCTTCTTCAGTAGAGAACCTTGAACTAAACGAAGCTCCAACATCTTCTTTTCTTTAGAGAGAGAGAGAGAGAGAGAGAGAGAGAGAGCCTCTGATGAATCGTTCGGTTTTTTTTAGGGTTCTTGAAAATGAAAACTTCTGAGAGACGACGATTGCAATTTTGTAGCGGGAACTGATATTATAAGCCGTGGTTTTGTGGCGCCATTTAGCAAATTTAGGGTATTTTGTTCCCGCCTATGATGAAGCTGATGATGAAATTATCACCTGTGTGATCCCTTATCGTTATTTCTGTACACTACTACCACTTATAAAAGTCTTTTTCTAATTTGGTCGGTTATTTCCGGTTTAGTACGGTTTTTTATTGGTTTAGTTTTGCTTTAAATTTAATTGTGGTTTAATTCGGTTTACGTATCACTTGTTGGTTTGATTTCCTCTGTTCCAGTCATCTTCGTGTTCGAGAGACTGACGAAATCAATTGTTCTTACTCGTTTGATGATTTTTAATGTTTTTTAAGTGTTGGAGATGCAAATTTAGAAGACTGAAGTTTGTCAGACATGCTGCAAGCTGAAGAATGTTTGTCAAGTTTCCTCTTGGATCTTAAGTTAATATAAACGACTGTTCTTAAGAATACCAAATTTGTTTTAAACTTTGTAATCTGGAGTAACTCATGCTTTAGCTGGAGTAGCCGAGTATCTGTCAATGCAAAATCAAAATCTTTCCATATACAAACGTTTCAGGGAGAAACAACAACTCAACATGTTACTACAATGTACATAAACATTTCTTTTGTGTAGCAAAAAGACAATTAGACAATGGCTTCACATCAACTTCAGCGAATACGGTTCACATGAGAAAATGGCTCAGGTACTACTACCTTTCTTGGGGCAGCTTTTTTGGCAACCTCTGGTTCTCCAAATACATTCCAAAACATCAGTCTCTCGTCTGCTGCTGCAGAAGCTACAGTACAACCATTCGGACTCAGGGCCGTATATAGAACACGTGATGTGTGACCATTGAGCTCAGCCATTTTCACCATAGATGGGTACTTCCAAAGTGTAAGCTGGTTCTGAGTAAACCCATGAGAGCTAAGCAACTCTCTTTCCTTGTTACTCCATAACAAAGAAGAAACTTGAGAGCCAGTTTCTACCGTGTTCAAGCAAGCTCCTGTCCTAGTATTCCAGAACTTTATTCTTCCATCACTCCCACCGCCACCAGTTGCAAGCAAACTCGTTTGGAAAGGGCACCAAGCAAGAGCTTTAACTGCAGATGTGTGCTCTACAAGCCTGTGCAGCCGCTGAGTACTACTAGAACGGTCCCATATATTAACCACATTGTCGTTGCCACCACTTGCCAAGCGCTGTCCAGATCCTGACCACTTCAACCCACAAACTTCTAAAGTGTGACCCCTGTACGTATTCACAACGTGTGATCTAACCCGTACGTCGTTGTTGATGATCTTCCCATCCATTCCTCCCGTTGTCAAGATGTGATCGTTCCATGCCAACGATCCTACTCTAGACACGTGACCAGTCTCCAACATTCTCAGTCTACGACATTCAACAGAATCCCAAATCTGGACTTGAGAGCTGTTAAGCCCAAGAGCAAGATAACGACCATCTTGTGCCCAGTTGATACTTGTGACAGGTCCAGTATCTTCATCAACAGTGACAAGCTCAGTAGTAGAACCCTTAGAAGCATCCCAGAGATAAACAGTATGATGCAATGCAATGGCTAAAAGATTATCAGTGCCCCAGTCAAGTAGGTTGAGATAAAAGTCATCGGCCAAGTCAGGAACATCCAACATTCTCTCGAAAGTCTTAGGGATGTGTCTAGGCGGCTTACGCTGTTGTTGGTAAATTCCCACTGGAGTTTGAGTTGCCAGTGGATGAGTTGGAGTTTGAGGTCTGTTCCTAAAGGAAAGAATACGCGTGCGATTGAGATTCATGGCTTCAGCCAATCGTTTTTTATAAGCTTCTCTCGATGGTGAGGTTACCTTCTTTGTTGCCTGATCATCATCGTTCCGGTTTGGTGGTCTTTCCATTAGCTGCGAGTAGGCAAAGTCAAAATCCATGGCTGATCTATTCGGAATGAATCTGTCAAGCTACACACATCAAAAAACAAAAACAAAAATCAATCAGTACAAAAACAATTCATCATCAAAATACGAAACTGATAATCAAAAAACGAAATCAATCAATTGAAAGTTGAAACCCTAAATCCTGAAGAACAGAACAAAGCCACAAAACACGAAATTGATAATCAAAACACGAAATCAATTGGTACGAAGACATTAATTTTTTTTAAAAGAAATCAATCGATGTTATTAAAGCAAGGCAAGTTCAAAACCCTAAAATCCCGAAGAACAGAACAAAGCGACAAAAAAGAAAAAAAAAAAGCGAAACCCTAATTTTTCAAACAAAACGTACGTTTTCTTTGGAGGTAGCTCTAGGGAGAAAGGATCGCTGAATTGGGCATCGAGCCATTGCCTTCAAGTAGGAAGAACCTCCTGTATCCATTATTCAAAATTCACAAAAGAGAAACAACAACAACAACAACAACGAAACCAAACTAGTCGATATAGTAAACTATGCAGAGAATGTAAGAAACGTTAGTAAAAAAAATCGGATTGATAGAGAGAAAAGAGAGCCAGAGAGAGGTGATGATGAGGACTGAGGAGAGAAGTGATTAGAAGAATGAATGAAACTCTCACGGCAATCGCTCTTTCTATTTTCTATACACCACCACCACTTTAATTTAAAGCCTTTCTTTTTTTTTTTTAAATTGGTCGGTTATTTCCGGTTTATATTTGTTTTTAAAATTTAATTGTGGTTTAATTCGGTTTACGTATCCACTTGTTGTTGGTTTGATTCCCTCTGTTTCCCCCAGTCAGTCATCTTCTTCGTCGTGTTCGAGAGAGACTGACGAAATCAAATTCAGGAAGGTAGAGAGAGAGAGAGAGAGAGAGAGAGAGAGAGAGAGAGAGAGAGAGAGAGAGAGAGAGAGAGAGAATGGCGCATAGAATACTGAGAGATCATCATGAGGCTGATTTCCCAATCATATGCGAGTCATTAGTCTCGGTGACAATCCTTTACGTTCGTATGGTAAAACTTTTCAACTTCCAATCTCCGTTTTATGATTTTTTTAAATGTTTCTCTGAGTGTTGGAGCTGCAAAGTTAGTGATTTCTGATTTTAGGGTTTAGGAAATTTAGGGGAAAAGTCTAAACCTTTGGTTAGTGATTTCGAATTGATGGTATTCTTAAATTATGATTTTAAGATTCCCAAATTTGATTGTAGAGAATGATGTTGTTATGATACTGATGACTGTTTGTTTTTTTATAGTGTTTTCATGTTGGAGAGTATGATAAGGAATGTTCCTTTAGTTTACTTGCTCGATATCCCCCTGGAGATATGCTATTGAAAGTTTCATTCTTTTCTGAAGTTTTTCTGATTTGAGGGTTGCTGAAAATTTTGTTCTAAGCTGATCTGCAAGAAGCGTTTCATTGAGTAAAGTCTTCATTTTACTAGGGTGACTTGTCGAACTGTTGAATATTAGTAGTCTTGATTGTGTATTCTAGTCCCAAAATGTGATCTTGTACATTGCATTTTTTTGTGTTCTGAGTTCTCCTTTTAGAATTTTATGCTTTGGGTTATCTGTAACCAAGATTTGTGTTGAAGTTCAATTAAAAGAGTATCTGAGTTTGAAATGGTTTAAATGTGGCAACACTAAGTTATGGGATCTGTTTGAAAAGCTTGATTTTATAGTGGCTTTATTAAAATGATCTTACTTTCATTGACGAGAGCTGGACTAGATTACGAGTAGTCTTCTTTTGGGAAGATTCGATCTAATGATACCATTCGTATGCTTCAAAGAACAACGCCATACTACAAACGGAACCGAGCACATATTTGTAGTTTCTTCATCAGAGAGTGTACAAGAGGTGCTGAGTGTCCCATACCGTCATGAGATGCCTGAAACAGGAGACTCCTCCTAACAGAACATTAAAGACCGTTACTATGGGTAACCAAACTACTGGCTTTCAATTTTCTTCTATTATATTTGAGTATGATAACGTTGAGTTACCCCCTTCAATTTCTTGACTTGGTATTTCCTGAAAAGAGAGTTAGGAATATTACATCAGTTTGTGGGCCTAATTGTGCTAAACTGCGTCTCATTTTGGAATAATCTCATCTGATTCTTCATATTCTGCAGTGTGAACGATCCAGTAGCTTTGAAATTACTTGGCAAGGCTGGTGTGATGGGGACTTTAGAATCTCCTGAGGATCAAAGCATCAAAACGCTCTATGTTGGTGGGCTAAACTCGAGAGTCCTTGAGCAAGACATTCGCGATCAATTCTATGCCTATGGAGGAATCGAATCCATCGAATCTTGGCCGGAGCAGAGAAGGCTGCAGAAGAACTTAATAACAGGCTGGTTGCATCAGTCAAAGGCTAAAAACTCACATGGGGTAGACCTCAGCTTCCCAAAACTGATCAAGATGGTTCGAACCAACAGGGCAGTGTAGCTCATAGTGGTTAACTCCCACGAGCAGTTATATCTCAGCAGAATCAACCTCCACCACCACAACCTCTCAGCAAAATTCACAAAAGAGAAACAACAACAACAACAACGAATGTATTGGTTTAAGGGTTAGAAGAGAAGATCTAAAAAAATAGAAACAAAACGAAACCTAGTCGAGATAGTAACTAAACGAAACCTAGTCGAGAATGTAACAAACTTTAGTAAAAAAAATTGGATTGATAGAGAGAAAAGAGAGAGCCAGAGAGAGAGGTGATTTGATGAGGACTGAGGAGAGAAGTGATTAGAAGAATGAATGAAACTCTCACGGCAATCGCTCTTTCTATTTTCTATACACCACACCACTTTAATTTAAAGCCTTTTTTTTTTTTTTAAATTGGTCGGTTATTTCCTGTTTATATTTGTTTTTAAATTTAATTGTGGTTTAATTCGGTTTACATATCCACTTGTTGTTGGTTAGATTCCCTCTGTTTCCCCCAGTCAGTCATCTTCTTCGTCGTGTTCGAGAGAGACTGACGAAATCAAATTCAGGAAGGTAGAGAGAGAGAGAGAGAATGGCGCATAGAATACTGAGAGATCATCATGAGGCTGATTTCCCAATCATATGCGACTCATTAGTCTCGGTGACAATCCTTTACGTTCGAATGGTAAAACTCTTCAACTTCCAATCTCTCCTTTTTCTTCTTCATCCATTGTTAAGTTCGTACTCGTTTTATGATTTTTTTTTAAATGTTTCTCTGAGTGTTGGAGCTGCAAAGTTAGTGATTTCTGATTTTAGGGTTTAGGAAATTTAGGGGAAAAGTCTAAACCTTTGGTTAGTGATTTCGAATTGATGATATTCTTAAATTATGATTTTAAGATTCCCAAATTTGATTGTAGAGAATGATGTTGTTATGATACTGATGACTGTATGTTTTTTTATAGCGTTTTCATGTTTGAGGTAACGTGATTTTGAGGGTTTTTGTTCCTTTAGTTTACTTGCTCGATATCCCCCCTGGAGATATGTAAGGAAAGTTTCATTCTTTTCTTTTTCTTTTTTCTGATTTGAGGGTTGGTGATTCAAATTTTGTTCTACGCAGCTGATCTGCAAGAAGCGTTTCATGAGAGAGGTAAAGTTTTCATTTATACTAGGGATTTGACTTGTCGAACTGTTGAATATTGATCTAGTCTTGACTGTGTAAGCTAGTGTTAAAATGTCATCTTGTACATTGCATTTTTTGTGTGTTCTGAGTTCTCCTTTTAGAATTTTATGCTTATGGGTTTCTGTAACCAAGATTTGTGTTGAAGTTCAACTTAAAAGGAGTATCTAGGTTTGATAATGCTTTATGGTGGTGAGAAGGATCACTTAAGCTTCTTGTATCAATCATCACAACCTTTTGTCATTAATGGATCAGTCCCTTTTTAGCCAGACAAAAAATGTTCACTTTAGGATTGTCCATTAGTGAAGATAGCTTGTAATGACAATATCTGAAATCTTCTTAGTTCTTACTACAATGTATAATCACTTCAAATCTTAATCTGGTTTCTCTACAGTAAGCCGGTAACTGTATTTAAGCAGTGATACTTGAAGTTTTTTCTTTCTTCACATCTTTGAATAGATTTACTAATGTATTATAGTTACTTTCTCCGTTGGTATTAAAATGTGTGATTTGGGTTTTGTTGTTTCAACAGCTAAGAAGTTTTACCCGTCGAGGCAAAGGACTCTTCCCGTGGCTCCTGGATCAAAGGAGAAACCTGTTGTCCTCAATAGCAAGAAATCACTCAAGGAGTACTGTGATGGAAACAACAACTCCTTAACTGTAGTCTTCAAAGACTTGGGGGCACAAGTTTCCTACCGCACGAAGCAAGATGATGACTGGATCGAAGTGTTCGATGTGGAGCTTGGGATTTGGGAAACTGTGCCTAGTCAATGCCTAGTGCGAGTGGAATATTTGGTACATCTGTGATGATGCACGGGAGAATCTCCATTTTGGATTGTCTGTGTTGTTTGGCTTACGAACCAAGGCAAGGTCTATGGCAGTCATGGGGACTTGAAAGTCAACTAATGAGACTTTTGCACCCATTTTCTTGTGCGGTTAGAGATTTGTTGTATTGCCTTGATCTTACGCTTTCTCTTGGACATTCAATAGTGGTATATTATCCGAATGAATTGGTTTGGAGACCTCTGATGGGCGTATCCACTTCTCAATTGCCTATGCTCAGTTATGATCATTGGTCTAAGATGGTGAATTTCGGTGGCAAATTGGTCACTTTGGGCGGCTATCACGGGAGGGTACATGATGTTTGTTGTGTAGAGATTGCGTTGGAAACACGTCAAGGAGGTCAGATTTGGGGGAATGTGGAATCGACCTCGCTTGTGTATACAGACGAGCTGAATTCGGCTTGCATTCAGCTTTGTCTAACTGTTACGGTTTGATGATTCAAATCGTGGTGCATGGTTTCTTGCAGGACTTTGCAGGTTTGTTTCTGTGATGATTTATTATGTTTCATACATTTTCTTGAGCCTCAAGTCTTAGTTAAGCTTTCATAAACTTGCAGGTGAAGTGAAGGATCTTTATATTACATCTTAAAAATACTACGAGACTGACTTCTTGCAATGCATCTTTATTTTGGGTTTTCTTTTTTCACTAACTACTTCCGGTTTGCTTTTAGTTATATAACTACTTTTTTTGTAAGAAACCAGAGTATTTTATACACTAGTGAAACCTAGTCTGCTTCTACTAAATGTAAAAGCAAGTATGTAATCCTCTCACGGACATTTTGAAACTACATTGTTTTGATCTTGGTACGATTGTAATTCTGATTCAGGTCTAACAAATACAAAATTGACCGAGTTCTTCTAGTAAATCAGTTAGTTCACCAAAACCTCCTCCAAGCTCAGTTTCTATTCCACCAGCTGACTCTGTGACTGCAGCACCTTCAGAATCCTCTCAGCAATCTGATGCTGCTGCTGGTTCTGCTGGTTCGTGTCAATAGAAACGACTGTCAGTTCAACAGCGTTCTGAATTTTTTGCTTCTTCTATTTACAATATAGTTGGCTTCCAATGTATCAAAAATTCTTGGTCAACTATGGAAGAGCAGTTGTTAACTATTATAACTTAATGTTTACTTTAAAGCCAATCTGAAACCATAGATAACATTTTCTCTTGGAACTTCTTCTAATACCTACCTAAATGATTTCGGCTAAAACACAGCTTTTGATTTTGGATTGATGAGACATTTTCATCACCATAACCAAAAAGTTTACTGAAAAGTGATTTGGTATTATCTTTATAAAGCTATTTACAAAGGTTTAAGATTACACAAAACAGAAAACAGACATAACAGTGAAACAGATATAACAGTAAGATTAGACCTCAGAGCTTACTACTAGCTTGCCTGCCAAACAAAGAATGACGACCTTCTGCTATAACCTCACCGGTCCTCTGGTTTCTCACAACAACAAGTGTTCCTTTATAACGTCCTCTCTCGCCTAACAATCTCGACGTTACCTCCAACTCCTCCTGAAAGTAATTTCAAAATCATATATATCTCTCTCTATATCCCATTTCTATGACACTCTTCAGCAGTGGTCAAATAAACAAAAAAAAGGGAGTTGAAGAGACATACACCGAGCTTAGCTTTGGAAAGGAATGCAATAGACATGTCCACAGAAACACACAAAGGTAAGCTTACGACTTGTACAAGCGCTCCACCAACTTCATCCACAAGATTTGCAATAGCACCATTAGCTAGGTTCTTGTCTCTATCCTGCCTTCATCAGAACTTAAAAGTTGATCAATACCACCCTTTTAAAAGCCCAATCTATACAAACCAAAATATCTTCACGATTCTGCTCAAAGAAGCACCATAAAAGGGTAAAAAATCAAAAATCACGTCTCAAATACAAACAACAAAAACAAGTCCGGCCTACAATATATATATATATATCTTCTTCTTCCTGATTCTGCTCACAAAAACCAATTCAGATCATCATACATTAATTTCCTAAAAATGTCTTCATTCAAAGAAGTTAGTAATAAACCAAAAAAATCACGTCTCAAATACAAACCGCAAAAAAAGCAATTCCAATATAGAAATATTAAATACGTTAATCCCCTATTAACAAAATCTTCAGCAAATCGACAATTTTTTTCTCCATTATCATCAATTCTAATTTCTTCCCACTTCCTATTTTTTTTTTTTTAGGATAAAATTAATAAAATAAGTCAAAGTTCTTCAGATACTGTACTTTTGTTTGGGCCTTATAAGGCCCTAATTTGAAGATCGCTTATTCGACGTATATTAGGCCTCATTTTACAATCGTCTGTACGACGTCGTTGAGGTCTTCGTTCCTTTAATAATACCACAAGAAACGTAACCGCTTCTTTCAAACTCTCTACTCACTTTCAGTTAATTCGTTGCTGCTGAAGACATCACACGGTGGCGATGGCTTTGACCCCTGAAACTTCCGACGACGGCTCTAATGGCGGAGATACAACTTCCGATGATTTGATCTTTGAAATTGAAATAGAGAATCTTGCTCCTCGAAAAATCCCAGAGTCACTCATCGCAAGAACCCTCGCACTCGTCCGGAGATGTCATTACCCGAGGCTATCTCTCATCTCCATAGCCTTTCTTCGCGTCATCTCTTCGCCGGAACTCTACAGCAGGCGCTTGCAAGTCGGCCTCACCGAACCGGTTCTTTATGCCTTGATCGGATTCCCTTATAGTAACGAACGTTTCTCGAGATGGCACATTCTCAACTTAAACATCTCAGAAAGCTTGAGCGAGGTCCCTTCATTTCCTCCTATGTATCCTGGATCTTCTGTGGTCACAATCGGATACAATATGTATGTGATCGGTGGTTTGAACGGGTTGAACCACCCTGTATCGACTGTGTTTGTCCTCGACTGTAGATTCCACGCTTGGGACTGTCTCCCAAGTATGCACAGGCCTCGCTACCGTGCAGCCGCCGGAGTCATTGACAGAAAGATTTATGTCATCGGAGGTTGCGAGAATCGTCATGATGATTGGATCGAAGTGTTCGATGTAGCTACCGGGGTTTGGAGTACTGTGCCTGATCCATCCCACTACAACTCTAATATGCCAGGAGGAGGGTTTGTCACATCTGTGGTGATGCAGAACAAGATTTACATTTTGGATGCTCTCCGTGCTTTGGTCTACGAACCAAGACAAGGTACATGGCAGTCTTGGGGACTTGGATCATCTAAGCTGATAGATTTTTGGCGCAAACCGTGTTGTGTGATTGAGGATCTCTTGTATAGCTTTGATGTACTGCGTGTTCTTAAACATCCAATAGTGGTATTTGATCCAGTTGAAATGGTTTGGAATCCTGTAAAGGGTTTAGATGGTTTGCCTTACCTCAGATACTCTGTGTGTCAAATGGCGAATGTGGGTGGGAAGCTGATGGTTTTGGCCACTTCAAACACCACCTATAATGATACTTGGTGCATAGAGATCACGTTAGAAAGACGTGAAGGAGGTGAGATTTGGGGGAATGTCGATTCAAAGGCGATTGTGCTTATCTCCGGGACCTCACCTTCTATTGATCTTTCTTGCTCTGTTACGGTTTGATGATCTATGGGATGGTTTCTTGCAGTTGAAGGTAGGTTTCTCTTTTGATGTGCATGGACTATATATATTGACAATGATATTATGACATTTTCTGTAACCCCAAGTCTTATTCGGCTTTCATGGATTTTGCAGGTGAAGAAGGGTCTTTTTAATACATCTACTGTTTTTAGCTACCAGCTTGTTGATATGAGAGCAAATATGAAGCAAAAACTGGTGCAGAAGCTGTTTTATCAGACGCCTTAAAGAGTAACTAACTCGTCTTCCTTCTTACCTTCATGCAAAAATGTGATCCGTCTTAACAGAACAAGCCTTGTGTAGAGTTGGCCACTCTTTCTCTTTCAACTGATTCTTACGAGACTTGTTGGAATGCAACTTTGGGTTAACTAGTTTATGCTTCTTTTTGTTTTCTGAAATATATCATTCTTCAGTAATTAAGTAATCACAATCAGATTTAACGAAACCTAATCTGCTATTATGTATATGACTATATGAGCAATATTATGAAATTATGGTTTAGAGCTGAAGCAAACACGAAATGATTTAGTGTTCTGAGCTTAAAGACAAAACTACCTTTATATTTAACTTCTTCTACAAGGCACACGAAAAAAATATAGCCTAAGAATACAAATATGTTTAAGAATTAAGAATACAAAGCATTTGGAGTACGCCATTTGAAACACAAACTCGAGTTTCTAAGGATGGATATCAATGTAGCTTGTGAGTCATGTTGAGAGACTTATAAAAGAGGTGATTTGTTTTTGAGACTGAAGGGAAAAAAAAAAACCATTATAAAAATTAGATGATATACTTTTACAACTTACCTAGAAATTAAAAAGAAAAAAATGAATTAATACAAAAGAATCGCTTTTAACGAAGTTTCTGAATTATGGTTTCATTATACATACCATAAGGAACGTAACAGCTTCTTTCACAAATCTACTTTAGTCTTCTCCCTTTCAGCTAATTCGTTGCTGCTGAAAACTTCACACGGCGGCGAAGAAAACAAAAGCCAAAGAGGATCCGTAGCTATCAAGTTTACTGAATGTGAATGGATTGATGAGATAGATTGCAATTTTCATCACCAGAACTATCAGGTTTTCTGAACGTGAATGGTGGTTCGGTATTATATTTATAAGCTATCTCTACAAATGATTAAGTTTACACAACCAGAAAGAAGAATACGACATCCTAACAGATCCCTAATCAAATTTAGCTGACCATAACACATAACAGTGAAACACTTGAAGGTGCCAAACAAAGAATGCCAAAAGGAAGATTCGACCTCAGAGCTTACTAGCTTGTCTGCCAAAGAGAGAATGTCGACCTTCTGCTATAATCTCTCCGGTCCTCTGGTTTCTCACAACAACAAGTGTTCCTGTATAACCTCCTCTCTCGCCTAACAATCTCGACGTTATCTCCAACTCCTCCTGAAAAATATCATTTTCCATTTCAGAATCATCTTTCTGACTATTCAACAAAATCACACAACAAGCGGTCCAAATGAAAGACTGAAAAAAAGAAGACGAGAAGACAGACTTACACCGAGCTTAGCTTTAGAAAGGAATGCAATAGACATGTCCACAGAAACACACAAAGGTAAGCTTACGACTTGTACAAGCGCTCCACCAACTTCATCCACAAGATTTGCAATAGCACCATTAGCTAGATTCCCGTCTCTACCCTGCCATTATCAAACTTAAAAAAGTGATCAATACCACCGCTCAAAGAAGCACCTTAAAAGGGTAAAAAACCAAAAATCACGTCTCAAATACAAACAACAAAAACAAGTCCGGCCTACAATATATATTTCTACAATATATTCATGATTATGCTCACAAGACTACAAGTACCACTCCAAAACAAAAAAAAATTAACTACACCGATGTCTCAGTGGATCATCATACACTTCCTAAAAATGTGTTAAATTCAAAGAAGTTAGTAAAAACCAAAAATTACGTCTCAAATACAAACCGAAAAGAAAAGCAAATCCAAGCTACAACTACAATACTAAAGGAGGAGATCTTCTTCTGCCTTGATTCTCTCTAATCACAAGATGGCTCAGTGGAGACTGGAGAACAGGAGAAACATATCAAATTAGGATCATCACACACTACTACTACTACTATCAATCGAATTCTCATCTTATAACCTCAAATTATCCATTTCCCATCGCAAATTCAAGGATTGAGACAAAGAGAGACGAACCGTCAAACGGAGAGGGACCTTGAAAGAGCAGGAAATGAAACCCGGGTCGACCCGGTTGACTCGGATTCCTCTGAGACTAAAAACCTCGTAGAAGCTTCTTCCTTCCCATGAAAACTCTTCTTCCAGTTCCAGTCGCGGTGCCTCGCCGCCGTCTTCTTCTACCTCATCGCTCAGTTGCAAATACTCGACAATTTTTCTCTCCATCGTCATCCTCAATTCTAATTTCTTCCAAATTTTTTTTGTTTTTATTTTTATTAGGATAAAATAAACAAAATAATTTTAAGTTCTTCAGATACCGTACTTTTGTTTGGGCCTTATAAGGCCCTAATTTGAATATCGCTTATACGGCGTATTTGGCCTCATTTTATAATCATCTATACGACGTCGTTAGGGTCTTCGTTCCTTTTATAAAACATCTTTCAAAGTCTACTTTTTAGTCACACTTTTCAGTTAAACATCTCATAACTAACTCAAAGACTTGGTCACACTCACACGGCGGCGATGGTTTTGATCTCTGAAACTCCCGACGACGGCTCTAATGGCGGAAATACAACAAAGAACCCGCAAGAAGAAGAAGAAGAAGAAGCGAATCAAGACAAAGAACCGAAAGAAGAAGAAGATCAGAATCAGAATCTTGCTGATCCGATTCGTCGAGACATCCCAGAAATACTCATCGAAAGTACCGTCGCACTCGTAAGGAGATGTCATTACCCGAGGCTATCTCTACTCTCCAGAGCCTTCCGTAACGTAATCTCTTCGGATCAACTCCTCGTAACGCGCTCGCTCCTCGGCTTAACTGAACCGGTTCTTTATGCCTTGATCTCGCTCCCATCTTTTGGAACCCCAAGCTGGTACATTCTCCATCGAACAAACATGTCTTTACGATTGAGCAGAATCAGTTCACTTCCTCCGATGTATCCTGGATGCACTGCCGTCACAATCGGACACAAGATTTACGTTATGGGTGGACTTAACGGCTTAAACCAACGCGTAAAGGCTGCGATTGTCATCGACTGTAGATTCCATACGTGTAAACGTATCCAGAATATGAAAAGGGATCGTTGCTACGCAGCCTCCGGAGTCATTGACGGAAAGATTTACGTGGTGGGAGGTCGCAAGAGACGATATAATGATTGGGTTGAAGTGTTCGACGTAGAGAAGGGGATTTGGAAAACTGTGCCTGGTTCATTCTCTTCCGTTGCTAGTTCTAGCGGAGAGTTTCCTATACATGTGGTTTTGGATAATAAGATCTACATTTTGGATCATCACTATTGTTTGGCTTACGATCCAAGACTACGTAGATTGAGTAGTTGGGCAATTGGAAGTCAACAGAGGCATTTTTGGCACGCTTCCTCTTGTGTGGTTGATGATTTGTTGTATGCTATTAATAATTTTCCTGATGTGGCGGCTGTTGGATCTTCGATTGTCGTGTATGATCCAAAGGATATGGTTTGGAGACCTGTCAAGGGTTTAGATGATTTGCCTAGTCTCGGTTATCTTGTGTCTAGAATGGCAAGTTTTGGTGGCAAGTTGGTGATATTGGGATGGTATCAAAACCAGAATAGTTGTGATCATGGCTCGGAAAAAATCGTTTTGTGCGTAGATGTTGCGTTGGAAAAACGTCAAGATGGTCATATTTGGGGGAAGGTGGAATCAAACTCGACGGTCGAATCAAAAATATCGCCTGTGGATTCATCAGTCAAGTCGCCTTTCATTGAGATTTCTCGAACTGTTACTATTTGATGATTCGTTTACAGCTACAAGGTATGTTAATCTTTGTTGAGCATTGGAGTATTGATGATGAACTATGACCTTTTCTTGAGCCTCAAGTCTTATTTAGGCTTTCATAAACTTTCAGGTGAAGAAGGATCTCATATTACATATACTGTTTTTGAGCAGCTTGTTTACATGAGAGCAAGTATGAAGCATATATAGTGACTCAGAAACTTGTTCTGACACATTAGAGAGTAACTCGTCTTTCTTAATCTTTTTGTGCACAATGTGTAGAGTCGGCCACTACGAGGCCTGCTGGAATGCATCTTTATTTTGGGGTTTTTGTTCTTCTTTCAGTAACATTGTCTCAACTACTTTCTGTTTGCTTTTAGTTTAGATATATAACTTTTTGTAAGTAAGCAGAGTAGTCTACACTAATGAAACCTAATCTGCTTCTACTATGAGCAATATGATATCTTGGTATAATAGAGATGAAGCAAAACACAGTGATCTAATTAGCCGGTGGTTATGATATTATGGGTAACAACAATATAAAACTGTGGAAGTACAGAGTCCTGATGAAGCCTGAAGTTTTCTATATAGATCATACAAAGAGAGAAGATAATATCGTTTGTATTGTATGATACTCTGTTCTCATTTTAAAAAGACCCACCGTGCTTCAAGTATATGAGCAATATTATAAAAGCAAGACAAACCGTAACCGGTGGTTTTGATCTGATTTGATAGTGACTACAAAAAAATTAAGGATCTTCATCAAGGAGCATTTTCCCAATTGGTGACCTTATCATTTAAACAACAAATTATGGTTTCTAAACAGAGAACAGGGGTACTGGTAAAAAAGGCATCTGGTACGTAGAGATCGCACTGGAAAGACGTGAAGATGGTGATAGTTGGGGTCAGCCAAAATCAAGATTGCATGTGCTTTCATCTTACAAAGTCGCCTTTGATTGTGCTTAATCAAACTGATATGATTTGATGACTCCATCGTGGGATGATACCATCACAGTATGTTTTCTGTGATGAGTTTGGACTATTGATGATGATATAAATCATGTTCAGGCCTTTTCTTTAGCTTCAAGTAGTCTTGGCTAGGTTCTTTAATTATTACATCGATCTACTGTTTGAGCATCTTGTTAATATGAGAGAGCATATATATATACGAAGCAAAGTGACTCAACAACTGTTTACTTGACACATCAAAGAGTAAGTCGTCCTTCTTAACTTTTGTGCACAATGTGATTAGTATATACTCTTACTATCATACACAATTAACCTTGTGTATATTTCTTAAGCTGTGTAGATGACTAAGCCATTCTCTTAGCCTTGAAACATAAATTCTTACAAAACTTGTTGAAATGCACCTTCGTTAGTTATCATTTTTGGTGTAACATGGTCTCAAGTTCTTTCTACCATATGAACAAAATATGAAACATTGGTTTATAAGAGATAAGCAGAAGAAGATGATTTAACCGGTGGGTTTGACTTTATTGGTAACTATACAATTTCAAAGTGAGAAACTTAATACTACAAATTAAGTCATGATTGTTTGTAGTAACGTTTTCATCTACTGAAATCTTATGAAGTTTGATTTTCTTCTTAACATTTAAAGACCAACTGTGCTTCAAGCCTTCAAGTATATAAGCAATTTGAAATCTTGGTTTAATTTCGAGATGTGAAGATGGGTATGGGAGCAAAACAATTAAACTGGTTTACTTAAACGACGTAACTGGAATGACAATCTCCACACACCCTTAATATTAGTACTTCATTTCATCTTCATCATTGATCTTCTGCACTACCTGTGACATCTCTGGTTCGCAACTATTTGGTTTCAATCTCTCCATAATCGAATAAGGTAAAACAGAGAAAAGCATTGATATTACGGGAATGTGCGGACCTTATAATCGATGATGTCGCCAACTCAAGATTAAATGCTCTCTCAAAATCCTTTTCATCAGTACCCCAGCCAAGACGACGAACAGAGCACTTCAATTCAACATTTGAAAGATGAAGGGTTTCTAAATAGAGAGAACACAGAGACTTGTGAATCAAGTAATCCCGTTCAGAGATATATTTTTTTGACTCAAATTTGTTTTTTTAATATATTTTACCATTGATGAATTGTTATTACGGTAAAAATCTTAAACGAAAAAAAAAGTAGAAACCTGAAGAAAATAATAAGGAAAAAACTTTGCTTACCAATTGTTATTTAAAAAGAAAAAATGAAGAAAAAGATGATTTCTTTTAAATTAATGATTTTTTTTAAAATGATGATTTTTATACACAATGATGATTTTTGAAGAAAAAGAAAAATCATCTGCAAAATTTTAAAATGATGATTTTTGAACGAAGTTCAAGAAGAAAAAAGTTTTTTTAATACCATATCATTTTGACTTTTTTTTTTTAATTTGTGATGGAATTTTTTTTAAAACTAAGCTTCTGAAAATTTCTAAAAAGCAAGAGAGTATTTATTTACTCATAACTAGATTATGACCTGCGGTTTTTTTGTTAATGAACTATTTTAATACTAATTTTGCCAATGTACTCTTTTGTAAATTTTAGTCATTTAATATAAATCTGCAGTATACCACACAATAATTTTTGTTTAATACAATCTTAATAGAGAATTTTATGAGTTTGATTCGACATAATTTATATTGGTATTTTTAAAATAGTAAAATAAAGATTTAACCCGTGTTGAATTATCATATTATTTATATATTTTTTTTTAGTATTATCAATTCAATCATGTCATAGAACGTGTCATGTTATATAATTCGTTTATGTTAATTTAAAAATTTAATATGTTTATATATTCATAATTTTAAATTTTATATTATGTTTAGATATTTCAGTTATAAATTATAAACTTCTTAAAATCTACGGTATACAGCTACAGCTAGCTCCAACTCTTAGTAATCTACAAACAATCTCTCAAGCATAATCAAAAATTCATATCCCAAATTTTGCTGAAGTAAAAAAACAATTAACCAAAAAAGACAAAGGCAGATAAAAGATGGAGTAACTGACGTAATAGTAAACAGGTGTGCCAACAAGATGTGACTTTCTGGAGGAACAACAGCAACCTCCCATATTCACCAACTATAGTAAAATACTTTAAGCAGACAAGAGTAGTAGTCCTTGAAGCATTTTTACAGATGCCCTGTCAGGAAAGAGAACATAATGAATGAGTCGTCTTCTTATGGATGCAACTAAAGATTACACATAACACACCCCCAAAAACAAGGGAAGTCATTATTACAGTGTTTAGTAAGCAAAATCCCAGAGAAAGGTTGTATCATAAGAAACACAACGAAGGTACCAGAATGTTTGTGACAAAAAAAAAAAAAAAAAAAGGTACCAGAATGCTTTGTCTACTGTAGCGTTCCCCCCCCCCCCCCATTTATAATATAACGATTATAAAAAAATGTCTATCTAATAAAAAAAATGTCTTTACCCTCAACTTTTGAAAACTACATTAACAAAAAAAGATACATATAATTTTAAAAATTTATGTATTTACGTAAATATACAAAAAAAGGTAACCTAAACTTCTAATTGAATTAAGAGACTTCTATGAATCATCAAACCCTTTTTTCTTTCTCCTCTTTCACTTTTTACGAAGTCGTAAAAAAAATCTTCGATGACATTGACGACGGCAGTGGCATTCAACATATTTAGGTCATATTTAAGGTCTGATTATACCAGTTTCTCATGGAGCTGGATGTGTTTTTATAGGGAATGGAAGAGCCATTTCACAACATTGACAATGTCATCAAAGCTGCAAACATAATGGTAGATGAGCATGGACTTCATTTCAGTCCCCGTAAGGAGAGAATGTATCAACCAGAGAGTATACAAGATACATAAATTGAATCGTTGATGGAAATGTCAACACATGAATACCTTCGCCAAAGTGTTAAACGGTAGACGCCGACGACACATCACGACGGCGTAGATTTAATGTAATAACACGTCGCAATTATCGTTAGTGTGGATTATATTAATTTTACAAAATTCATGTAAACTGTTTAACTGTTAATTTAAACCAAACTTGAACCATAATCTTTAAACCGAGTCTATAAAGCCTATGCAACTTCAAGACTCCAAAGGCAAAAGGATTATTACGTGATTAATCTCATTCTCAAAACTTTTTTTTTTAGTGAGAAGCAGAGCAAAGAAGAGGAAGAAGAAGAAGAAGAAGAAGATGATGATGATGGAAGAAGAAGTTATAGACCGTAACCACAATATGACCATCGACGACATTAATCTCTCTCTCCTCCGTATCAGTTCTCCACCTTACGACTACTCTCTCCTTCCCCATCCGTCCTATTTTAAATTAGAAATCAGAGAAAAATTCTCTAGGGAAAATAAACTTGGGTGATCAGAGTGTATACACTTTTATTTTATTTTTTATAAAATGCGATCTTGGACAAATATTGAGTTTCCTATTCTAAATATTCATTTTCTATATTTAGCCATCACTAAAAATTTCAGAGTATACAATCTACTTTTTGGTAGTAGATGTCAACTAATTTTCTCAGAGATAGAGTAAAAATAATAAAACACATTCTAACGATTTTATAGCATAGAGTAAACCGTAGAGAGATTATACTAAAACGTTTAGAACATAGAGTAAACCGTAGAATACAAATTCTGAATTTTGTAGAATTCAGAATTTCGGGCCCCTAAACTATTTAGAACAGAAACTGTTCCTGAATTTAGTATAACATGTACAAAATGTTAGAACACATCATCTTAAATTTTCAGAACAGTAGAAAACGTTTTCTAAATTTTTTATATCAAATTTTATCCATAAAAAAAATAACTTATACAATTTTTTTTCTTTTTGTAAAAAATTATATTACCTCTATTATTGTATATCTATTTATTTTCCTATATTTCACATTTTAAAATTTGTTAAATTTGGGTTTTTCAATTTCTATGGGTATTTTAGGTAAAAATGACCATTTAAAAAAAAAAGGTGTAGATGAACAATTTTTTTAGTGATCCTTTATTTCCAATTTTTCCTTTTTTGTTTTATATCTTTTGTTTTTTGGTAGGCTGATTTTTTGTTTTATATCAAAAAACGTGAAAATAGAAATTATGCAAAATAAACACATTTTTAGTAAATTATGATATAACGAGACCTTTTTTTTTTGGTAATGCTCTGTATAACGAGACTTAAAGGAAAGGAAAAAACATTTAATGCAAATTATCATTTTGGAAGAAAAGAAAAATGTTATAACTTAAAAAAAAACAAAGTTTCTGAATGAGCGAGTGTGATGCCAAGTGAAACCTAATTGTAACCTAATTGTCAACTTGGCATTATTTTTAATTCAATTTTTTTCTTTCTAAAATAATGTTATACACAACAGTACAACATTAATTTAGAAAGAAAAAAATTGAATTAGTCTCTCACTTTCAGTTAATTCGTTTGCTGTTAACGTCACACACACGGCGATGGTTGTAATCTCTGAACTTTCCGGCGGCTCTAATGGTGGTGATGATCCAAACAAGAATCTTCAAGAAGAGAATCAAGACGAGAATCCTCAAGATGGAGTAGAAGAGAATCGAAACGAGAATCCTCAAGAAGTAGAAGTAGAAGAGAATCTTCCTCCTCAAGAACTTCCTGAAGATGTCATGGCGATCATCGTCGCACGCGTGTCGAGTTGTTATTATTACCCGGTGCTATCTTGCGTCTGCAGAGCCTTTCGTCAACTAATCACTTCGCAGCAGCTCTTCCAAACGCGCTTGGACCACGGCGTCACCGAACCGGTTCTTTATGCCTTGATGGGATTCTCAAAGATGACTGCTTACCCAAGATGGGTCTTTCTTCTTCATCGGAGAAACAACGTCCCTTTACGATTGAGCAGAGTACCTTCACTTCCTCCCATGTTTCCTGGATCTGCTGCCGTCACAATCGGACACAAGATTTACGTTATGGGTGGTTACGTTATGAGTGGTTACCTCTGCGTTAATCAAGCCTTGACGAATGCGATTGTCATCGACTGCAGATTACATAGGTGGGGGCCTCTCCCAAATATGCAAAGGGCTCGTTACAATGCAGCCGCCGGAGTGATCGACGGAAAGATTTATGTAATCGGTGGTCGCACGAAGCAAGATGATGATTGGATCGAAGTGTTCGATGTGACGACTGAGGTTTGGGAAACTGTTCCTAGTCTATGCCCTAACGAAGCTAGTGCGGATGGAATGTTTGGTACGTCAGTGGTGATGCAGGGGAGAATCTTCATTTTGGATCGTCAGTGTTGTTTGGCTTACGAACCAAGACACGGTCTATGGCAGTCATGGGGACTTGAAAGTCAATTGAAGAGGTTTTGGCACCCGTTGTCTTGTGTTGTTAGAGATTTGTTGTATGCCTATGATCCTACGTGTTCTCTTGGACATCCAATACTGGTATATCATCCGAATCAATTGGTTTGGAGACCTCTGATGGGTGTATACACTTATCAATTGTCTATGCTCCGTGATGATTGGTCTAAGATGGCGAATGTTGGTGGCAAGTTGGTGATTTTGGGGAACAATTATTGGTCTATACGTGAAATTCGTTGTGTCGAGATTGCGTTGGAAACACGTAATGGAGATCAGATTTGGGGGAAGGTGGAATCAGCCTCGCCTGTGTTTTTAGGAGGCGTGTGGACTTTGCCTTCTATTGAGTTTTGTCGAACTGTTTCGGTTTGAAGGTTCAAATCGTGGTGGATGGTTTCTTGCAGTACTTTGCAGGTATGTTTTCTGTGATGAGTTTGAACTGTTGATGATGAGTCAGACATTTTCTTTAGCCTCTCAAGTCTTAGTTAAGCTTTGATGAACTTGCAGGTGAAGGATCGATCTTATATTACGTACATCTACTGTTTGACCAGCTTGTTGATATATGAAGCAAAGTGATTCAAGAAACTGTTAACTGACGCATCGTCCTTAATCTTTGTGCACAATCTCTGAGTCAGCCACTGCAGTTTTAGCTTTTTTATGAAAAAAATCAACAAGACATGTTGAAATGCATCTTTATTTTGGGTTCTCTTTTTTCACAAACTACTTCCGTTTTGCTTTTAGATATATAGCTACTTTTTTTTTGTAAGAAACCAGAGTAGTTTATACACTAGTGAGTAGTGAAACCTAATCTCTGCTTCGACTATATGAGCATATGACACCAGAGTAGTTTATACTACTTCCGGTTTTGCTATGATCTCTCTCTCACAGAGTTAATAAATATCAAATCCCTTAATTATATTCTCAATAACCCAAATCTCCTTTGGATCTTTTGTTGCTATCAGTCCCTTACAAACCGCCACCTTCTGGCTGTGCAGATTAAGAGATTGGTACTTCATTTCTCTTCATCATTGATCTGCACTACGTATTCTACATTTGACATCTCTGGTTTGTAATTATTGGATTCCAATCTCTACGTAATCGAACAGGTAAACCAGAGAAAGGCATTGAGAAAACAGATCCTTCAGTATCCTTTCATCAGTACCCCAGTCAAGACGGCTAAGAAAGCACCTGAATTCAACATATGAAAGACAAATTGGGGTTTTTAACTAGAGAAAACTAAGACACTTGTGAGTCAAGTAATCACTTTTAGAGACATTTTACTCAATGTTTATATAGTTTTAACTTATAACCATTAGTGAATTGTTTTTTACAGGGAAAAAGGTTATATACTACTTAAAGCAAAAAATGTTAATTAATTTTTAAAAAAGAAAATATATTTAGAATATTTTTTTATAAGAGAGTATTATTTATATTTATCGATTATGGTTTCATTATAAATACACAAACGTAATTGCAAGAACAAACAAAAAAATATACAGAAAGTAACAGCTTCTTTCAAAAATCGAATTTAGTCTCCGTTTCAGTTAATTCTTTACTACTGAGGTCACACGGCGATGGCTTCAATCTCTGAAACTTTCGATGACAGTTCTAACGGCGGCGATCCAAACAAGAATCCTGAAGAACTCCACAAGAACCCACAAGAAGAAGAGAATCAAAACGAGAAACCTGAAGAGGAAGAACAAGTAGAGAATCTTGTACCGGTTACTCGACACATCCCAGAAGATATCGCCGAAATCATCCTTTTACTCGTCGAGAGATGTAATTACCCGAAGGTATCTCTCTTCTCAAGATCCTTTCACGACGTCATCTCTTCGCCGAGACTCTACCAAAGGCGCTCGCAACTCGGCCTCACCGAACCGGTTCTTTACGCTTCGATCCGATTCCCTCCTTGTATCATACCGAGCTGGTTCATTCTCAACCGTAACGTTCCAAGAAACATCTCTTTACGATTGACCGAAGTCAGATCACTTCCTCCTATGAATCTTGGATCTGCTGTGGTCACAATCGGATACCACATGTATGTGATAGGTGGAGACAACGGTCGATATCGATCCTCATCGGATGTGTTTCTCATCGATTGCAGAGTCCACATATGTCGCTCGCTCCCGAGAATGCAGAGGACTCGCTACTATGCAGCTGCCGGAGTAATTGACGGAAAGATTTACGTGATCGGAGGTTGCGAGCAGAGAGATGATAATTGGATCGAGGTGTTTGATGTAGAGACTCAGACTTGGAGTAGTGTGCCAGCGCTTGGTCCACCCCCGCTCTGTACTTGGAGTGGAAATTTCTTGGCATATGTGGTGATGCAAGAGAGGATATACATTAAGAGCCTTGTGAGTTCTTTCGCTTATGAACAAAGACAAGGTAAAATGCAGAAGCTATTGGGATTTGAAAGTGATCAGTTGTGGTATCATTGCGACAAGGGGTTTTGTGTGGTTGAGGATTTGCTCTATAGCGTGCATCCCCACAGTGCTTGTCAACATCCGATACTGGTATGTGATCCCAATGATATGGTTTGGAGATGTGTGGTGGGTGAATTCTTTTTGCCCAACCTCAATTTAAATGAGTGTGAACTGGCGAATTTTGGTGGGAAGTTGATGCTTTTAGGCCCTACTAACAGCCTACATGGTCTTAAAGATGTTTGGTGCATAGAGATTGTCTTAAAAAGACTTGAAGGAGGTAAGATAGGGGGGACGGTCGTATCAAGATCGCGTGTGCTTAAATCCGTCAACTCACCTTTCATTGATCTGTGTCGCTCTGTTACGTTCTGATGGTTCGTGACATGGGATGGTTTCTTGCAGTTGTAAGGTATGTTAATCTTTAATGATACTATGACATTTTCTGTAGCCTCAAGTCTTATTTAGGCTTTTCATTTACTTGCAGGTGAAGGATCTTTTAATATTACATCTACTGTTTTTAGCAGCTTGTTGATATGAAGCAAAAGTGGTGCAGAAGCTGTTTGTTATATCTCTGAAAGTAACTCGTCTTTCTTTACCTTTGTGCACAATAGGGCATTCGTGTTTTAGCCTTTTTGATTCTTACAAAACTTGTTAATATGCATCTTTACGGACTTAGCAATCTTAACAATCATTAACATTCTTCTGTAAGTAATCACTATCAGATTTCACGAATCCTGTTCTGCGATGTACCATATATTTACCCTCTTTCTGTTCTGTTTTACTTCTTTCTTCACCTTATAGTAAAGTACTGTAAAGAGTAAAGACAAAATCACCTTTTTATACAAAACACATGAAAATATATAACCCAAGAAAACAAAAATGTACGTCAAAGTGGATCTCTCAGTTGCCGTGAGCTCTAAGGAAGCAAAGCACTCACAAAAAAACTATTCACTCTCTCGCTTTATATACTTTTGTATGAAACATATATTCGATAATACAACACAAACAAAAAGTTCCTACCTAGACAAAGATCCTATCATTCATTTCGCCCTTTTTTTGTATGCATATTAGCACTGTATAAAATTGGTCGCTGCAGCTATATTTGGTGTTTGATTATACACCAAAATGACTTGGTTCTTTGTTGACTTTCCTTAAATGCGATGAATTCTCTGCATCGGAACTGGAGAAGAAAGTAAAGAGAATCAGATTGTGTTCCTTGTAAAAGTTAGAAGTTTAGAACCAGAAAGCTTATAAGAGTCTCACTTGAATATCTAAACACATTAAACAATTTGATTTCATCAAAGGGCGCAGTTATCTCAAGTTTAGTCGTAGCTTACCCATTTCATTAATAGATACCATCAGTTTGATTGTTCTACATCCAATGGATCAATGGACTGTCTGTGTTCTTCTGCATATATAGGCTCATCACTAGTCCTGGGCAGTCGGGTACCCAATCGGATTTCGGTTCTACCCAATCGGATATCGGGTAAATCGGTATAAGACCTATAGATCCCATTCGGTAATTTACAAAAAATTCGGTTCGGTTCGGTTAGTAACTGGTCGGGTTCGGAGCAGTATTCTACTTCAATACAAAATCCGAAATAACTTAAAAAAAATTTGGGTTATAATCTATTTGGTTATTTTCAGTAACCAAAGTACTCAAATAACCGAATAAAATCTGAGATAACCGATTAAAATTATAAATACTCATGTAAATAACCAAAATAACCGATTAAACCATAAATTACAATCCGAATCTGAACCTAAAACGGATCTAAAACGGTGGCCCAATATACTTAAGTTACAATCCGAACCCGAACCGAAGTCCATTTTACCAAGGCCTCTTAGTCCATTCGGTAATTATGCTATATCCGAACCCTACCCGATACCGCTTTTATCGGTTCGGTATCGGTACGGTTCTTCGGTACCGGATATTATGCCCAGGACTACTCATCACTGTATGCTATTTCAGATCCCTGATATTTTCATGTTCAATGTTAAGCACAAGAAGAGTTATACAATTTTGGTTAAGTATATACAGAGCATTGTAACTTTGGATTAAGATAATGGCTTACCTCTTGCTTCTTTTGAATTGTTCATGTGGCATCTGAACAAACGGTTTCTATTATATTTTTCTCAGTTGGTTCAAATTGCTCCTGCGATCGAGAAAACAAATCTAAGCATCAAACAAGGTACGTGTAATGTATACATAAATTGTATTTTTCTTAAACGAAATAATTAAAACTTAGATCTATTTGATTATGATAAGATTCAGCAGGAGCAGGTCTGCAAGTGGATCCATATTTTGCAGCTTACCAACTTATGTATGATTCAGATCACCAGAATGAGTTTCGTCTAGATGTAACATGTCTGGTAACACTGATCTTGGAGAAGTAGCAGATTCTTCAGAGTTTCCATGATGAGTTACATCAGAAGAAGCTTCAGCTTCTGCCATGACTTGTTGCATTTCTTCTCATCATTTCTTTCACGAGGTTTTTCAGATTCTTGATCAGTTCTATCAGATGCTCGAGGTTCGTGAAAATCATAACTTATCTTTATCTCATCAGCTAAGTTCTTATGAAGTTCCTTTAACTCCTGACAAAATATTACAAACATTATGTTCAATATTGTCTTAACATTTTGGAGGAAAAAAAAACTCAAACCGTTTCCATGAACTCAAGAGTTAGAAAAAAGAAAAACATTAGCTTACCTCTGCTCATTTGAAGGAAGCTTAATTTTTTCTTTTGTCAACTATTGAGCCACAATTGGCCAGCCCATTAGCCAAATTCCTACATTCGTAGGAAACAATACTCGATCTCTGGTGTGATGGTGCCTTCTACAAATGGACTTACCTCCTGCCACTATACTAAAATCACTTTACTTGGAGGAAGCTTCATTATAAAAGACAAATTAGGGTTTCTAAGTAGAGAAAACTAAGATACGTGTGAGTCAAGTAATCACTTACAGAGACATTTGACTCAACTTGTTTTTAATTTGGTGAATTGTTTGTCAAGGTAAATAAGGTTTACAGGAAAGAAAAATCATATACCTGAAATTTTTTAATTATTTTTTTGAAAAGAAACTTAATTTATAATATTTTTTTTATTTACGAGTATTTATTTACTCATATGGTTTCATTATAAATACAAAAACAAAATTCTTAGCAAAAACAAAAAAACAAAAATACACAACGTAACAGCTTCTTTGAAAAATCGAATCTAGTTTCCTTGTCAGTTAATTCGTTGCTGCTGAAGACTTCACACGGCGGCGATGGCTTTGATCTCTGAGACTTTCGATGACGGTTCTAACGGCGGCGATCCAAACAAGAAACCCGAAAAACTCCACAAGAAACCGCAAGAAGAAGAAGATTCTCTTGTTACTCAACACATCCCAGAAGGATTTATCGAAAGCATCCTCTTACTCGTCCCGAGATGTCATTACCCGAAGCTATCTCTCTTCTCCAGAGCCTTTCGTTGCGTCATCTCTTCGCGGAGACTCTACCAGAGGTGCTTGCAACTCGGCCTCACCGAACCGGTTCTTTACGCTTCAATCCGATTCCCTCTTGATAATTATAAGAAGAGCTGGTACATTCTCAATTGTAACGTTCCAAGAAACATCTCTTTACGATTGACTGAAGTCAGATCACTTCCTCGTTTGAGGCCTACATCTGCTGTGGTCACAATCGGATACGAGATGTATGTGATTGGTGGATGCGATGAATCACATCAACCCACATCAGACGTGCTAGTCATCGACTGCAGATTTCACAAGTGTTGCTCGCTCCCAGGAATCCAGAGGCCTCGCAGATCCGCAGCCGCCAGAAGGGTTTTACTTTGGGCTTCCAACTCAAAACCAATTGGCAATGAGTGGAGAGGCCCTAACCCTTTCTATATTACTCAAGTCCCTTCACATCTATAGCTCTTCTAGCCATTAATCTCGACAATCCATCACGCCCCCTCGAGATAATGCTCTTTATTTAGCTATCTCGATGGAATTGGGCCATTAATTAATAGGGTGATCGGACCAGCATGTGTAGGCTATGATACCATGTTAAACTAGGGCTTTACTGTGGGCTTCCAACTCAAAACCAATTGTCAATGAGTGGAGAGGCCCTAACCCTTTATATATTACTCAAATCCCTTGCATCTATCCAATGTGGGATCTTTATACTAGGGTTTGGAGTAGTGTCGCTGGTCCATACGATCACAGTTCTAGTATGGAAGGAGGAGCATTTCTGTCACATGTGGTGATGCAAGAGAAGATTTACATTTTGGATCATCTGTGTTGTTTAGCTTACGAACCAAGACAAGGTACATGGTAGTCATGGGGACTCGAAAGTCTGTTATTGAGATATTGGCACCGATCGTCGTCTTGTGTGGTTGAGGATTTGTTGTGTAGTATTGATCCTTCTTGTTTTTCCAATTATCTAAAAGTAATGGTATATGATACGGACGAGTTGTTTAGGAGACCTCTGACTCTGAGCGGTGTATCTGGTTTGCCTAGGCTCAATTATTATCAGTGTAAAATGGCCAATATTGGTGGGAAGTTGGTGATTTTGCCCAATACAGCCAATCCTTACAAGCCGCATGGATTTAAAGATGTTTGGTGCATAGAGATCGTCTTAAAAAGACTTGAAGGAGGGGAGATTCAGGGGACGGTCATATCAAAATCGCATGTGCTTAGATCCATGAACTTGCCTTCCATTGATCTTTCTCGCTATCTTATGTTTTGATGATCTGTGGGATGGTTTCTTGCAGTTGAAGGGATTTTTTGATATGCATGGACTATTGATGATGATAATATGATTATATGACAATTTATGTAGCCTCAAGTCTTATTTAGGCTTTTCATGAACGTGCAGGTGAAGGATCTTTTATTACATCTACTGTTTTTAGCTACCAGCTTGTTGATATGAGAGCAAATATGAAGCCAAAATTAGTTCAGCAGCTGTTATCTTTGTGCAGAGTGTGAATACCCTTTACAGAATTATCCTTGAGTAGATTTCCAAAGCTGTGTTGTAAATGCGTAGGCCATTATTCTTGTTTTTGCATCTTTACTTGGCTATCTTTTTTTTTTTTTTTTTTTTTTTTTTTTTTTGTAGTTGCACTAACATTCTTCTGTAAGTAATCACAATCAGATTTCACGCAATCTATTCCGCTATACGTACCATATGAGCAAATATGAATTTATGGTATAGAGATCATGAAGAAAATCAAAGTGATTTAGTTTACACAAAATCAAAGTGATTTAGTTTACACAAAATCACCAACTTAACATGTATTTTATACCCTCTTTCTTTTGACTAATAGTAAACACAAAATCACCTTTTATTACAAGGCACAATAAAAGTCTATAGCCGAAGAAAACAAAATGTTTAAGAGGATCTACTCAGTTTCCGTGAGCTCTAAGGAAGCAAACCACACACAAAAAAAGACCTATACACTCTCTCGCTAGCTATTCTTTTGTATGAAACATACATTTCATGATAAAACAGAAACATTAAGTTCTTATCTACACAAACATCTTATCATTCATTTCGCCGCTTTTTTTGTGCGCATATTAACACTGTAAAATTGGTCACTGCAGCTATATTTGTTGTTTGACTATACACCAAAATGACTTGGTTCTTTTGTTGACTCTCCGTAAATGCGATGAATACTCTGCATCGGAAATGGAGAACAAAGTAAAGAGAATCAGATTGTGTTCCTCACTTCCTTGTAAAAGTCAAAACAAAAAGCTTATAAAAGTCTCACTTGAATATCAAAAGAAAACAATTTGATTTCATCTTAGTATTAGCTTTACCATTTCATCATTTGATTCCATCAGTTTGATTGTTCTTAAGTTCTACATCCAATGGATCAGTGGACTGTCTGTGTTCTTCTGCATATATAGGCTCTTCATTGTATGTTACTTCAGATCCCTGATATTTTCATTTCATGTTCAAAATGTTCAAGCACAAAACGAATTATACACTTTTGATTATGTATAAACAGAGCTTTTTAACTTTGGAAAAGGATAATGGCTTACCTCTTGCTTCTCTTGAATTGTTCCCATGGCATTCGAACAAATGGTTTCTACGTTTTCCTCAGTTGGTTCAGAATGTTCCTGCGATCGAGAAAACAAATCGAAGCCTCAAACAACGTACATGTATTAATGTATACAGAAATTGTATTTTGCTTTACTAAATAGAAAAACTTACATCTATTTGATTATGAGAAGATTCAGCAAGTGGATCCATATTTTGCAGTTGACCAACTAATGTATGATCCAGCTCCCCAGAATTAGTTTGGTCTAGGTGTAACATATCTGGTAACACTGATCTTGGAGAAGTAGCAGATTCTTCAGAGTTTCCATGATGAGTTACATCAGAAGAAGCTTCAGCTTCCGCCATGACTTGTTGCATTTCTTCTCCATCATTTCTCTCACGAGTTTCTTCAGATTCTTGATCAATTCTATCAGATGGTTGAGGTTCATCAGAGTCATAACTTATCTTTATCTCATCAGCTGAGTTCTCAGGAAGTTCCTTTAACTCCTGACAAAAAGTTTCAAAGGTTATGTTCAATATTGTCTTAAACATTTTTGAGAAAAAAAAAAACTCAAACCGTTTCATTAGCTTACCTCTGCTCTTTTGGAGGAAGCTTCATTATGTTGAGCTAATACACAAGCTTCAATATTGTCTTCATTCTCTGGAGAAGCTAAAAAAGTTGTTTCATTCAGATCTTGATCATCTTTTCCCACAGGTAAGACTTCATATTCCCCACCATTGAAACTCATTTGCTTTCCAATGTCCGATTCATAAACGAACATAGATCTCTCATAGTCAGAGTCATTCCCATCAACTGAAGTTGGAGGTGATCCGAGTTCAGAAACCTCAACTTGAAGATCAGAGTCAACTGAATGTGTCACCATATGATATTTTCTTGTGTTGTAACCAAAATGCTCCATGTATCTTTGCCTCGCGGTTGCTAGTGAACTCGAACCACTGCTTCTAGGCACTAAACCCGAAAGAGAGTTTCCAACACGATCATTTTGTTTGCAGAAAGTTCCAGAAGCATCAGATTGGTCCGAGACATTGAAATCTTTCTCTCTTTCTCGAGGAGAAAGCGATGCGTTCGAGTCACTATCATCGTTTCTGATGGAATCTGTCTCTATCCGAACCTCTCCTGCCTCCATATCATTTCCTTTTTCTCTTTCTTTCAGTAGAGGTGGTTCATCATTGCTACCTATATCACCAACAAATATATATAGAATCCTAATCATAATCTTGATCAATGTAAAAGGTCAAAGTGAGTTCTGCAAAAGCAGAGCTAATACACAAGTTTGTTGATCTTTTACTATCAATCTACAACAACTTATATATATAAAGAAAGAGAGAAAGAGCTTATATATATATATACCTTGTAGTTGCCTAAGCCTACTACCACCATCAACTTCATTTCTCCATGACGATGCCAATTTAGATTCCTTTTGCAATGTTGATGGATGAACTCTGTGATGAAAGCTCTCATGACGGCAAAAGAAGATATCTTTCGGGTTAGTAGCTTCAGCAAACTCTTGCTGAAAACTATCTCCAGTAAGGTTCGGCTTCTCTTCAAGTGGATCATAAGGAAGGTCAAATGGGTTTCGTCTTGGTAACAAAACGGAAGGTGCAGAGCCAGGCATGAGAAGTCCATCGACTTCATAGTTTTCTTTACCGAAACCGTAAAAGTTCCGACCGATACAAATCCGAGGAACTTCCATATCATCCATCAAGCTTCCTTCAGCTGCAAGTAGGAAAAATCTCCTTGATCTTCTCCTTGAGATCAAATTCTCAAGCCTCTTGTTTCGTTCCATCTCAGATGTCCCAAGATCCATCAGATTCTTCTGATCATCCTCTGTCCACGCTACAACATCGACCTTGCTTCTTCTATCTTCACACCTTTCTTCTTCTTTCTCTTCCTCTTCTGATGAACATTCTACTTCAGTTTCATCAACGCTTGTTACCTTCTCCAATGGATCACCAACATCTTCACTGTTGTCAAAAACAGAGTCAAAAGAGCTTTCTTCTCCAACAAGTAACGTCCTCTCTCTCTTAAGTTTCTCCAGATCAGGAGTAGTACTGATCGTCTCCGGTAAAACTTCCCCATAGAGAGTTGTCAGAATTACTTTACCTCTCTCATCCTCACTAGCCTGAGACGAATCCCAATCTTTACCAACCTCTTCAACTTTTCTACGAGCATTACGTCGGACACTTCGTTGGTGCTTTAACTCAGCCTTCTCCGTTCTTCCCTCTTGAGAAACAAAAGACAACCCACGATCTGTTCTCTCTCCTTCCTCCGGTAAATCATCGATCTTTGAACTCAGATCATGGTTCCGTGGATAATACGAAACATAAGCTATCAAAGAACAGAGCAAGAAATAGAAAACCCAAGGAAGAAAAATATACAAGGTGATCATAAACGTAGAAACACCAGACACAAATGGGTATCTCATCACGTATCTGAAAGTTGTATTCGTTGAGATTTTTAATATCTTCCAGATGATAAAGCAAACATCTTTACCATCAATTCCCATTTTTTTCTTTTCTCTTCTAGTGATCAAACAACAACAACAACAATAAGAATGATCAAAACTATTGAAAAGAAAAATTCAAAAATTGATGAATAAGAAGAGGGGTCAAGCTTACCTTTGAAACAATAACCAGTCAAAAATGTTGTATTGGGAGGGGGGTTTTATTAATTGCAGATTTAGAAAATTTTCTCTGTTTTCTTAAATACATGTCGGTGTAGTGTGGCAAAGAGGGAATTGAATAGTTTACGTATGGATCGCATCGTGCGGGGAAGACAAGTTAGAAAAAAACCGTAGTTGCTTACATGTTTTGTCAAAGATATCATTATTTTTTCCCTTTACACTTTTGAATTTCATGAAAATTACTTTAAATTTCAGGTTGATCCCCTTATTTCTTAGTCATTGCATATTTGGATTCTAATACTTTTTTTGTTGATTCGTGTAAATTGGTAACTTGGTCCAAAAAAAAAAAAATTGTGTTCAACAGTTTCAAACTCACATAATCCATGTTCTTAGCAAAGAAAATATATAATTAATAAAGAAATATTAGATAATTTAAATATACAAATATAAATGCGTCAATGGTTGTTGCTTGTACGATTATATATCTGCTCAAGAAGAATGTTTCTCTTGGTAGATAATTTTTTTTATATACTTATTTTCAGAGTCTTCTTGTTTTTCTAAAGATGTTTGAACATTTAATTCATGGTTCTTTGGACTGTATATGATACTAGTTATGAAGGACATATTGACGTCCATAAAAATGTGAATCATCAAATCTCTCAATATATGAACAATGCATATAGTTTTATGCATCTATTCAATACATATATGGACACAGCAAAAAATATCAATGTCGCTCTCACCTTTTGGAGTGATTGAACAACAGATACTAAAAAAACCAAAATGTATGGTCTATCAATTGTCATTGCCAACATTTATCACATAGTACGAATCCAATAGAGACATTTATTTATTTATTTATAACAAACATTGTCTTCAATTTGTTTTTGTGGTTAATTAGATCATGAATTGATATTTTGGTTTATATTGGTTTAAAAGTGGTTTACTTATAAAACGATGATCTCCTCCTCCTCACATATCTTATCCCTTCTGGACGACAAAGTATCTGGGAAGGGGGACACGTCAGCAAAGCCTTTGGCTGCATTGGACCGTGACATTTGACAATATCACTGACGGTTCAGGAGCTTCGTTCCTTTATTTATTTAAAGGACCCAAATCACTTTCTAATATTATCACTCTGAGTACCAGTGTGTGCCGATTCAGTTCAAACCACGAGCCAGCCCTCTTTCGTCTAGAGACAACTGATCCCGAACCTTCCTCTTATTCCAGGTTCGTATTCCTTCTTCTCCACGAATGTGCATGGTAGTCCACCAACCATTCTCGATGTTTTTGATGGAGTTATTTTAGCGTTTAGAATCATGCAATAACCGGATCTTCGATTACGATAATTTAGGTTTACATCTATGGATCGTTTACGATTGTATAATACCAGTAAGGCAGTGACAGTAAGTAACCATTGTATTGTATATATCTTTCAGCTATGGCTTCAGTACACAGTACTTTGATGTCGGTCGTATGCAACAACAAGAACCACTCAGCTTGGCCTAAACTTCCAAACTCGTCCTTGTTACCTGGATTCGATGTGGTTGTTCCTGCTGCTGCTACTACTACTACTCGATTCAAGAAGGACACAATAACCACACGAGCCACTCTCACATTTGATCCACCAACGACTAATAATTCTGAGAGAGCTAAGCAGAGGAAGCACACTGTTGATCCTTCTTCTCCTGATTTTCAACCAATCCCGTCTTTTCAAGAATGTTTTCCTAAGAGCACTAAAGAACAAAGGTTCGTTATCTATTCTTCACACTCAATTCACAGTTTCATAATTTGGAAGAGTTGAGAAATCACTGGTTTGGTTTTTTTTTTTTTTATTGTTTCCTAGGGAAGTTGTTCATGAAGAATCTGGTCATGTGCTTAAAGTTCCTTTTAGACGTGTTCATTTGTCTGGTGGTGAGCCAGCTTTTGATAATTATGACACTAGTGGTCCTCAAGATGTCAACCCAAACATTGGTATGTGATTTGAGCTTGTGTTTTACCCATTCATCTCTCTTTTGATCTCTACGTAAGTGTCAATAATAATGAAGCTTTCTAAACAGGGCTTCCTAAGCTGAGGAAGGAGTGGATTGATCGCCGAGAGAAGCTAGGAACACCAAGATACACTCAAATGTATTATGCTAAGCAAGGGATCATAACTGAGGAGATGCTCTACTGTGCTACCAGGGAGAAGCTAGACCCTGAGTTTGTAAGATCAGAAGTTGCAAGAGGGAGGGCGATCATCCCTTCCAACAAGAAGCATTTGGAGCTAGAACCGATGATTGTTGGTAGGAAATTTTTGGTCAAGGTCAATGCTAATATCGGAAACTCTGCTGTTGCAAGCTCTATTGAAGAGGAAGTCTACAAGGTTCAGTGGGCAACAATGTGGGGAGCTGATACAATCATGGATCTCTCTACTGGCCGTCACATCCATGAGACACGCGAGTGGATCCTAAGGAACTCAGCTGTGCCTGTTGGTACTGTGCCCATTTATCAAGCGCTTGAGAAAGTGGATGGAATTGCTGAGAATCTTAGCTGGGAAGTCTTCAGGGAGACTCTCATTGAACAAGCTGAGCAAGGTGTGGACTATTTCACAATCCATGCTGGGGTTTTGCTGCGTTATATTCCCTTAACTGCCAAGCGTATGACCGGGATCGTTTCACGTGGAGGATCCATCCATGCTAAATGGTGCTTAGCTTACCATAAGGAGAACTTTGCTTATGAGCACTGGGATGACATTCTAGACATCTGTAACCAGTATGATGTGGCTCTTTCAATTGGTGATGGTCTGAGACCTGGCTCGATCTATGATGCTAACGACACTGCTCAGTTTGCAGAGCTCCTTACTCAAGGTGAACTAACTCGCCGAGCATGGGAAAAGGATGTGCAGGTATACTACAACTACTTATCTAATTCACTTATAGTTATCTAGTTTGCATTTGCATACGTATTCTCAATATTGGTTGAGGTTTTATTTCAGGTGATGAATGAAGGACCAGGGCATGTCCCAATGCACAAGATTCCAGAGAATATGCAGAAGCAGTTGGAATGGTGTAACGAGGCACCATTCTACACCCTTGGTCCTTTGACTACTGATATCGCCCCTGGATATGATCACATCACCTCTGCCATAGGTGCTGCCAATATCGGAGCCTTGGGAACAGCTCTTCTTTGCTATGTAACACCAAAAGAGCACCTTGGGTTACCAAACAGAGATGACGTGAAGGCCGGGGTTATAGCATACAAGATTGCTGCTCATGCAGCTGATCTAGCCAAACAGCATCCACATGCGCAGGCATGGGATGATGCGCTGAGCAAAGCGCGGTTTGAGTTCAGGTGGATGGACCAGTTTGCTCTGTCGTTGGACCCCATGACTGCTATGTCTTTCCATGATGAAACTCTTCCAGCTGATGGAGCCAAGGTTGCACACTTTTGCTCCATGTGTGGACCAAAATTCTGCTCCATGAAGATAACGGAAGACATCCGTAAGTATGCAGAGGAGAATGGTTATGGCAGTGCTGAAGAAGCGATCAAACAAGGAATGGATGCTATGAGTGAAGAGTTCAACATCGCCAAGAAAACCATCAGTGGAGAACAGCACGGTGAAGTAGGTGGAGAAATCTATTTGCCAGAGAGCTACGTCAAGTCTGCTATGAAATAAAAGGTCAGTGTGTTTAGACCTTTCTCACTTAACAAAACATGTTAGTTACTGCTTGCTAGTTTAAAAGCATTCAGGTGCATAACCTTTTCTCTAAAATTCTGAAGAATAAGCTTATTACATATGGTCAAATGTGCCCTTACATCTATGTTTCTTGTCGTATTTCTTTTTCTTCTGCTTCCTCAGGGTTGAAACAAGACCTCGCTTACTCAAGTCTTGGTTGCCTGGTGGACTATACCATATAAAGGCACAATCTGTCGGTAAGCTATGTAGTCTCTGTGTCTTTTTATCTTTAGAACTATCTATGTTTCTGTATGTTCTCTCGAGTCAGAGACAGTAATAAAGACAAGCTAAGTTGATGTTTTCAATACTTTTTGAGTGTGATTTGACATGAAAAAGCACCAGGGGTGCTTGAACCAGGATAGCCCGTGAAAGAGCGGGCTATCCGGGACCAGGCTGAGAAAGTCCCTTTGAACCTGAACAGGGTAATGCCTGCGCAGGGAGTGTGCATGTTTTTTTTTCTTTTCTGTAGCTTTCTAAAGGTGAAGAAGCTTCTACCGTTGCCGCTCCCCTGATTCTCAGTCCACAGTTTCGAACAGTTGATTCTCACGAGCTATGAGATTCAGCTAAATTGACATACAGCTATTAAAAAGTCTAACTGATGCACTACGTCACTAACACTGAAGAATGATTCAACCAAAACCTCATTCAGATTGGTAAAAATGCTTTTGCACCCTTGGGACATAAGCTAAAATCAATCTCCTCTTTTAATTTGGTTTACAGCTACACAACACAAAATCGGATTTCTAACTTTTAAAAGATCATGTTTTCTACCTATACTCTCGTTTATTTACATAAATCTGCATGACAATGAAATTTGGGATGATCACATTGAGGAAACATACTGGGCGAAGAAATACACCTTTGTCATTTTATTACATACTAGCTATGGCAGAGGCGTAGAGAGTGGAATGGCATCGGCCAGAAAGAGCAGAGATGTGGGGAAAGTGAAGCTCAATCAGCTACACATGAAAATGATCCTCTGTAGTTTCTCATTGTTCAGCTTTCATAACACAAATCTGAAAACGTTTTCACATCAGTTACGTAAAAGATTTTGTTATATTGCAGTCGATTCATAAAATAAACGAAACTTACCAAATGTGAAAGAAAACTTTTGGGACCAAGAGGATAAAAATGTTACACAGCCTGTATGAATTTCCTGCTGTATGAGAGATCACACTATTGTCAAGAGCCTGAAACTCTTACGTTGTGTCTTAATTGGTTTGAAGGTTTCTCATGTTACTAGCTTCTGTATTTGACAGCCTTGGTGTTTTTTTATGGTAAATGTTTCTGCTAACATGTACATGAACATGAATCCTGAGAGATGTTATGTTTATATATCTATATCCTGTTTCTGTAATTGTTGGGGGCTGCTTGTGAGCCTCTTCTGGCACCATTTTTAGTTTGTTTTGTCACTGACCGGATCAGATGATTATGTAATAACCTCATGTTTGATCATACATCATCCATGGGTTGGAGTTTGTATTTTGATATAACCAAACCAGTAAAGTCAGAGCAACACATGACTGGAAAAGCCGAAAGGCATAGAGAGAAAGAGAGACGGCACGCAGTTTCCTTTAGGAAATCCTGGACGTTGTGATTTGTGACAAATAAATAAAAAAACAGCATATATGTTATGTTTAGAATTTCAAAACGTCACACAATTTGATACACATTCAACACTGTCGTCTTCAATCTGAGGCTCGAAGTCATCCCGACCCCTTTGCTTCGTTTCTCTCGATTGATGACCTAAACCCTAAATTTTCTTCACCGGAAGGTTCCCAAAGATGGCGGAATCCGAATCTCAGATCTATCACGAACGACAACGATTACAACTTTGCCTATTGCACTCCCTGAACAACCTATTTCAGGTGATTCGATCAAATCTAAATTTCAAAATTTTCATACTGCGAATCACACCGAATGATTCAGAGTTTTTGCTTATAGCTCTCGTTTTATGATTCAGGACAAAGACGCATTCACTCGAGAAACCTTGAACTTAATCGCAGAGAAGCTCGTGGAGGATGATCCAAACAAAGAAACATGGACGACACCTCTCTCTTTACTCCTCAAGCCTCACCACAATACGCTCACTGGTAACTACGACGTGAACGTGATGATCACAGCTCTTGAAGGCAAAGGAAAGAGTGTTGTTTGGCATGATAAGCGTAGTGGAGCTTCTTCGATTGATATTGATGATGCAGATACTTTGATGGGTATTGTGTTGAATGTTCCGGTTAAGCGGTACGGTGGACTTTGGAGAAGTAGGCATTGGGTTGTGGTTAGAAGAATCAATGGTGTTTGGTATAATTTGGATAGTGATCTCGTTGTGCCACAGATGTTTAAAGATGGAGATGAAGTTAGAGTGTTCTTGGATCAAAACCTGAGTTTAGGTGCAGAGGTTTTGCTAGTGAACAACAATGCTTAAAGACCAACAAACGTGAGTTTCAATTTTTCTTAACTGCTTCTCTGTATATGTAATTTAATACTCATCAAGTGTGAAAATGTATCTAGTACTTAGCTTTAACTCCAACAGTGTTGATCACGACTTTCAGAGAAAAGTTCAGTGAATTTGCTCCTTTTATGAGTTTTGGAATCTTCATGTCTCAGTATAAAAAAATCCTTTTCTTTGTATCTATGAGTAGGACTGGTTTGGTAATGGTAGACTTGATGAAGTAGTTTTGTGTATTCCTTATCGCGCTTTTGCAATTTTGAGTTCTACCATTTATGCTAAGCATCTTCCATTAGCATCTAATAACCAGCGAATCAGTCTATCTTTGATTATTGTTCTGAACTCAATGGAATGTTAATCTCACATGTAAGAAATAAAGAAATCATTCTCCAAAGGTTGATGTTTTATGTATGTCGTGAAATTGTATGGTTATATAATCTGCTTGCTGATATGCTTGTGCCCACTATTGACTTCGTTCTTATTTCTTCTCTAAATTTTTGGTAGCCTCAAGTCTCAAGTAAGGTATCTGAATTTTGTAAAGGTAACTTCATCAAATAGGAACAATAACGAAAGGTTGCTTCAAAGAACCTTTTTTCACTTAAACAAATGATTTAATTCCCTTGTGGACCTTGCTTTCCGTTATGAATATGTAGAAAAACTAAACAAAGTTTTTATCTTTTGCTCTTTTGGCTAGCTTTGTTTTCCAAATTTCGGCGTTAGAGTTTCAGATATCTTTAAATCTGTTAGTTATTACAATTCTTTTGACAAAAAGTATCTAAAGTAAGTAAGAAAACTGAACCTGCCTACTATTTTAAATTTGTGTGTGTTTTAAATGACTACAGTAATCATGGCTTTTAAGTGTTATTATGTCATTATTGATTGATGCTTTATTAATAATCATGGCTTCTCTGGTCTCTACCTGAACTCGTATAGGCAACTGTTTAAGCATCAATCCCTATATATATATAATCCCTTACTCTCCTCAAGTTTGTTCTCACAAACTGCTCTCACTCTCTCTTGATATGTCAGCTACAGGAACAAAACGGTTCAATGCAAACACTGGACCAGTAACTCCCGGTAAGCAATCCTCAGTCAAGGAACCATATGGTAAGAATCTGGGATGCACAACAAGCTGTGGTATGAGGCTACCGAGGAAAACAGAATGCACAGCAGCAAGACTGGTCAAGCATGTCAGCTCTAACTTCGTTAAAGGCTTACGACTGGTGGTGATGAGGACAAAGAAGAAGAAGAGATCTCCACCATTGAAGAAGGCTTCTTCTTCTGGTATATCTCAGCCTTCGGTCATCTCTGTCGTTAATGATAGTCAAAGATCAGAGGCTATAGAAGACTGCATACAATTCATAAACTCCTCTTCTTCCTTCACAAGATCAAGTTCTACCTGTGGCCGTAAATCTTAAGTTCTGTCATGCCTTTAAGTTTAGAAAACTCTTTCTTGGTCACTACGCAATAGCGTATTAGAGAATTGCGTGTATTCTGTATGAAATAATATATATATAGAGCTGAAGAGAGATTTTAAGTAATCTTGAGAAACGTGGACAGTGTGAGCTTCGTTTTTATGTACAAAAAATTAACCGTATAGTTTTCATCTACATATTATGCTTTGGCCTAAATCAACGCGCAGAATTTTCCAGGATAATTTTCCGGCAAAAAAGGTATATTCCGGCAAGCTCTCAGACTGCAACGATATGTATAATTGGAGACTGGCATGAGGTGAAGATGCACCTGATGAGGTCTTTGAGCTGAATTATTCACTGATAAATCACTGTTCTTGGAATGGATCAATCGATTATCTTCTCTCCGGTTGAAAATAGATTCCAGACGACGGTCCCAACAAGGTAAAGACCGACCGAAATCGTGAAAACATCATCCCAAGAACCTGAGGCATTTCATGTCACTTTTTAATTTCATTGGGAACACATAAAAAAGCTTGGTATAGTTTAAAAGGATTGAGCAAAGCATTGTGAGAATCAAAAAGTGTTGAGAGTCCTGACCGTGTTGAAGGATGTGACCAGTCGCAGCTGTGCCAAGAACTCCGGCAAGTACTCCAGCAGTATTAGACAAACCAAGTAACACTCCCTGATCACACAAACAACATCATCAACGTGCTTATCCATTTGCTTTAGAGTAGCAGGATTAGTTAAGACTTGAGAGAGTAGTTAATTAGACTTACAGAGTATCTTGGAGCAATGTCTTGATGGTTAGAGTATAGACCAGACTGTGAAAACGCATCAGTCCCCTGGCTACAAGCCATGCACAAAACGGCCATTGTAGGAGAATCTATGTGTTTCAGCTGTGTTAGGAAGAACGCTGGTCCGAGAAACCCAATTGTTTGCATTATCTGAATTCATCACAGAAAAGGATAAAATGATTATCAAATAAATTACTTTAACTAAATGCATTGAAATGGACTGTAGGGTACCTTGCGGACATTGGTGACAGAGAAACCTCGGCTGACGAGTGTATCGGCGATCCATCCTCCAGCATTTGCAGAAATCGCCATTGTCATCCATGGAAATACTGAGAGAAGCCCTGATTCCATTAGGTTGAACTTCAACACCTGCACTCACAATGTTCATGAGATTAATAACCAGAGAAAAGATAGAACTTCAAAGCTCCTTGAATAAAGATAGTAATAGAACTGACTTGATGGTAATAAGTTGGCATCCAGGTTAAGAGAATGAATGTTCCCCAGTTGTGACAAAAGTGGCAACCGATGAGAGCCCAAACCGGCGGTTTTGACAATATCAACCTCCATGGGATCGACTTCACTGGCTCTTTGCTGGCACAATTGTCTGCAATCAGCTTTCTTTCTTTAGGGAGCAACGTTGGATCTTCTAGTGGTGAACTCTCTGCCTATACTTAGTAACAAGTAACAACACACATTAATGGTATGAGACTATGAGATTTTGATCAAGAAATAGTTAGTAGAAAAGTCTGACCTTAGTTAGCCACAGAATCAGCCATACAGTTCCAAGAGACCCAAAAGAGTAAAACACAGAGGGCCATCCAAACTGATGAATCAAGAAAGGCGAAAATGCTAAACCAGTGACGGATCCAAGATACATTCCGCTGTAAACAAGCGCGAGAGATCTGCTTCTCTCTTGCACAGGCACCCACTTCGACAGTATATTATTCATAGCAGGCATTGCAACACCCTATAGACACACCAAATGAAATTTACTTCTCCTTATCAGCATACACAAATCCAAGACTAATATCTAAAAACATCATAAAAAGTAATCAATCAATCACAAACCTCTCCAACTCCCATGAAAGCACGAACAACGAGCAAGTAAGGAAGACCGAGTTTAGCAGCTACAGGAGTAAGAATTGTTGCGATTGACCACCAAATAACACCAAATCCAAGAACCCTTTTCCCACCTACAGTGTCTGCCCATATCCCACCAGCTATCTAATCATATCAACAAACACACTGATTGATTCAGATACACACTTATTTAATTCAAATGTGATCAAACCAAATTGTTTTAAGAAACCCCTTATAAAGGAAACAAATCAAAAAACTTTACCTGAGTAAGAAGGTAACCCCAGAAGAAAGAAGACTGAATCAAACCAACAGTTGCCGGATTCCAACCATACTCAGCTGACATAGGAAGTATAGCTATACTCATGTTCACCTGTTGAAAGAATCATCTGTCCCAAATTGATAACTCCAATTTCCTAATTAAGCAGAACCCAAAAAACACTTCAATTTCCATAAAAATTCAATCTTTTTGTTTTGTTTCCTAACTTACTCTGTCCATATTGCAGAGAAGAAAAGCTGAGAAACAGAGTAACACAATCACCCACCGCTTCGGAAACTCTTCCCACCATGGGACGATTATTGAGCTAGTCGAAGAATCAGAAACGACTTTGTTTTCACTCACTCTCTCTTCATCTAAGTAATACGAATTACTGCTTTCTCTCTTGTCGGAGCTCCGAACTAGTACCCGGAATACGCCGGACCGATTCCGCGGGTAAACCCATACCCGTAACGACTTCGGAGCTGGTTTGATGTTTCGGTAAGAGGTTTTCTCAGGTGGACGATTTGAAGTATAGAGAGAGTGAAGATTTGGAGAGCAAAGAAGAGCTCTCGCGTTCATGGCGGAGATTAGATAATTTTTTTTTCTTCTTCTTCTCTGTTTTTTTTTTGTCTTTGTTTTAGGAGAGAGGAACTGATTTTTTTCAAAAGCTCGTGGCTGACGTGACGACATGTGGCGGCTCGATATTGGTTGGATGAGGATGTCATAATCTAACGGGAAAGTAACGGTTAACAGAATTATTATCATTGGAGGTCCATTAAACTAGGTAATCTAAGAATTTGAAGTTAACATAACAAAGCCCATAAAAGGCCCTATTAATCTTGCACCCCCAAAAAATTGAGAGATTAACTTTGTTTATTTACCTATGAAAACAAAAGAAATGCGATATTAATATCACTAACAATCATTTCTCTTATCCGTAATAAAATATTTAAGGATATGAGACCAGTGATCTACTTTAATGTGGAATAAAGGCAGGAGGATCCAAAGGTGGAAGTGGAACCCAAAAGCCAAAACACCCACTAATTGCGTTCATAAAGATGCGGGAGACTATTTTTAATCCGACAATTGATTAAGCTGGCAGAATGGAAAATTGGCTGAAATAAGTAAGAACACCAACGGGCTTAATCTAGTTAGTGTACAAGAAGGATATAACGAAAAAGTAAACAACTAGACTGCAAATTTTTATTGATGTACAAAACTAATAAATTAGCAAGTAACGTTCATATTGATCCAAAATTTTTATTGATGTACTTCTTAGTTAGTGTATAAGAAGGATATAAGATAGATAGTTGTCAAAGCATATATATTAGCAATTAACATTCATATTGGATCATTTTTATTTTATTTTATGTCAACTTCAAAATTGGTTTATTTGAATCAATCAATAATATGTTGACAAAAAAAATAAAAATAAAATGTCATATCATTTTGTTTTACCAAACCGACTGGATATTCACAATGAAGAAGAGTAGACGACTGAAGTTAAAATGCCAATCAAAATGGTGACAAGTTGTAGTTCTTTTAAGACAATCTTTGATTTTTTTTTGTTTTCCAATTTTTTCCCTTTAATTAAATGTATAAAAAAAGACATTAGTTGAATCACATGTAGATTAACAGAAAAGATTTAAAAAAAAAAAAAAAAAAAAAAAACTTAACTTACAAAATCACAGTTACAACGGAGGTCCAAGACCAAGAGTAGAGGATGAGAATGATTGAAGATTGTGGTGCGGCAGATTTACTCATCGAAGGTGTCCCTTCTTGTCTACCATAAATAATGTTCTCTAGCTTTGGCTTTATGAGTACCACTTATATTTATTTTACTCTTCTTTAAGTACTCGTCATTATTATTTCTATAACGTTAAATTATTTCTTTTTTTGCATGCGCTATCCATTGACCAACATCTAAAACATTTCATCGTGATAAGGTCTTCCACAATCTAAACCCAAACGTCAAAGAGTAACTGGTTTTATAACGATATCACTAAACTATCATCTAGTTTTGGCAATACGTAACATCGTATGTGTAAACTAAAACCCTAAGTAATGGCATACGATTCAGTGAAGCCGTCTAATTCAGATTACATGAAATAACGATAGTATCGTGTTACTACTATTAGGACCCGTACCACTCACTAAACAAGAAGGCAAGAATATCACTTCTCAAGAGTCAAGAACTTAGTTAGTAACGCAAAAACTTAGGCCGTAAGCTAGAAACAACAATGGCCACCTCATATGGATGGAGACAGGAAGAACTTCGAAATGACCCACTTTCCAAAAGTACATACTTCTCTCACGTGGCCCGCCACTTCTTCAATTATCATTCACCATTTCAATCATTCATCGCTAACTCTCTTTCTTTTTTTCTCTTATTTTTATGTCTACATTTATTGGCTAAACGACATACAAGTTATAAGTTATAACCAAATTACACTTTCTTAATTTGGTTCTATAGGATATAAAATGAAAATACCTTGTTGCTTTGTACAATGTGGTATTCTCTGCCGACAATATAATGATAATAATTGATCGAGCCAAGTGGTAGTAAATTAATCTTATGACCTTCAATCGTTATCCTATTAGTTGAGCCTGAATATATCTTAATCGTTCCAAAACTTACATGGCATATATAATAATTTCACAAATTTGATGCATTTCCATCAAAACGTTACTATTTTTCAGATTAATGATAATCTATATTTTGATAAGAAAAAAGGGGTGCGGCGACACCCCGATTGATTGTGATAAAACAAGAAGGTGGTGACATTTATATTAAGCTAAACGAATCAAAACATTTGAGATATAGCTTGACTAACACATCTAACTGCCACTTGATTATTTCGTTTTTCTTTTCAACTTGAAAGCGAAACCTTAACCAGTATTTTTGTTACTTTGTCCTGTTCTGTCTACATCACAAAAGCCTAATTAACCTGAGTGAAACATTTTTTATAAATAAGATCAGAGTTATGATCATATCATATGCATGGATGATGGATATGTGCATGGATCTAAGTAAACATATGCAACTGAGGCGCAGAGATTAACTAGACACGAGACATATGCACGTGTTCCTCTGTCTACGTCCGCATCCTAAGCAACAAAATTTGTGAAACCAAATAATTAATATCAATAAAATAATTCTGTGTAGCCTTGGATTCCTCACACTTTCGACTTTGGCTTTCTGTATTATACATTATAATACACTAATAATTTAAATGTAAATTACATAACATCGTACAAAAAAAAAATTGAGAAAAATTAGATGATAGATTTTAAACTGAAATATTAACAAAGATCTATTTATTTACATCCAGTTACAAATTTGAGATATCATACCAGTGTGATAAAAACCACTAAACACCCATCATAGGTAGCTCTGGTACGTACGTAGTAGCCGAAGCCGTTTGTTCTTGCGACCCATATTCTTCGAACCTTGCTAGGGACGAGAGTATGTATTTACGTTCGTTACGGGTTTTGGAGAATTTACGAACCGAATGATATCGACAGAGCCACGTTACTTCAAAGTTAAGATCATCATGTTATAAATTCAGTGAAGGCCAAAAAAAAAAGACAATGTACACTCACTCATATGCACACACACACGAACCAATGCATCGGTAAGATTCGCATAAACATACAAAAAAATGGAGTAAAATAAATTAAAAGTGAGGAGACAAATATTCTAAGAAAAAACTTAGAAAATTAAAAAGACATAAAATAGGCGTCACACCTACTCTTTCTTCTACACCTTTAGTATCTCTCTCTCCCCTGTCTGTCTTCATACTCCTTTACACTACTCCTCTCCTTCTTTACACATCTCCCCTCCAATGGTGTAATCTCCCATTTACTAAATTCCTCCATCTCTCTCTCTTCATACCAAAGTCTTGTGCAATGGCGGCCCGAAAACTAGGTTCGTTGTTACGTCAATACTTTTTCTCACTATGCTTCCTCTTCCTCGGTTGCTTCTTCTTCCCTAAAGGCGCAGACTGTAAACAAAAGAGAAGGAAGAAGAAGCTCAGAACAGTCTCTATATCATCTTCAGGTTCAGCTCTATCATCTTCTTGGACGTACTTAAAACGAGTTTTCTTATCCACGACAAGGATTAGTAAATCCCGTAACCAAACACACCCTAACGGTACGTTAACATCAGCAAGATCATCACAGAACTCTCTCGTCACCCTTGTCCAACCCGATACAACCACAACAATCCAACCCGACCCGGATACCCATACCCAACAACAACCCGAGTTCGAGATCTCGTATTCCGATCACAACAATCCTCTGTTTCTCCTCCCTCTACGAAACGAGATTTTCCCTTGCAACTCGTGCGGCGAGATTTTCGCGAGGTTTAACCTCCTCGAGAGCCACATCGCGATCAAACACGCCGTGTCGGAGCTAATCGCCGGCGAATCGAGCACGAACATCGTCGAGATCATATTCAAATCAGGCTGGCCTATTGGCAAATCGCCGGAGATCAACCGGATCTTAAAAATCCACAACAGCCAGAAGATTCTCACCAGATTCGAGGAGTACCGCGAGTTCGTCAAAGCCAAAGCCGCTCGATCGCGGTGGGAGGACGAGCGTTGCGTCGCCGACGGTAACGAGCTTTTACGATTCTACTGCTCGACGTTCATGTGCGATCTAGGTCAAAACGGTAAATCGAATCTATGCGGTCATCAGTACTGCAGCGTGTGCGGGATCATCGGATCCGGATTCTCGCCGAAGCTCGACGGGATCGCGACGCTCGCGACGGGGTGGAGAGGACACGTGGCGGTGCCGGAGGAGGTCGAGGAAGAGTTTGGGTTTATGAACGTGAAACGGGCCATGTTGGTTTGTCGGGTCGTAGCGGGTCGGGTCGGGTGTGATTTGATGATTGATGACGTGGATAAGAGTGAAGGTGGAGGAGGAGGTGGGTATGATTCTCTGGTTGGGCAGAGTGGGAGCAAGAGTGGGGCGCTTTTGAGGATCGACGATGATGAGCTCTTGGTGTTTAATCCAAGGGCTGTGCTTCCTTGTTTTGTTATAGTCTATACGGTGTAAAACCGGTTTTGTGATTCTGTGTCTCTGTGTTGTTTGTTTATATATTTGGTTTGTGAGGATTTTGGTTTGATTAAGCGGTTTAGAAGTTAAATAGTGAAGAAGAAGTGTGAACGCTTTTTTAGTTTGTTTACAAAAATGGTAAAATTATTGTGGTGACTAAAAGATTCGAAGATCCCTTTTAAGTCTAATGTTTTTTCTTTTTTTTTTGTTATAGTCGATTTCGTTGAATCCAACAAACATTAGCAGAAGACCAAATCAAAGATGATCCTTCTCCTTTTTGTTCCTTTGTTGAATAACTATTGATTTAGAGGAAGAAATTGCTTGACAAATGACAACTATGTGAATATATATATAAACACTTTAACTAAAAGGTAAACACTTTCTTTAAGAAACGAAAGATAAATTTTATTAAGAATTGGGAAAGTAAAAACAGACTTTTAGTTTTTTTTTTTTTTAATATTTGTTGGCTAGCAATACATTCTACGAGATGTAGATCCATAAATACCGCAAGTTTGCAACAAATTGAACTAGTGAATTTTTTTGTTTTATCTTTGGGGTTTTGTATTAATTTACCATCACGGTAGCACATCACAAACCTGTTTTGTAGACAATAAGAGTCTTCATGAGCTCTCAACCATTTGACAAATAATCTCATCACTTGAATTTTCATATCCTCCACCATTTGACAAATAATCATCACTTGAATTTTCATGATCACTCAACCAACATTTAATTGCCTACACTTGCATAAAATACAAGTTTGCTGTTGGGTAAGATGAACCAGAAATCATTCTTGTAATTTCAGCAAAAAATTTCAGAAGATCACAAATCGATTCTACTCTTTCCCACTCCACATTAGATGGGAAATTCTTATGATTTCTATCTACCTCTGCTAGGTTTCTTAATACATCCTTCAACTGAATAGCTCTAGAAAGTATTAGGAATGTAGAGTTCCAACGAGTGAAAACGTCTAAAACCAAACCTGCTTCAACTTGAATTCCAACTGTTTTCATAGAGTTTTGAAACAAATAAATCCTAGACTGAGATCCCTTGACATACTTAATACTATCTCTGATGTTATCCAAAGTTCCACTAAGCACATCCAAACCATCTTGCACAATCAAATTTAAGATGTGCGCTGAACATCTTACATGAAAAAAATTCTCCATTGCAAACCAAATCTTTTTGTAGCTTTCTCTTCAAAATACCTTGCCTAGTATCATTTGCAGAAGGGTTATCTACTGTTAGAGTAAACACCTTCTTCTCTATTCCCCAATCTTTCAATAACTCAGTAAGCTTCATTGCTATAGCTACACCAGTATGAGGAGGCGGAAAAGCACAAAAATATAGTATTTTGGTTTCAAACCCCAATCAACATCTATGTAGTGAGCTGTTAAGCAAATGTAACCCTCTATTGTTATAGCTCTCCACAAATCCGTTGTCAAACAAATCCTACCAGAGATTTTACTTAAAACTGTCTTAAGCTTACTTTTCTCCATCTCAAAAATCTTGAAACAAGCTGATGCTGCAGTATTTCTACTCCAAAACTCTATAGAAGGATTAACATAAGTAAAAGCCTCCATAATCTATTCATATTCAACAAAGGAATATGGAAGATTATGCTGAATTAAAGCCACTGCAATTTTTTCTCTAAAGACAATCATATCCAGCTTCCTATTAATGCTAGGTGTACTCCCAGGAGTCTTTGAACAAGATCACATATGGCGATTCATGGTGTTAGTACCATTTCGACTTAGATTCAAACAATAAGTCCTCTTACAATGTTTGCATGTAACATCATGTTTACCAACCTTAGGTCCATCAACATATTTCTTTCCTAGTGTGAAGTTCTTCCAACATCTAGCATGACGTGTACTAGAAGGTTTTGAACTATTGTACCTTGTTCAGTCCTAGAAGAAGCAGTTTCCTGAGGTACCATCTCATTCTCACCAAGAGTTGCTGGCGGCATATCTTCATCTTCAAGACACAAGTTGTCTTCATCAGCCAAGTTGTCTTCATCAGCCAAGCGTTCTTCATCAGCCAAGTTATATTGATCAATCAAGTTTTGAGTATCCAAATCCATTATCCTGACCTGCGAAAACAAGATCATGTTATAGATTACACAATGACGCTAACACAAGAGTCTCGAGAAGAAGCTCATAAGTAATAATACAGAGAAGTAAGAGGCTCAGTGGCTCACCATTGTAGTTTGTAGTAGCATTAATCACAGGACCTGAAAATTTCTCATTGGCGGCTGTAACCTACAAAGGAAAGGAACAATTCAGTTTGAAAATTTTTTTAACTCACTTTTAGTTAATAAGACTACACTCGAGAAGAAGCTAATGGCCAAGACAAATTCGATGATATCTAATTAGCTTAATTATGCAATGATATAATTAAAATTACTAATGGCCAAGACACAAAACAAAAGACTCGATGATGAACTCAGAAATTTGAATTCGATATACAACTCAAATCTTTACAAGCTTAGAGCTTTAGAAAGAGACAGAGAGAGAAAGAGTAAAACGAGTGCTTCTCAATCCGATCAAAGTATCAAACCTCACCAACAAAACTCAGAAACTAGAATTATTGGAAGCACTATCTTTCTGTCCATTTATAACTATCTTGCTAAACCATTAATTACTACATCTTTTAACTGGACTAAACTGAAACTTTAGCAAAATCATGTTACTAGATAGAGCTTATACATAATTCTGACAAATTATTTTCAAAAAAATCATAGAAACAGACAATATATGGATGGTGAAACGAAGAAGCTTATATAAACTGAAAGTAGCTAAACCGGTATAAGAACAACAAAGAATCAAAAGGATCCAAAAATCAGAGAAAACACAAAACAAGTGATTTAGAGAGCAAAGATGGCTGTTGTCTCTCTATGCATAAACCCATTAGAAGACCACTAGATTCATAAGCTCAAAATCAAGTTCGTACCTTTGAACTTGTACGGCGATTCTTCTATGATCTGAAACAAGGGTCAGTTTGCTTTATACTCAGCATTTGGAATCAGTATTGGATTAAGGTAACGAGTGATTTAGAGAGCAGAGATGCCTACCATGGTTGCGATGAGATTGACAGAGGAAGAGGCGACAGAGAAGGTGACTGCGTTTGTATGTGTTTTGCTTTCACTTCTTCTGCGTTTGCAAGACGAACACGAGAGAAGAAGAAGAGAGTATCTATGATGAACGATGGTTGAATCCTCTCATCTGACGTGGAATTATAAGAATTTAATATGTAAATACGATTGTAGAAGAAGAAGGAAGAAGACTTTGATGATCGATTGTCAAAAGTCTAATTTTTCTCCTAAATTAGAAAACCCTAGATTTTTAGAGAGTTGGGCATGCCCAATGTCCAAATAGTTTTGTCCATTTGGTCATGGATCAAATTTGGTCTTTAGATCATTTAATTATTGGGCATTTATATAGCTCGCCCGTAATAGTTTGGATTGGTCTAGACCATAGGCCGAGAGCCCAATTGACAGCTCTAAATAAAACAAACATAGTAAACTTTTTAGTATGGACATGCCAATTCTCACGTTATAGGCGCAACTTTTTCTATTTTTATTTTCCTGTTGATATTTCGATTAGAGAAGTAATGCAACTTTTATGGTTCCCTATATTTAAGATACAGAAACTCAAATTACATAGCTATTCTAGAGCGTACTAACTTGTGAGACATTTTTAAAAGAAAAGAAAAGAAATATTGTCAGACATTCATTACATAAGAATGCGTCTCATACTTGCATTTATATAGGTCCAAATCGCGTTAAACATAACTTGATCGTGTGCATTATGGCATTACAATAGCATGACAAAGCCACCAACACATCTCATGTCATTTCATTTGAAAACTTATCTCATATACAATAATACTAAGTGAATGATAAACCAATTGACCAAATGAATCGAACAATTGCTCCACCAACATAACGAGGCTAAATTAAAGTACAAAAAGGCCTTAAACGATATTGAGTAAAAGGTTTGAGTATCCTATACCTTTGAATCTCAAAGAGTTAAAATTGCTAGTTGTAACAAAGATATATATCACCTAGACACCTAGCACAGATTTTCGTGCATTATGGTGATCCTTTCTCTCTTTTTTTAGGTACAATCTCAAAATTTAATAATAGAAAGATGCAGAGCTTCTTGTTTGGAGTTACTGATGCCAAAAATAAAACATAAAAAGGTTTTAGAGATCATGCAAAATAATAGTGGACTATATGCAAAGTGAAATGAAAATAGAACCTTAGAGATAAACTTATGAGAGCACGCAATTAAGACCCAAAATAGAAAAGATTTGTGGCAGAGAAATTAAGAATCTCAAGAAATTTTGGGCTTTCTAAATTAACTATGATACATGAACTATCTAGTTTAGGTTTTTTAAGTAGATAGATTCAATGTCGCAACACGTAATTGGTCTTTGAAAAAAAGTGTTGCCTTGAAAATCCTAGTAAATGAACTTTTATCATAATTATATTGATATTTCATTTGCATATATTGATGAATGCAAAATACGAGAAAAAAAAATCAGAACATAACCTTGTCTAATCTCATTGCACAAAGATGTTGCAATACTCATTGAACCGTCTCTCTTCATCTTTGACTTTGAGCTTTTATTGTAATATTGATTTTTTATTGGTTAGAGAGAGATCGATCGGGGTTTCAAATGATTTTCAAAAACAAAGAAATTCATATCAGTTAATTGATAAAAATACAATCGAGTGAATTGCAAAAGAAACTCACATATATTGTATTGAATACACCAATATCCACTAAAACACTTTCAAAGAACAATACATCAAGGCCATGAATGGAATGAGTTTCAGTAGTATATTTGGATTTATAATGGTAATTTGGCTTTTTATCATAATTCTTGACTTTAATGAATAACATGTCGTTTTTTAGTTTTTTCAAAACACAACATTTTAATTTGACTATGACTTAACCTTAATCATCCAATTTTAACGACACTGTAGACGGAGAAGAACGTTTAGTAACAGAATTAAAGTTGAAGGATTTAATCATTAAATAGATAATTGAGAGGTTTTTTACGTTTAGTTGAAGGGTTTTAGTACTAAAAACCTTTAGAAAAACTTTTTGGTTTTCTTTGTAAAATGTATAAAATCTGTCAAAAACCAATTTTATAGGAAAAACTTTTTGGTTTTCTTTGATTCTCTATTTTATAGGAAAACCAATTTTATAAAATCTTTAATGGCAATAAGTTAGATTTTTAGAAAAACTAAAATCAAAATCTACTTAAAAACGTGTAACCATTCAAAGGCCTAAACAACTGTAAACTCTTAATCTAAGATATAATTGATACCCGTTAAAAAGATAAAATATGAGTTTGTGAAAGTAGCACAACAAAAAAATAAAATTTTGAGAGACATCCAAACATAATATGAGTTTGTGAAAGTAGCACAACAAAAAAATAAAATTTTGAGAGACATCCAAACATAAGAAACTAATGGATAAAAATGGGTCAAACTTAAAGAAAACCTAGTCTTATCAATGCAATGCTATATTTTTCAAATATCCACTATGAATATGCTAGAAATATCAATTTTAATTTGATATGTTATAGTGTAAGTGATACCAACAAAAGTGATGTACCAAAACTGGCATATGAACCGATAAAGAAATGAGCTCATCAATTATCTGCTTCAAATTTGGAAGCCAAATGAATAAGTTAATCTTGAGTATTTTGTGTGCAGTATGCTGACTTCTTGATCATATCAGTGTTATATTGTTGATTCTACAAAATTGTCATTTGAATTTTTTTCATTGTTAATTAGCTCTACAGAAAGCAACCCATATATTAAGAAGATGTATAAATTATTTCATTTATAGAAATTTGGTTCTTCAAAAACAACTTAGGAAGAAAATAATGTCACAAGAGATGAGTAGCAAAACAAGATCAATCTAGTAAAATTTAAGTAACTCCGAAAGGGCTAAAAATCTCATAATACTAAAATTAATTTTATTGGTCACAACTTAAGAAAGATCATCAACTGACATCACCAATGTGGAGCATATTGTACATGTATGAATCTCTTCCCTAATAGTATGTAATTTTAATTGAGATTTAATAAGTTTAGAATGGTTGCGTCAGGAAATAGTACATCATTGAGTTCTCAAAAGTGGTATGGGTTTGAGTAATAATATAATCCTACTATTGAATTCTTTCCCATCTAAGTTTGATCAATTCAAATAAATCTTGAAGTATATGCCTTGACGAATATGTCACTGGTTAAAGGATTCATCATTTGAGTATAGGCTATACTCATATGATAAATCATGTTAACCATGAGCCACCATAGCTTAGTTTTATAAAACTTATAGCCTTCTTTCAAATGTAGAACGATTTAGTCATCATATAACTAATGACTATCAATACAACAATATATAAGCAAAATAAAACAAAATCATATCTTTAATACGAGATAATTGTGGATTTATCTAAATCTTGAAAATATCATTAGAAAAAATAATAATCATGGTGGTGAGGGTGTTAAAGATACGACTTAAGTTAGTACGAGATTTTGCTACACCAATAATATATTAAAACTCTACCTAAAACCACTAATTAAATCAAAAGGCACATATTATCGCAAAAATATATTTACATAGATCTTTTTTTTTTTGACAATATTTACATAGATGTTATATTAGTGTGATACGGACAAATGTATGGTAATTAGTTTACGTATGGATATTATATTAGGTTATTTACAAGGCCAACTATACCCCACTTATTTTTTCTAGGCTTGTTAATTGGGCTGTTTACAAATGGGCTCCAATTATGTGTTAACAAAAATTTATGGGTAAAGTAGCCCTTCTAATTGGACATGAACCCTCTTATTTCACCCCCTCTTCTCTTACTTAGAAGAAACAAATTCATAATTAAGAAAATAAATTATGTAGATCAATCAATTTAAAATTTATTATTTCTAATATTATATTATAGTTTATAATTATAACATCTAAACCCTAACCATTTTTTATAAACGCAAACCAACATATAATTTTGTTTAATTGTATAATTTAAATGCTAACCACTTTTTTTTGTTTCAACCAAACATTAATAAATTAAAATAAAACTCCAAGATTGGTTGCCCAAACAGGAGGATAAGAGTTTACTGCTAACCACTTTTTTACAAATCCAAACTGAAATACAATTTTGTGTAATTGTAAAATTTATACCCTAAACCCCAATCACTCTTTTATAAACCCAAACCGATATATCATTTTGTTTAATTGTAAAATTTAAACCCTAAGTCTTAACCACTCTTTTATAAACCCAAACCGACATGTAATTTTGTTTAATTGTAAAATCTAAACCCTAACCATTCTTTTCTAAACTCAAATCGACATATAATTTTGTTTAATTGTAAAATCTAAACCATAATTATTTTTTTATAAACCCAAACCGACATATTTGTTGTTAGTTGTGTAGTGTTTTTAGCTTCTGTGCGGAAAGTGCAGTTGGATATTGACAAGTTGGTGGAAAGTGATGGATCACTCCGGTATCGGAAAATACCGTTGGCGGTGATTTATGAAAGTGGACGTGTTGGAAAATGAATTTCCGAGAAGTTAAGTTGGAGACTTACTTCGTCCAGGGTGGCTGGAGTGCCATATTTAGCAAGTTAGTAATTCGCATGCTGGTCAGGTGGGGGTCTGAGGGTGTGGCCGGTGTACTTACTGGTATTTTTGGAGGTTCAGCGGGTGTTGTGAGTGTGGCAACAGGTTTTGCTCAAACCAAGATGACCATATTGTGGATTTACTAACAATGTTGCTGGAGAGGATTTAATAAGATGATTAGTTCTTATGGAATCTTGATGTGGAATGGGTTAAGGGATTATGTGATTTCTATAAAACAGAAAGTTTCTAAAAATAAAAAGTTCTATGAATAATTAGGACTTGTCAATTTTTGGAAAGGGGATGTGAAATGCCATAGTGGCGGGAATGTTTAGAGATTGACCTGAAGAGTAGTCACAGATGAGATGATTAGTTCTCATGGATTTTTGATTGGAGATTTCTAATGAAATTTTGAATTTTCTGTCATGTGGAAAAGGAAATAGTTCGTGATTTCTAAAAATGGAAAGTTTCCATAAATAGAAAGTTTCTAAAAATGGAAAGTTTTATGAGAGTTAGAGCTTTGCTATTTTTGGAAAGTGTATTGAAAATACCTTGAGGGTAGGGTGTTCCAGTGTGACTGGGTGGTGGTCATGACGGTATTTGGGAAGAAGTAGATGGTGGTTAGTACGACATTTCATTGTCTTATGTGGTCTACGAGAGTGTCGGGAAGTGCTTAGAGACGTCAGGACTTGTTTGCTCTAGGGACGGTGGGTTCTGAACAACTCATAAGGAGATGGTGGTTCTCCTGAGGGGGTGGTGGTTCCCCTGTATACCGATAGCTTGAGGGGTGGAGGGCCCTGAGAGCGGCAGAGGAGATGGTGGTTCTCCTGAGAGATGGTGGTTTTCCTGAGGGGATGGTGGTTCCCCTGGTACCGAGTTCTCGAGGGTGATGACCCAAGAGTGAGATGGTATGACTCTAGGACGGTGGTCTGATAGTGAGATCGGTATAGCTCAAAGGTTTCAACCTGAGAGTGGATGAGTTGGGAGCAATAAGGTCTAGGGCGTGTGAATAAGCATAATGACAGGATAAGGATGACGGGGTTGATGGTGGTTCATTCTCGGGGTTTAGTGTTGACCAGTGGTGATGTGAACGCCGGACGGCTCGCGGTAAGGACAGAGCGTCGGTTCCTCGAATCGGACGGTGTGTCAGAAATTTTCCTCGAACCAGACGGTGGGGAACGAAAGAGAAGATGGAATGAATGATGGAAACGGAATTTGGGGGCAAACGAACGAGTGGAACGTGGAATTAGTCGAACAGCTACTTGAAAGCGGCTGGTCGGTCGGAAGAACGCGGCAGCGGATGGACGGTACGGTCGGAAACGGACGGCGGCTAGCGAACCAAGTAAGAAACTCGACCTCGGTTCACTAGGGAACGATGGAGTCGAAGCGGATCACAACGGACGATCGAGACCGAACGTTGTACGGTATAGATGGACGGAAGGTGGATTGATGCGACGACACACGAGAGATGGCTCGGTTCGTGATACGGTCGAATTAAGAGATTACGAACCCGGTTTGTGAATCTCCTAGGGTTTCTCAAGAGCCAATTCCCGGGCTTAGGCTAAGGAGAGGATTGAGACAAGAAGCAAAGATTCTCTCTTTGGAAATTAATTCTTTCAAGTCTGAAAACCTAAGCTAACGGCGTTGGGAGCTTAAATAGTGTAAGGGTTTAGAGGGACTAAGGACACGCGGACTCGCAATGATCCGCACACGTTGCCCTTGACGCGTCTCCATAGACGGTGAACACGTCACACTATTCCAACGTTCACTAGGGAAGGATCCAGAAAGATTATAACGCAAAACTTAAAGAAAAAGATAAAATAGGCCACGTCCTTAGGCTGGACGCGGGAACTGCGTCATTGGCTTCAAAACGCGGCGTTGTGCGCTAGGACTCGTCGCCTCGTTAAAACCTTCTCCGGTAAACCTCATGGGACAAACCCAAAGTAAGGAAAAAGAGTACGAGTCATGATCCTAACGTTTTTGTTGCCCTCATCCTTGGGTAAGGACGAAGGCCGTACGGACGGTCTCGTCGATGGTTGCTTTGGCCGAATCGATCTCTTGGTGTTCACGGACGAATGCTTGGACGAAGTGGTTGATCTTGTGGCGTGAAGTCCTGGATGAGCTCTTGGTCCGAGTGGTTGCACCGGGAATGATCCTAGGCATGATTTCTCCGAGTTGTCCCGCGGGTGGTGCGAGTGTCCCAATGGTGGCCAGGTCCGGTGTGAGTGTTCCTGGTCGAGTGTCTGATCCGGTGCTCACATCAAGTGGGGTCTGGACTTTGTTTGACCGGTGGGGTCAGGTTTAGTGTTGACCAGTGGGGTCAGGACTTTTTCGACCGTTAGGGTCAGGATTGTGTGGACCAGTGGGGTTAGGATGGGTTGACCAGTGGGGTTAGGACTTTGTTGACCGGTAGGGATCAGGATTGCGTGGACCAGTAGGGGTCAGGGTGTTATGGGCCGTTGGGTTACGTGGGTGTGCGAGCTGTGGCAAAAGTTGCACAAAAAACCTTGGCTGACTGTGACCAGATTGTTTTATTTTGTCGATTTTGGGTTTGGTTTGGGTTAAGTATAATCCCTAAACCAAGTTATTGGTCGCCATTTTAGAGATAAACAGAGGGAGAAAGGTGTTCTTGAGAGTTTGGAGGCTTTTTGAGAGATTCTTGGCTTGTGTGGTGAGATTGTTGCTGTGGAGTGGAGTTCTTGTGCTAGGAACAATGGAGAAGGATTTTAAGGGTTGGATTCGTCGTTGTTGGATCAGAACTTTCTGCAAAAGAGGTGAGTGCATGACCATGGCTGATCTAAGCCTGAGATCACTTTTGTTTTGCTTGTTTGGTGTTGTTCTTGGTGTTTTCTTGTTTGTATTGATTGCTTTTAGGTTCATGTTTGTCAGTGTGGCCTATGGGCGAGTTCTGGATGGATTGGAGATGGATTGGAACGAGGATTCGATGATCGGCTTTGAGCAGAACACGTATGTGGAGTCGGTGTCGATCGACACCAAGTTGGAGCCAGTGTCGATTGACACCAACTTGTCTGTTGCATGGTTTCCGGGTTTATTGTGTTTGTTTGTTGTTTGATAAACATTGAAATCTCAGTTGCTTGTAGCCTAGTAGATGGGAGGATTGCCTCACTAAGTATTTATGATAATACTTACGCATCTCAATTGTTGTTTGTGGTGTGCAGGTATGAGACGTGGAATCATGGCGATGAGGAGGAGGATGATCTAGGGTCTCGGTTATTGTGTTGTGAATATGTTTGTTGATGTTGGAACCTTAGATAGAGCTATGATAGGTTGTTGGATATAATGGATAAGATTGTTATTGTATTAATGTTATATGTTTTCGTTGTGCATGTTATTGGATTTTGGTTTATTATTGGTATTTTGGTTGGTTAGTAACGTGTGGGTTGTTGGTTTAATTAAGTAGTATGAGATGCTTAATTACATATTGTTATCATTTAAAAAAAACGGGTATGGTTGTCTCAGTGATGAAGAAGAAAGCATATGTAAAATCAATTTTGTAACCTCTTCAGATTGTCCGTCTATCAAAATGTTTTTCTTATTAAATACAAATCCTGAGTGGCTTAAAGTTCTTTAACTGATTGTAGTGAAATTTCTTATTTTCATTACATGAAATGCAGGAACCCTTAGTGAACCCTTAGTCTCGGATTTCAAGAGAGGCGTATATACTCCTGTGGACACTCTTTTAGATGAGCAGACACTGTCATGGGTACTACATCTTGGCGAATCATCTTTTTACATTGATTATGATAAGTTACAGATGAAAATATGTTTTTCATGCTGTGTTTAGGATTGAAACCAATGATATTTAGTATAACCACTACCCATTTTTCTCGACCTTAGGTTTGTGTCTCTAGCTAGTATCATTGTTGTTTTGTTGTACTTTACTGGTCATATACCGAGTTCTTACAACATGGTAGAGGTTATCTCTGTGTGACATGTTACCTCATTTGTCTACTACATTCTGGCACATTCTAGGTATATCTATGTTCATTTATTGATATATGTCTTTTCGGTTAAGATCTTGACATTACTTGGTGTTGGACACAGTTAGTATTCGAGAAAGGTTTCTTGATTGATCCACATTGACTTGGGGAATACTTGTTCTTTAGCCTCTATTATTCTTGTTGTCTCCTTTAAATAACCTTTTTTTTTTTGCTTAAAATACTTGTTCACTTAGCTTAATACAACCTCTATAAATTAATAATGTCGGGACCATGAAAATCTATTACTTTACTAATTTGGTAAAAAAGGAATTTAAAAAAAAAATCATTATAACTAATATTTTTGTAAAATCAATTAAAGGGAAAATAACAATTATCATGTTTTAAAGATAACACTTAAAGATTTTAAAATAATAAAATATTAAAAATGAACCTTAATAAAAATTAATGTGTATATATATACATATATTTAGATAATTTTGTATAATTATTAATTTATGTTATTGATGGGACCATATATTTACAAAGGATTTTCAAAAAAATTATTATCTTATTATATTATCGAATAGTATCCAAATTTACACTAGTCCCTACTTGGGACCGGAAAATTTATTAATTTATAGAGATTATTAATTTAACGAGTATTAATTTATAGAGGTTCTACTGTATGCTGAAGAAGGATTCAATTTATTAAGTTGATTGTTTTATTGGTATGACATTCGTTTTCGTAAGAGTAAAACAGAGACCCATTTAACATCCTGAAGAAGGATTCGTTTTATTAAGTTTGATTGTTTTCTGCTGTTCGTAGGCTGACTTAGGAGTGAAAATAAAAACCTCAATATTCAAGACATCGTTGACCGCTGCTACCAGTGCCTACTCAAATCTGAGTGACTCGGAGTCACTTCATTTCCAAATGATCCAGATGATGCGGAGATGTTGGTTCCTCCGCCATGTATTAGTTTTTATATTTTTATCATCGTCATGGACGTCTCTTTGCAGCCTTGCCAACGCTGCTGAGGTATTGAGATTTCCTAAAGAGCAGCAGCAACAACTTTACGTGGATCGCCGCAGGCAGATCACTCTTGCACTATTCGTGAGTGTCTCCTATCACTTGTTATATATGTGGTGAAGGATGTGTTATTGCTAGGCTAAAATTTGTTGCAATAATTTAATATATTGTTGCAAATTCGAGAATGCAATAAAATTGAGATACATTTTCATATGTTGCTATTTGAGTGTTGCAATTGGTATTTATTGCACATATGTTGCACAATTAACATTGAATGGAATCCTTGTTATTTTGTTGTATTAATGCAACATTATTTTTGTTGTAAATTTGTCGTATAATTGTATAATTCTGACGTAAGTTTGCAAATTTTGTTTGTTACAAATGATTGCTACATAAAAAGTATAACAAATATTATTACAAATTTACAAGAAGATAATATATTGCTATATGCGTTGCATTAATGCAACAATAGTGATGTTGCAAATTAGTGGTGTAATCACGACATTCAAATGCAACTACAAATTGTCGTAAATAAATACTACGTAAAATTTAAAATATTGTTATTAAGTTTAGTAATTGCTTTTCCGTCGTCTTATATATTTTAAGATGATGCTTATAACAAAAAAAATGATGCAAATATTGGCACTGCAAATTTTACTTCGTAGCATTTTTACGACAATATATAGCCATAAAGCTCATTGTCTAATTCCAGCTAATTTTGCAATATTAAATTTAATCACAATGTTTTCTAAATTTTTTTGTGTTACAGTGAAGTTATAATTCTTTATTTAATAATAAAATAAATTGTGATAATAACAGTGAAGAAATAGCTAACTTTATTGAAATATTAAAATATTCCAAAAATGCATAAAAATAATAGAAAAAAAAAAACCAACTATAAATAAGAATTAAGTTCATCATAAAAACTTAAAAAAAAAATAACTAAAAAAACTAATTTCACTTAGTTGTTTATCGCAGTAGAGGATGGAGGAGAACACAACAACATGTCAAATATTTTCTCCAACTCTTTAAGCTTGTTGAATCTTTATGAGATTTATGCATTCTCATTATAAATCTCCTCGTATTCTAACTTTTGTTTGAGAGCTATATTGATAATCAGATTTATGCATTCTCATTCTCATTATAGACCTCCAACAATTAACCTAATTCTCAAAGAGAGAGTTGGGTTAAAGGGAGTTTTAGCTAAATCATTTTCATTCTCTTACTTTCAAAACGGCACATATTACTAGAAAGAAGGCAAAAGCTGCGGCTCATAACAATCACTCGCTCATGCAACCTATCAGCTTGATTCATACGTATCGTCCAAGCCATTGGATGCGCCACAATACTGAATAAAGGAAATTGCATTAAAAAAAAGATCAGATGATTGTTTATATATATATATAGCAAAGGAGATCAATCAAAAGAAAACTTCCGACTCACTACTCAACCAACTGAAGGATAAGATCCGTTGACTGAGGGTTGCAGCTCGTATTACCCACTACTGGTAACAAGTTGCGCGCCCATGAAAACAAGTCTGCACCTAAATAATGCTTGGAGGCCTGTCCACATTTTTATAGTTCAAATGAATATCATAATACAATAGATCACAGAAAACACACAAGTTTCGACACTCTCTTGGTCCAAAGTTCACATAAAGGAAAACACGAACCACAACCATCATCCAAACTGTAAGCGGAAGCCTGTCATGTCCTTGAAAATAACGCCTTTCCCTAATAGTCGACAGCGCATTAGTCAAAACATTAGATCTCCAATGCACTACCATTGCCAATGTAACGAATATTGGCATCTAACCGGAAAAGAAAAACAAAGAGAACATAGTGGAGTTAGTCAAACAAAGGTAATTCAACTATATAATACATAAGTGAAAGCGACAATTATTAAGAGAAAGGTATTGCAAAAGTTTACATGAGATTTGGGAGAAGTAGGTTGTTCACCGATCTTGCCAGATTTGGCACCTTTCTGTTGTGCTTCTAAATAAACGATAGTACAACAAAACATCCACACTATAAAGCCAGAGAGTGTAGTAACTGGAACTTGAAGGATCCAACTGACTGATGTTTTAGCAACAATCTAAACCAAAAAAGAAGAAACAGCTCACATTCATGAAATCAATAAGCTTGGGCCAAGTGCCCTCCAAAGGAAACATCTTCAGCCATGGAAATTGCACCTCGGTAAGTTGTTTCCCGATGTAATGCATAAATCGTAATAGCTCATCCGAATATGATTCCTACTTAACAAAAAAAAAAAAGAATTTTGATTTGTGGGGTTATGGATTTTAAGATCAGACAAGTGAGAGATTTACCAATGATACGGCGAGGAAAGCAGCAAGAAACGACAATCACTGCTGTCCTAAGTTTGGTGTTTAGTCTACTTCATTGGTTGAGATAGTCTTGAGACCTCTGAATTTTTTTGAGGTCAGCCTTGTTTCTTTAGATGACCTTTTTCTTGTGATCTTTTGCTTTGCTAATGCAACACTCTCTCCCATACTGCTTGGCTGGTTTAGTGAGTTTGAGTTGCCAATATAAAAATCTATCTCCTAGTATCTTTCTTGTACAGTTGAATGATAGACACTGAGTTCTTTTTCAATGTAATATGTAATTAATGTATTGTTTGCAACTTTTATAACAGAATAATACAATTTATGTGTACTGTGTTTTTTTTTTTTTTTTACTCTTTGTATTCTATAAAAAAAACTGGAGGAATCCATTGCTATTACTCAATAACTTCATCATAGAAGACAGTTGCGGAAGAATCGAATTTCCTGTTGTTGTGCAATGAAAAGGGAAGGTGTTAAATAAATTAAGAAACTGCATTTTGGGAATAATTAGCAAAGGATGTAATGTATAACCTTAAGAGCAAATGTGATGTCTGCTTCATCTACTCTAAGGCTCACTCTCCTTAGCTTATCGTCCCGAGCTTGACTGAGTTTTAGTATCCCCTATGCCAATCCAAAAATGAATTTTTCAATCAAATGCCTCTTTCAAGATTTACATAAACCATACACAAACATGAGAGTTATTACTCTTATAGGAGTTAGTACCTGGTCATTTAGCACTGTACACATGTTTGTGAACTCTGTAATTCCAGCTGGCGTTATCGTCGAAGATTTACAGATTTCCAAGTATAGCTTATTTAACTGCATCAAACATATATAAATATTATGTACTTTAGTTATAACTTCATGAAGCTACGTTTGGGACTTTGTGTATTGCTCTTTCAATCAAGATTTTTACCTCTGCAATGGTTCTATCTTTTTTGCTTCCTCTAAAGGCCTTTGCAGCAGAACAGACTATGATCTGCAAGTTGTCAGATTCTATCGTGTTATCCACCAAGTCATAGAACCAGATAGACGCCAACATTGTGCGCTGTGATAGTTGTACTCTAAGTTAAGTTTAGTACATATTCTCAAACTACATTAACAATACTTTAGGTCACACTGGAAAACAAAACTACGGATTTGTATGTTCCTATGCAAAGCTTGTTGTTATATATATATATTTTTTATTACTTATGAACACGAAGTACCAGATATCAACTAATCTGTGTGTTGATATGTGACTTACTTGCTGGTGTTGAGGAAGAGACTGAATGGTGTCGACTACTGGAGATTTAAACGTCTTGGACAATGCAGCTAACATATGATCCATCTTCACCTATAGATTCGATGATAACAATTATGGAATAAGACAACGGTTTCTATGATCCTGGATACTTCCATCGTCAGTAAGTAGAGAATAAAATACTAACCACTTGACACTCTGGAACTGGACCTTGTGGTTCTTGATCTACTGATCCTTTAGCTTCTATTTCTAAGATTTCTAGGGCGCTCCTGGAAATCAAATCAATTTGAGTAAACAGGGACTGTTATCTTTAGTGTTATGATTTCAAGAGCAAAATTACAATATATAAAGCCCATTTCTATCTCATTCATCTTATGTAGAAACAAAATTCGTAAGAGAACTAACCTGCAAACACATAGAGCCTTTCTCATGTCTCCTGATGCAGCTGATACTTTCTGGGACAATGCAAACATTAGGAATATCAATAAAGAATCTAAAAATGAAAACAAGGTTGAGAGAAAAAAAAAAATTGACATATATTCTTCTTACTCTTGCACAAATTTCCAAGGCATTTGACTGAAATGCTACATATGGAAGTCCCTGTTACAACAGTGAAAGTACTCATTTAAGATCAACATAGAAAGTACTATGAGTTTGGATTAGATATATGGCATTGGCATTGGCAACTGCTTTGAAACAGAAAAATGGCATTGGCAATAGATTTATCCTGATATACTTAATCAGACATTCCTCTCTCATCAAAGGTATCTTATATCACAAAATTAAGGTAGACTTACCACAAGCCTTTCCTGCAGTATCCTAAGGATCTGCTCCTTTGAATAGGCACGAAAAGTGACAACCAAAGGTTTGCCTGCATTAATTGGAACGATAAGTTAAAAGGAGTGTACTCAACGTTTATTCTTTATCAAAGCTTAGGGACATATGGTGAAGTATGAAGAATGTTCAAATGGCAAATAATGATGGAGAAATTCTTACAATTAAGAGACTTCAATTTTGGAAGGAAACGATCTGCAAGGTCTATTGCATTTGCTACACCTGGACGACAAATACGAAATTAAAACTTAACTTGTATGGCCGGAAGTAACAGATAAAAAAATATGAACATTGATAACACAAAAGACAGTACCTATAAGTATACACCTTGAAAAAGGCAAAGTTGTCAGCATAAAAAGCTCATGAAGGACAACTCGATCTCTTGTGATCAAGTAATCCATCTCATCAGCAATTATAAGCCTGCAGACAAAGTTTGAATGAGCAACAGCGCAACAAATTATATCTAGCAGGTCACCATATCACAGACCAAGAACAAAACAAAAACCTACATCATCTTTGAGCTGGATTGCTTTTGAGAAAACAAGCTCTGAAGTTGTTGTAGAGGTGAAGATGAACCATTAGCTTTCCTCCCGGACTCATTTTTACCAAGTATCTAAAAACAAAATAACTCAATTACCAACGATATTGAAATGAGACCCTTACCAAAAAAAAAAAAACACTATATTGAAATGAGACCAAGAATTTTGAGGTATTATTGCAGAAGGTCTTACCTTGGAGAAAATATCTGTAGTTTTTGTCAGTGATGTGCAATTAACAGACACTGTTTCTGGGCAAGGCAAACCCGCCTGCAAGATTTCATGAAAGATCAGTCCTTCTATTCTATTAATAGATTCACACTAATCACAAGTTCTGAAACAGACACAAGACTGATTACCTCTTTTGCCCAGTCTTCAGCTTGTTGTCTTACTTTCTCCATGGATAGTGACTTCCCAGTTCCAGGACAGCCACATATATACAAACTCCCAGCCTTGTTCTGTTCCATACAACCTTTAACAAACTCGAAAACCCGTCTCTGCTCATCCTCACGGCAAACAACAGTTGACGGTGCCTTAGACACATGCAATGCCTCCTTCACAGCTTTCATTTGTTCATCATCTGAACCCATTCAAATACAAACATTCAATCATACAATCAAACTAACTGAGGAGAGCCTTAAAAAAATCAATACAACACTAATGAATGAACCAAAAGGCTAACTAATATACACATACCTCTAGGGTTCCACTTTGATTCAACATCTAAGTTCTTCACTGCTGATATCACTGGACTCGCCAAAATCCCATTAGAATCTTCCTTAATCTCCTGCAATCGATCCAACATTTTATAAATCATTACAGATTCAGATTTTTAACTAAATACCAAAATCAATCAAGAACTACAAAATCGAATCTCACTAAGCCTTAACAGGTAGAACCAAAGAACAAAGGAGCTTACCTCATCAGACGTCTTAGGGATTGAAACAGCACACCGTCGAGGAGATTTCCATTTCATCGGCGTGGAAATCAAATTCACAGGCGTCGATGATGAAACCTCCGCAGGGGAATCGGATCTCAACTTGCGTTTCCGAGAAGTGATGACTTCGGCGGATCTAAGACCTCCGGTAACCTCCAATCTGGAGCCGACGACATGCTTCTGAGGGGATGAACTAGGTCCAGCGATGGCAGGCATTGTAAGTTAATAATATCAGAAGATGACGGAGATCGAGATCGAGATCGAGATTGAGATCCGATGGAGCCGAAGTGAAGAAGAATCAATCTCATGGTCGATGCCGCTGGGTTTTATCAGGAAATGGGATAACAAAAAATTAAAGGAAAAAAAAAAAATTAAGAAAAAAAAATAAACAAAAGAGGGAAAATGGGAGTAGCGGGAAAACGCAATACAACAGGTTCTTTTCGCCGCCCGGTTTTGTTCGGCTGCCGTTTTTAAACCATCGGCTTCGCGGCAATTTTGTTGGGCTTAAAACCATTATGGGTTTCATATAAGTCATTTAAGGGCCCATTTTAGAACTTCTGAATAAACCACGTTACCATGATATTGGTTTGTATGCTTATTGCTTTAATTACTTCTTGATAACTTTTTTACAATAACCAAAACCAAGTAACAAACTCCTACCAAAAAAAACCAAGTAACAAACTACTAGACTAGTTTTCCACATTTTACGTTTATAATGATTAAAAAGAAGTGTAGCTACTATATATTTGTAGTTTCCCTTAATGCTTGATATATCAGAAATTACATAATGACAACAAAACAAAACAAAAAGAAGAATCAGAACAGAAGATAAAAAAAAAGCAAAGTGGTCGGTGTGTCAATGCACTTATTTGCTCATATATAATCATTGAAGTATGAGATATCAACATAGTGAAGATATTTTTTCATCTATATCTGGTTCCTAAAAGGTTTTATGGAAGAAGGATATCCACATTAAATGAAAAAACGATTATTTATCATCTGATATGTGCCCAAAATATCAAGGCATAGATATATAGTATATAAGAAGGATATATATCCACATAAAATCGATGATATATCGTATGATATGCAGCCAAATAAAAAATCAATGCATATATATATATATATATATATATATATATCCACATAAAACGATGATGTATATGTAACCAAAACCTCAATGCATTGATATATACAAGAAGGATGTCCACATGAACGAACCGATCGTATCATCGATACTAGTCCAGTAAATGGCATTGCACCACTTTTTGCTCAAAAATATGTTTTTGGAAATATTTACCATTAAATATCATTAAATGTTTATATTTATATCCAAACAAGTTTGTTAACTCTCTCTACTATCTTTATAACCAAAAAAAATTAACATATTTAAAATATTCATATATATAATGTTCTACAATTAATATAGATATTTAGAAGATTTATTTCAGATTAAAAAAAAATATTCTTCTATCATCTCTCTTTAATTTAAAATTTTAAATGTATATAAATTTAATAAAAATGAATTTTTCTGCATATATTGTGGTTTGAGTTTTATTAAATAAATATATATTACTCAATTAATATAAAAAATTTGTGTCTAACATACATATATAGTAAATTTACCGTATAGTAAATTATAAAAATTTTAGAAGTTTATAATTTATAACTGGTATATCTAAACTTAATTTTTTTAAAAATTATGAATATTTAAACATATAAAATTTTCAAAATAACGCAAACGAATTATATTACATGACGGTTTATATGACATGACAGGATTGAATTGATAATACTAAAAAATAAAATATCACTAATATGATACTTCAATACGGGTTAAATCCTCATTTTACAATTTTAACAACACCAAAATAAAATATGTCAAATCAAATTGATTTAATTAAGATTGTATTAGACAAAAATTGGTATGTGCTATACCGTAAATTATATACTAAATCACTAAAATTAATAAAATAGTACATTAGCAAAATTAATATTAAAATAGTATATTAACAAAAAAAAAATTATATAGAAACTTGTCTGACGGTATACTTTCGGTCATAATCTAATAATCTAGTATGATATGTAACAAACAAACAAATTAAAAAAAGATCAATGTATATAAGATAGGAAATTTTTTGATAAATACTTAGTAGAAAGAAGATAAGAAATAATAAGAGTGGTGGCCTTTGCTATCTCTCTCTCCATTCGATCTTCATATTGGCTCTATCCTCCTACCAAGAGCCAACATGCATGAAAGCAGTTCCTTCCTATACGTTTGGTGCTAATTTATTTCCTATATGTTTAGTTCCATATTTGTTGTGTAGTAAAGTAAATACGACTTGCTTATTAATTGATAAAAAGTATTTGGTTGATATTTTTCAATTCAAGATTTGGAACTTGGGAACCTTTTTTCAATTGAACGAAAAAAATCTTTTTGGTGAGTAATCTTCTAATTTGCCAGGATTCATATTCTACTTTTATCCGGATTTAAAAGAAATTTCTTTCTAAAATTAAGAAGTCTAGCTAACACACCCAAACCAAGAACAGTTGCATACCATCAGCTGCTCCTATGGTTACTTCCTAACCTAAACCATTTCCGAGTTCAATATAGTTAAATGTCGGATGGGTCTTTGTAAGATAAAAACTACACCGATGTTTTAGATTATCTTGATCGAATTCTTTTTGGTGAAGGTTCACAACTTATTTTAGAGTCATAGGTTCGTAAAACCAATGAAACACTTGAAATGTAGCATACCTCTCATGTAATATATGTAGTTGTTGTTGTTATTGCATGTCTAACATCTTACTTGTCTACCATTATGCTCATATTAATTATTATTTTTGAAGTTTTAATATCTTCACCATATGAAATACCCATCATATCAATCTTCATAAACCAACTAATATCACATGGTGTAAACCTATCATTTTCTCTTTGTTTTTATTTACCCTCCATACGTTTTCGGACATTTAGCATTTGATTTTATGATTTGTCTTGATACTCTAGTCTTCCTTGTCGCTGCCCATTAGCAATAACTTTCATCATCACTTACATAATCTATAACCAACTTATTTTCACCTTTTAGAAATTGTACATTTCCCCAAAAGAAAACAGAGAACCTACTATTACTTAAATTGACGGGCCATGCATTGCGGGAATACGAGAATATTTTAATAGAGCTAACCAGATCCCACATCCTTAGCCTACTGTCGGACAATGGTCCACACCTCAAATTGAGGATAATAAATTCATTTACAAAAACTTGTATTAGGAACACACAAAAAAAGAATTATGATTTGTTTTATCAAATGATTAGTTTGGCTTGTAAATTTGATATTCTCTTTTGTCAAACATTTCATATGATATTTCAAGATATTTTGTTTGATAACATAGCGTTTAACTAACTTTAAATTATAATTTCAGTTCCCTAGCTACTCCATGATTCATTTCGATGATACTTAATAATTTCAAGTGGGCAAGCTCATTGTCCATCTAATTAAGACCATATGGTCCGTAGATAAAAATGGTCAAATACCCAAGTAAACCATTTATATTTTGGTCTGACTATGATCCGCCCATATGTATATGGACATGGACATGTCCACGGACGGCCCGTCCAATTGACAGCTATAATTTCAACAACACATTTCACATCCGATATACCTAAAACCAGTCACGAGAGACAAGCTAACTATATCGATATACTCCATGTTTCTCCAAAGCTTTTTTCTAACGAAAATTTATCGATCGTCCAAATAAAGAAACTAGGATGGGGCAAGATTCCAACGTACGTGTTTTCACTGACATTGAATAAAAATATATAAATGAGGTGAGAAGCGTCCAATGAAAGAAAGAACAATAAATATCAACCGTTAAGAACGACATGAGCCAAAAACCAACAAGAGCCGTCAATTTGTTCACCTTCTTCGAACGTCACTGTCTGAAACGACGTAAACTTATGGCAAGTTGGTGCATACCTTTCCCTCCTTCTACACCGTCGAAACTTTAACCTCCCTCCCTTCCTATGGCACTTTCCAACAAGATATAACCACTTGTGTTTTCTTCTTGACAAGATATATAACCACATGCATGAGCCAAAATACCACCTTCTTTTCTTTTTTTTGGCCCGGTTCGGTTTGGTTCAAGTTTTGTTGGTGTTGTGAAAGTGTGTCTAATAACTCTAAAGTAGAGCCTAAATAATTAAGGTCCAACCCGGTTTAAATTGTTGAAATTTTAGTTTAGTCCGCATGATATTGAATTGAGACAGAAATTGTGATTCGATTCGATTTTGTTTGTTTGTAAACTTCAGTAAGCTTGGCTAATTTGGTTTGTTTTGGTCTTTCAAAACATGCAATAATTACATACATTTTTGGTATATGTTTCATTTGTAAAACTTGGTTAGATCAGATTGGTTCGGTTGCATATAATATGGGTTTCAAATGCCTAATGAGGTCTGTGGAGTACATAAAATTATGACATCGTTCTGTTTATAGTAATTCCAGTTCGGTTCGAATTGGTTACGTCGGTGATTTTACACTATACATATTCATGAATATATCTATTTTTTTTATAAATAGTTTTAATTATTAGGAGACTGACTTGCATATCTTACGAAACTCGAAATATATCTCGAAAACATACATGCATGTTAGAGAAATTTACCAACTTAGTTATTTGTTACAATCATCATTGCACTTGCACATGATGTTAAACCATATTGAGAAACTGTGTAATTATTATCTCCCTAAAACAGAGATTTTTTTTCATATTATTCTTTCACTAATTTGGTAATGTAATTTACTATAGGCGGGTTATATGATTCATTGCATCACTAGAAAAAATATTGATCCCACATTTCAATTTTGAATCAAACGTCTTTCATTTTTTACTATATAAAACATAAGATTCAAACACAAAAAAAAAGGTAAATATTTTTTATACCAAAGAGGGCAAAATGAACATGGACGCAATTCGCAACACTTACGTGCCCACACTTCAAAGTTAACGCCAGATTACATGGATGGACATTTTGCAAAACTGTTATTTTGACACTCCTAATTGATTTTTTTTTTTTTTTTGTAAAATACATACGTGGCTTTTCCAAGTTCGCTGATTGGTTTAGTAAATATTTTAAAGTATGAGAAAATGACGAGAAACAAAAAAAAAACCCAATAGTCTGAGAGACACGTGGCATATTTGAAACCGTCAGATACGAATCCTTAAATAATGACTCTCCCGGTTTAATAATAATCATGTGAGTCGGTTCTTGTCACCGGCTTACTTGGTTGTCCGGTTCTTAACGTCACTGTTTCACCGGCTGATATTTTTAATTTAATTAATTTCGATACTTTTGATAAACTCGTGCGTTAACTAAACCCTTTTCATTCGCATCCGTATATAAAACCTCTTCGTCTCACTCTCTCTCTCTCTCTCTCACAGGATTTTCCCGAGAAAGTTTTTTTTTCCCCCGGTGAGTTTGTTCTTCCGCTCTATACCTATTTCTTCTCTCATTTGACTCGCTAAATTTCACAGAATCGAACATTTCTCGTGTCTTTCTAGTAATTTTGTTCCGAAATTTTTCATCGATTCTTGTGAACATTAGCTTTCCACGATCCGATCTGCCATCTACTAATGATTCAAAGAGCTCTCTCTCTCTCTCAGTCCCAGTATTGATTGTTCCATTTTCTCTTTTGATTAACAGGAATATATATATGGAGAAGCCATAGTTGAAGAAACTAGTACTCTCTGTATTTTGATTTCCGCATGGGGGTGAAAGTAGCTTCTTCATCTCCGTTCCTTCAATGGACGACTCAGCCTATCGTTCATCAGTGTTCGTCCCTACCTTCAAAACGACGACGGAGCATTGTACACGACGTACGGTTCCTATCTTGTAGATTTGCGCCGCAGAGATTGATGAACCGTTCGGCTCTTTTAGGAACGAAGCTTCATCGCTCCAAGTCATGTGACCTATATGGATCATCATCATCATCATCACCTAGACCGATTCGAAGAGTTTGTAGCGCAAGTTTAGATCCTCCATTCTCCGATGAGGAGTTTTCCAAAAAGATCCAAGAGCTTACTCTCAGATTCAATGTCCCAAACCAAGACGATTACAGCGTTGTCGAGCCGCCATGGAACGAGATGGTGCATTTGTCGAGTATTGAAATGAAAGCAAACAGAGTTGATCTTCCTCTTTCGCTTCGGATCATAAAGAAGAAACGACAATGGGGAGAAGGAGTCAAACAAGTTGGTGAATCAGCGTGTTGCTCGATGAACAAAGCGTTTTCGTCGATGGTGTTTATGATTAGGGAGCTTCAGAGCTTTACTCTGCATATGAGAGAGGTTCTGTTTTACGAAGATTTGCAAGAGATCTTGCTAAGAGTTAGAGAAGAGTTGCACCAATCTTTCGTTTGGTTGTTTCAACAAGTTTTCTCCGCGACGCCTACGTTGATGGTTTACGTTATGATACTCTTAGCTAACTTCACTGTTTATTCCATCGGAAGCAACTCTGCTTTAGCTGCTCCTCTTCCTCAGATGGTAACAACCGTCAGTGAAACAGATGAAGCAACAAACGTGAAGTTGGATTCCTCGATTGTGAAAACGTTCTTTGTATCGTCGTCGTCTCCCAATGGGAATACAACTTCAGTTGGTGGTAACAACAATGGCGGCGGTGGAAACATCAAGCCGGTGTTGAGCGGAACAGATGGTGATGGATTCGATGGATCTGAACAGTTCAGAACAATCATACCCGAAGGAGTTTCTCAATTGTCATCTTCGAGTTTCGGGTCAACGACTACAGAGTCAGAGCCGTCAGTATCGGGACAAGATGAAAACAGGCTGTGGAATTCGATGGTGGAGGAAGCAGATCGAATGCAGTATTCAGACATAGATGATTCGTTGGATCACGACACTAGGAAGCGGTTCGTGTCTTCTGTAGAGGCTCGAGTAGAAGCAGAGGAAGACACGGATTACTTCAAAACAGAGCTTATGTACCAAACAGGACTGTCTCAAGAGCCTAATAATCCTCTCTTACTCGCCAACTATGCTCAGTTCCTCTACCTCGTCTCTAATGACCATGACAGGTAACTAAACATTTTACTCCCTAAAGTCCCTTTTTTCTTAGATAAAAAACTGTTAAACCTTAGTTTAGCTTGAGTAGATTTGGTTTCAGAGTTTGCGTCGAATCTTCCCTTAAGATTCTTTGGGTTGTGAACTGTGAGGCTACAAGTTGATTGCTAGGAGTCAAAAGTAGGCGCAGACCTCGATGATTTTTCTATTCACTAGTGGGGTATCTTGTGTAAATCATAATTGTTCTTGACATAATAATCGCATCAGCAGAATCAACGATAACCAATAGAGTGGAACCAATTCTTTTCTTCTTCTAGGAAAAACGACATTACATAAATATCTAACAGATAATAAATAAAGAAAAAAAATTAACGTACCTCTCTCACTCTCAGTCAGTGTTAGGGATTTGTTGTAGCCAATGAGCTTTGAGTCTTTGAGAAGGTTTTAGTGATAGTGGAGTTTACGGTTGTGTTTTAAAGTCTCCCCACCAGTACCCAACACAAAAAGTCTCTGTTTCACAATTTGTCTTCTAGATTTTTTTTCCCCACCCAATTCAATTAACCCATGTTTTTGTCATTGGCTTTATTTTATAGCTAATGCTAACGTAGTAAAGTTGTAAAGCTGGTAGTTAGTGTTATCTAGAATGTAGCATTCTCTCGTTTAACAAGCATTATAGAGTTTATTGACACGGTGAATGGTTTGATATCCTAACCAATCCTTTTAGTTAATATTTACCAATATTGGTTATTTAGACACTTCTATCACATTCTACAATCGTTACTAGTTCATATACTATATGGAAATTTAATTTTCACACGACAACGCTTTTGGCGTTATTCATCCCTCATCTTTAATGCATTCCACATGCCTACTTATCTCTAATAAATAAATTCTCACGTGATTCCATATGAAAATTGTGTAACAGAGCGGAAGAGTTCTTCAAAAGAGCGGTAGGAGTGGAACCGAAAGACGCGGAGGCGCTTAGCAAATACGCGACGTTCTTATGGAGAGCACGGGACGATCTTTGGGCGGCCGAGGAGACTTTCTTGGAAGCAATCGATGCCGATCCGACCAACTCGTACTACGCCGCTAATTACGCCAATTTCTTGTGGAACACTGGCGGTGATGACACGTGTTTCCCTCTTGACGACGAGGCTCAGGAAGACACCATCTAGATAAGATGGTGCAACAAGTTGTCTCTCTATTAGAAAAACAAAAGTAATTAGAGATAAGTAGAGATAAGTAGAGATAAACAAAAACAAAAACAAAAAACAAAAGTAATTAAGAAATTACCATAGGACCCATCATGTATTCTCACTCTTTATATATAATTATTTTTATACCATTACATATATTATATGTTATTTGTTTAAATATCATGTTATTTTTGTTTTTTGAGCGAAATTATATATCGGTTTGAGTTCACAAATGAAATGATTAGGGTATAAATTTTACAATTAGAACAAAATTATATGTCGGTTTGGGTTCACAAATGAGATGATTAGAGTTTAGATTTTACAATTCGAACGAAATTATTTGTCGGTTTGGGTTCACAAATAAGATGGTTAAGGTTTAGATTTTACAATTAGAACAAAATTATATGTCGGTTTGGGTTCATAAATGAGATGGTTAGGGTTTAGATTTTACAATTAGAACGAAACTATATGTCGGTTTGAGTTCACAAATGAGATGGTTAGAGTTTAGATTTTATAATTAGAACGAAATTATATGTCGGTTTGAGTTCACATATTATATGTCGGTTTGGATTCACATATAAGATGATTGGGGTTTAGATTTTACAATTAAAACGAGATTATTTGTCGGTTTGGGTTTACAATTAAACGCTATTTAGTTCAATATAACATGTAAAATATAAATATTACATACTATTTTAAAAAATCACACCAAATCTTTCATTCTTTCTATCTAACAATAAAACAAAAAAAGGTGATTGTGTCTTTTTACTCCAAAAAAACATGGACCTTATGATATTTTCCTTAAAAAAAATGTTGTTGTGGTATTTTTTTTTATTTTACTCCAAATTTGTGTTATCTACTAATATTATCCTAGAAAAAAATAAGCAAAATGATATACAAATACAAGTACTACTAATGAAACATATGTGCATACCATGTATGTATTATGTATATGCCTGTTTGTCACCAAGGAGCGATGGGTCATGGGTAAACCGTAAAAGAGTTAATCCCCTTATGGTTGCGATCAGTCTAGCGAAAAGGAAGAAAATATCTCGAAGGGTTTGGTTTGGTTTAGTGGTAGTTGAACGCGTAACTGAGTGAGGTAGAGTAGAGCACGTACGTGAGATCGGAGCTGATCTCACCGCCTTGGTTTTGGGCCTAAGTCGTGGAACCAAGTGTCTGTCCTTTTTTGTTTCTTCTTCCATTGAAACCTTTTTTGTTTCTTCTTCCATTGAAACGTTTCTTTTATTGGTTTGCATATAGGAGTACTACCAGTACCTAGTCAAAAATACTAAAATAGTAATGCAATTTCGGCATGTTTTTAGTCCCACTTAATTTATATACTTGCCTGTTATCTATACTAGTATTTTTAGTTACCAAAACTTCAAAATTAATTATAGGTAAAATTTTAAAAAATAAGAAAATCTTTCTACCTCATTCAAACATAAATATATGATTTCTTTTCATTTTTTATTTGAATTTATATTTAAAATTATCTTGAATTATTCTATAATACATTTAATAAAAATTGTGATTTTTCCTGCATGTGATGTAATACAAAATTTTAAAAACAGACATATATTATTCAATAGATGAATAAAAAAATACGGCTACTATATCCCACATCGTCTAAAAAAATTGGGCAATGGTTCAGAGTCATACTATAAAAAAGACAAAAATGATTCTGAATACAAATGAGTAGAAAGCTTGATTTATCAGGCATTCAAACTTTAAAAACTTTTATTTGGTTTATTCCGGTTCTTTGTTTTAAAGATTTTTAAAATCTTAAATATGAAAAATATTTAAAACTTTTAAAAAGTTGAATATAATAAATATTATACCATAGATACACAAAATATTAAAAATTAAGATGATATAGTGTGAGTTAAAATATCTCGGGTCGAGGTTATATAGCAGGAGGGATTTTATCGATATTTATATAAATTAAAAAATATCATTAATTCGGTGTTACAGGGGTAAACCATTATTTCATTATTTTGTTAACACTGTCGGTATCAAAGAATAAACATATCTAATTAAATTGATTAAATAAATATTATGTAAAAAATAAATTATATTGCGGTATTATAGGGTTTATTTTACAATTATTATATAATTATAACATATTTAACCAACAAATACAACTTATAATTTAAATGTTTTAGTTATAAATAATTTTGTCCCGCGGTGTACCGCGGGTCCTAATCTAGTATATAATTAATTTAGATGGCGATATTTTTGGTATAACTAGTATCGCTATTTAAAATAACAATTAAAAAGAAAAAAGACAACAATACATTAGATTTGATACAATACAACACATTAACAAGTAATATTCAAAAACAATTTTTCAACATTCATTCTCTAAAATAAACACAATTCTTATCTATAGGATCTGATTATCAATAGCTTTCAAACAAAAGTTAGAATACGAGGAGATTTATAAAGAGAATGCATAAATCTGACAGAGACTCAACAAGCTTAGAGAGTTGGAGAAAATATTTGACATGTTGTGTTTTCCTCCATCCTCTACTGCAGTAAACAACTAAGTGAAATTAGTTTTTTTAGTTTTTATTATGAACTTAATTATTATTTATAGTTGGTTTTTTCTATTATTTTTATGCATTTTTGAAATATTTTAATATTTGATTATTCAATAAAGCTAGCTATTTCTTCACTGTTTTATCACAATTTATTTTATTATAAAAATTATTAAATAAAGAATTATAACTTCACTGTCAAACAAAAAAATATAGAAAACATTGTGATTAAATTTAATTTTGCAAAAGTAGCTGGAATTAGACAATGAGCTTTATGGCTATATATTGTCGTAAAATTGCTATGAAGTAAAATTTGCAGTGGCAATATTTGCATCATTTTTTTTGTTATAAGCATCGTCGTAAAATATATAAGACGACAGAAAAGCAATTACTAAACTTTGTAACAATATTTTTAAATTTAGCGTAGTATTTATTTACGACAATTTGTAGTGGCATTGGAATGTCGTGATTACACCACTAATTTGGAACATCACTGTTGTTGCATTAATGCAACGCATATAGCAATATATTATCTCCTTGTAAATTTGTAATAATATTTGTTATACTTTTTATGTGGCAATCATTTGTAACAAACAAAATTTGCAAACTTACGTCACAATTATACAATTATACGACAAATTTACTACAAAAATAATGTCGTGATAATCAAATTATACGACAAACATATAGCAATATATTATCTCTAACTTTTGTTTAAGAGCTATATTGATAATCAGATTTATGCATTCTCATTCTCATTATAGACCTCCAACAATTAACCTAATTCTCAAAGAGAGAGTTGGGTTAAAAGGAGTTTTAGCTAAATCGTTTTCATTCTCTTACTTTCAAAACGGCACCTATTACTAGAAAGAAGGTAAAGGCTGCGGCTCATAACAATCACTCGCTCATAATATTGAATACGCTATCAAATCATTCACCGATTGAAAAAATTAAGAAATTTACATTAATTTCTTATTTTAATTATCTTATTTTTCTTATTATGTTAATCACCAATTTTAATACATTAAACCTTTTTCTACTTTAATAACTTTTCTGTATAAATTTATTATTACTATATGATTATAATAAATAATAATGGCAATTAAATTGTAAATATTTTCCTTATTAATTGCACAGATTTTTCTTATTATGTTAATCACTAATTTTAATACATTATACCTTTGCATACTTTAATAACTTTTCTGTATAAACTTATTTTTACTATATGATTATAATAAATAATAATTGCAATTAAATTGCAAATATTTTCCTTATTTATTGCACATATTTTCCTTATTAATTCTAATAGATTACTTTTCTATTAGAATTAGTGATATAATAGATTACTTTTGGTTTTATATACTTTTCAAAAAATTAATTCTAATCCTTTTATTTTTAGGATTTTATTTTTTATTTTTAAGAATTATTGAATAAAATTTCTTTTCATACATGTCAAAATATTATCAATAAACTTGACACTTGTCGTGATTATATGAATTACTAACTTTAAAAACTTTATATAATAAGATTATTCGACCACGTCTATTACTTTAATAAGTTTAATAAATTTCTAAAAACTGTCCAAAGCACCAATTTAATTATATTATTTTTTTCTCATAATTGTGCAAATCCAAATTCAGTCACCCCAACACTAGTAGTAGACTCATCATCACAAGAAATCACCAATAAAACTTAGTTATTCAAATTTCAAAAGAGTCAGAGATAACAACTACTAAATCACAACTTCAAAGCCTTGGTGATGCGGAAAAGGAAAAACCTTAATATCATTAGAAAGTTCTTTGTAGTGATTCACAGAGTTTCTGACTAGTCTTAGCAAGTCATGAACACTTGTGAAGTTATAATCCTTATGGGACTTGTCAATGTTTTTCTCATTATTAGGGTTTATTTTGAGATATTGGTGGAACGTGTAACCTATCTTAGACTACCATGAGGACGACACTCCAAAAACTAAGTTATTCAAACACTATTATACACAAAACACTAAAATAATAGTACATTAGAAATTGATTTTTTTTTTATGCTAGCATCACGAGCTTAACCATGTCCAAATTTATGCAAATCATCTATAATGGTGTAAAATCTTACATATTTACGACTTTGGAAACCTATATTTGGTGAATATCCTCTCGTAAATGTCTAAGCAAGTTTTATAAGTGAAAATCTAACTTTGACATGTAAATGTTGAATTATGTTAAAAATATGTACACAAAGATAATTTGGGAAATTAAAACAACATAGTAAGTGAAACTAATCAATTGATTATTCAACATATATATACTAGTTATATTATTGTGAAAAATCTAACTTCACATCACGAAAAAATTTATAAGCATATATTGTATCAACTAACACCATCATATGGATAGTGTTTGGGCAAAATTAATCGATTCGTCTAAAGACTACGGAAACAAGAAACAGATATTGAGTAGTTGCTTTTATTTATCAAGGTATTGATTGCAAAGTACAAGAAATCAAGCACAGCGAGTCAATCTATGAACTGAGTCGTGCGTCTTGAGGTTTCGTGAAGTATCTTGCCTTTGCTCTCTATTTTTTGTGTCTTTGTCTCATGAAGACGTAGCTCCCTTTATATAGAAATCTCGTTCACCCTATTCCTCATGGGACTCGGATTCGTGTAACCGTCTCTTCAAGAGATAAGGCTGTTCTCCAATATTCTCTTCAAAAGATAAGGTTATTCTCGAATATTCTCTTGATCATATCAATTTCGAATATTCTCTTGACAATGTTGTTTTTGTCAAAGAACGCAGTCGGTGTCAAGGTCCAGCTACGGCCCGTATTGACCAAATGCTTGCCGTTACGGCCCATATCAATAGAATCCTCTAGAGAATACATAATTCTCCATTATTTATGGAATATACCATAATTATAATAGAATTTATCTATTACAATTTATATGATTAAAATTATGCCCAACAGTTTGCCCCCACTCTCTATTTTTCTTAGTAAGAATTTAGAGAGTAGTATAGATGTAGTATTATTTTAATAAGTCGCAAAAAAACATTTACTAAAGCACATGGCCCATTACCTTAGAGATGTCGTAAATGTAGGAAGCAAGATGGGCTTGGACTTTTGTAATATTCATCGGCCCACTACAACATGGTTCAAAGAGACACATTTTTTGCTGTCATCTCCCTCACTCGTCACTATGCTCGAACCCTAAACCATTTTTTGCGGCGGTGTTGTCTGAAAACAAAAAAAAAACATTTTATAGATCTTGTCCTCTACTTTTCTGAATAATCCTCGGTAAGTCGATTTGTGTTTGCTCTTTAACAAGAGCTTCCTGTTCCTTTCGTTTATGTAGGTCATTAATTTCCCTTTTTTTTTCTGATTTATCATTTCACCTTCCCCAGTGGCAATCGATTTCAGTTTCCCTCACAGAGTCTCTTTCCCCTTGACAATCTTCAGGTAAACTCTTAATTTCTCTCCATAACTTCCCTATGGGTACTCGGCCGTAGTCAGTTTCTAAGGTAACTGTTCACCGTGAATGGGTGACTACCGTGACATTGTAGCTGGCTTATCCTCCGTTGGTGACAGAGTGAAAGTGCGTCGTAGGTCGAGTCCGAGTATGGATTCTAACTTGTCTCTTAGAAATGTGTCATTAGAGGTGAAGCTCTTGCAGAACAACCCACCTTCAGTCTTCAGAGAGGATGACATTCTTAAGCTGAAGACAACTTACAACTTACCATCGTCCGTGCACTTGAGGCTTCCTCTTCCTCGAAAGAGCAGCGAATGCAAAGCGTGACGAGGTCGTTGTTTATGAGCTGTATTTTGCGGCAGGCTTGCGTGAGGTGATTCCATCCCTTATTGCAAAAATGGCTAAGCGCTTTGCAATTTCTCCGGCCAGTTCTACCCATCAGCCTGGAGATTGCTGACCGCTATTCAAACTTTCGGGGAGTTGGAATCTATTACCATAGGAGTAGAAGAGGTCTTGTGTGCATATTTCCTTTTGAAAATTGACACTGACCCTGGAAGATACTCTCTACATACGAGGAATCATCCACCTTTAGCAGTTGACTTTGAGGGACATTCTAGGAGAACGCTTGAAGAAGGATGGCGAGAAAGATATGTCTTTATGAGAGTGGGTGATAACCCTGGTTTCCCTACTTGGTTTGTCGCAGGTGTCAGTTCCAAAGCAAACCTAGCATTTAGGGATGGAGCTCTTGAAGTGGTAAAACATCCGTTGCTTTACCGTTCCGTGGAGTTTCTTACCAGCAAGTTTGCCTTAGAGAACAGTTCTATCTGGGGTTAGCAAGCATCGCTTGATTACGCTTTTTTTTTTTTTTTTTAGCCTCCTTTGCTATGTGAGCTTGTAGACACACCCATATCTTAATGTATCATGTCGCTTCTTGTCTGCAGGTTTCAACATGTCCCATGGTCAGCGGAGCTCCACATCGATGCTTTTGCAAAGTTCATGGCTGCTTCGGGAAATTAGCAGAGGCTAATCCCTCTTCATCCGGAGATGAAGTGCAATTTCTGGGTGATCTTTCCACACAAAAGCGTAAGACTCGTGACGACACCGCAAATTCGTCGAGGCAAGGCGGCTTAGGACTGTTCAGACCGTTGCGGTCCTATCTCCTTCTTCTGAGTTAGTCACCGGCTCCACTACTTCTATGGCTGCTGATGAATTGAGATGCAAGATTCTTAGTCATAACTTTGAATCTCTGGTCGACATTGGGACCAACTCCACCATTGATAGCGTCTATACTGATCTCCTCAAGGTATACTCATCACTGATACATTTTTCCATTATAGCAAAGATCATCAAGCGTTTCCCTTCCTTTACGCATGCCTCTTTTCAACAAGTGTTTAAACAGAACATCCAATTTTGCTTTAGCTTTTCTTGTAATGCTACTCACTACGTGTTTTGTTTCTTCTCTTTGGTGGGCCCAGGCAATGTCTTCTTTCCATCTCGTCGATAAGAAGTTATCTTCTGAACACCAAATCAATGAGAATCTGAGGCGTGAACTGGACAATGAGAAGTCAAGAACCAATTTTGCTCACAAGACCATTGCTGCGAAAAGCAACGAAATTTCTAGTCTTGAAGCGAAAGTGCAAGAACTGGATCAGACCATCCTCAACCTTCAGTCTTCAGGTTCGGATCTATTGAAGGAAAAGGAACTGCTTCACCAAGAGATCATGGTTCTCAGGAAACGAGTTGACGCTTTGAAGAATGAGCTTGAGTTTTTCTTGAATGGAGCAGCTATCATAGCTCGATGGGAAGCCTTGCGAGAATGCTTGTTGGGAGAGCATAAGGGATGGAAGCTGGATGAAGTGGAGGAACAGTACCGCACCGTAATGCGGAGCCAAGCACTGTTTAAAGGAATGCCCCTCCTATATTCGAAGAATCCCTTGCTTCGATCCAAGCGCAGGAGCGGGCTAATTCTGGTCAGGACACTTCCGATCCCACTCCCCATGACCAGCTCTACCTCTACTCGTTTCGAAAGATTTTTTTGTTTTGTGGAAAGTTGTCGAGTATTATTATACTCTGGCGTTACGGTAATTTGACAGCGTATGAACACCGCTGTAATCATGTCGAGTAGGGGATTGTCTTCTAGTATTGTAGACATATGTAGTGGATCCCACTAGTTGTAAGTGCTTGCAACCATGTGTGTATTAACGATTTCACCTTATTATCGATGATCCATATTATTATTGTGACCTTAGTGAATTTCCTCTTCTAGTATTTTGACAACGTTTACACCATGATGGCGTTAACAACATCGTGTAGCTTTTTGAAACATCTTGACCATGTTTACACCGTGACGATGTTGCGATGTTATCAACTTTTGTGCGGTCGTTTTTTTGACATCGCGCCTATGTGTACGCCTTGCCGACATTACACATTGTGACGATTTTTTTATTGAGTATAGACACTTTCAACACCGTGCCGGCGTTTTTATTGTGCCAATGTTCACATCTTGACAAACTTCCACATGTTGAAGATGTTTTCTGCTGCGACGACGTTTTACTAGGTAGAAGATTTATGCTGTTTATCAAGCTGCACATTTTTTTTTTTTTTTTTTTTTTTTACAAAACGAGTAATATCTTCGACAATGTTCCATGCTGTGATGAAATTTTATGCCGTGACGATGCTGCACATTGTAACTACGTTTTTCCGTCACGCACATGCGGGCGTCGCAACTCTCTGAAGACTTGGTGTCGTCACGAGTATTACATATAACTGTTATTATAGATTTGTGATGAAGCTGCATCATAACAGCGTTCCACATTACAACGATTGCCCGCATCGTGATGATGTTGTGTTGTGACAACATTTGTCATGTATCAAGTTATTTTTCCTTGTGAGCAAGTATTTTGCTGTCAAGTGTAATATCACGTATCCAACCATTAGGTGGACACTGAATTCGTGAGATTCCTACAACGACATCTCGTTAATAGGTATTTTCAGCGAGTGCTCTCTTCTAGGTGATTACCCAGTTTTGTAGTGCGCCTATTGTTCACATGGTCGTGTATCAACGGCTTCAATACGTTATTAAACAATCACATGGACGTGCCCTATGCTTTCAAATACGTCACGTAGACCAAAAATCAAGTTTTATTAAAACCATTGTCTCTAACTTGAGACATGTAGTGAAAATCCTCGGGAAAATCAAAGAATATCAAAAATAAACAATTAAAATCCAAAAAACCAAAGCACTAAAAGTAGTATTTCTTCAGATGCAGAGCATTCCAGCTATTAGGAAGATTTTTTCCTTCATGGTTTTGAAGCTTATAGGCTCCTGACCCACGAATTTCGATGACCTTGTAAGGACCTTCCCAAATGGGACCGAGTTTCCCAGCTCCTTGTTCCATTGTATTTTGAAAAGTACGTCGCAAGACCCAGTCTCCTACTTGAAACGTTCGTGTGCGCACATTTTTGTTGTAGCTTCGAGCCACTTCCTGTTGATAGCACCAATTGGTTATTTTCGCTGTCTCTCGTTTCTCGTCTAGTAGATCAAGTTCGAGATTCATCAGCTCCTCGTTTTCCTGCAAGTTAGGGTGTTCGGTTCGTGCCGTTTTCACGCCTAGTTCACAGGGTATTACCGCTTCCATTCCATACACGAGTGAAAACGGTGTTTCACCGGTCGATGATTTAGTAGTGGTACGATAAGCCCATAATACGCCTGGAAGCTCTTCTACCCAATTTCCTTTAGACTTCTCTAGGCGTTTCTTCAGTAGTTTGACAATTGTTTTGTTCGACGATTCTGCTTGACCATTAGACTGCGGGTGCCTTGGTGTCGCGAAGCTTAATTTTATGCCCCAATCGTCGCAGAAATCTTTGAACTTGTTACATGCAAATTGGGGTCCGTTGTCAGTGACAATCTCATGAGGCACCCCGAATTTGCATATAACGTTCTTCCATATAAAGCTGCTGACTTCTTGCGCTCTGACTTGGCTGAACGCCTCTGCTTCTACCCACTTTGTGAAGTAGTCGGTTACTGCCAATAGGAAAACTTTCTGAGCTGGCGCTGTTGGTAATTTTCCGACTATATCCATGCCCCACTTCATGAATGGCCATGGAGAACTGATTGTCTTTAGATTTTCTGGTGGCAGTTTTGAGACATTTGCAAACCGTTGACATTTGTCACAGTGACGAACGAATCGTACAGCATCCTCGTTCATCGTCGTCCAATAGTATCCGGCCCTCTTGGCTCTTAACACTAGACTTCGCGCGCCAGAGTGATTTCCACATTCTCCTAAGTGTAGTTCGGCCAAGACTATTTGAGCTTCACTCGCCGTAATACACTTCAAATAAGGTCCAGAGAATGACCTACGATATAATTGTCCTCCATTGAGAATATATCACGCAGCTTGCTGCTTGATCTTTCTACATTCAGCGCGATCTAGTGGCAACACGCCGTCCCGAAGATAGTTGAGTATCAACGTCATCCAACTCGGGGTTTCGCTTGTAGTCATGACGCAAGACTCTTGCTTTTCTATGTCTTTTTTAGTCGCTGGCCACTGTAGAATCAGTAGCGGTACATTAACTGAAGTGTTAGTTTTGAGTGCGGATCCAAGGTTAGCGAGTGCATCTGCATGATTGTTCTCTTCTCTCGGGATTTGACTAATCTTGCAGCTACCAAACGCTTTGGTAAGCTCCTTCACTACGCTCAAGTATCTAGCCATACTAGAATCCTTGGCTTGATAATCCCCTTGGGTTTGATTGACGACTAACTGCGAGTCGCTAAACACTTCTAAAGTTTGAGCCCCGAGCTCTCGAGCCAACGTCAGCCCTGCTATCAGTGCCTCATACTCTGCTTCATTGTTAGTAGCCCGGAAGTTGCATCTAACTGCTCTCGAAGCTGTCACGCCCGTTGGAGACATGAGAACTAGGCCGAGACCAGTTCCTCTAATGTTGCTAGAACCATCGACATAGAGCTTCCATTCCCCATTTTTTGTCCCATCCTGAAGCGTTTTTACCTCTTCTATCACTTCTGGGATCATGTTTGGTGCGAATTCAGCGACAAAGTCAGCTAATGCTTGCGATTTTATGGCTGTGGTCGGTCTATAAATGACGTCGTACTCTCCAAGTTCGACTGCCCACTTAGCCAATCTCCCTGATACCTCTGGTTTGTGGAGCACCGCTTTTATAGGAGACGAAGTTACTAACACGATAGGATGGGCTTGGAAGTAAGGACGCAGCTTCCTTGCTGCTGTTATCAATGCAAGCGCTAATTTCTCCAGGTGGCTGTATCTTGTTTCGCCTTCTAAGAGAGACTTGCTCACATAGTATACCGGATATTGTTTGCTCCCTTCTTCGCGTGCGAGGACTCCACGACGGCATGTTCTGATACAGCAAGATACAGTAACAACACTTCTCCATCTTTGGCCTTTGATAAAACTGGAGGTGTCGTGAGGTACTCCTTCAAATGCTTTAGTGCTTCCTCACACTTGTCGTCCCATATAAAGTCTTTTGGTTTCGGCTTTCTTAGGCAGCAAAGAACGGATGAGACCTATCAGAAAGTCTCGAGATAAATCTGCTGAGAGCAGCCATTCTTCCAGTGAGCTTCTGCACGTCCTTCACGTTTCTTGGAGGAGTAATGCCCTGAATTGCTCTGATTTGATCTGGATTAGCTTCTATTCCTCGGAACGTGACAATGTACCCAAGGAACTTTCCTGAACTAACACCGAACGAACACTTTGAAGGGTTTAGCTTCATGTTGTATTTGCGCAGTGTAGTGAAGGCTTGATGTAGATGTACTATGTGATCTTCTGCCACCAACGACTTTACCAGCATATCGTCGATATAAACCTCCATAGTTTGACCGATTTGGCTAGCAAACATCATGTTCACTAGTCTTTGGTAAGTGGAGCCGTTTTTTAAGCCGAACGGCATCACTTTGTAGCAATATATGCCTCGTAGTCATGAATGCCGTCTTCTCTTGGTCATCTGGATGCATTAGAATCTGATTGTAGCCGCTAAAAGCATCCATAAAGCTCATTAGTTGGTGTCCAGCGGTAGCGTCCACGAGCTTGTCGATATGAGGTAACGGGAATGGGTCCTTAGGACATGCCTTGTTTAGATCGGTGAAATCTATACAGACCCGCCACTTCCCGTTTTTCTTTCGAACGACCACCACATTGGCTAGCCAATCCGGATACTTCACTTCACGTATGAACCCAACATCCAAGAGATTTTGATCCTCTTTGTTAATTATCGAGTCGCGTTCAGGTGCAAACTTCCTTCGTTTTTGCCTGACTGGTTGATGATCTGGATCTACTTCAAGTCGATGCATTATGACATCTGGGTCAATTCCGGGCATGTCCGCGTGAGTCCAAGCGAAACAGTCAGCGTTTGATCTAAGAAAATCGACAAGCCTCTTCCGTATGTTGGTTGGGAGTTTTGAACCCATATTTACCCGCTTGTTGGGATCACCTTTGAGCAACGGCACCTCATCTAGTTGTTCCATCTCTGGTTCTTCGCCATGAGGTACCAGCAGTGGACTAATTAATTGCTATAATTGTTGCCCTTTTCCCTTCAAGGTAGTTTGGTAGCATGAACGTGAGCTTTCTTGTTCACCTAATATCCCTTTCACTCCCCATGGGGTGGGAAACTTGATAGTCTGGTGTAGAGTTGATGGAATAGCTCCCATGTCGTGAATCCAAGGGCGTCCCATGATAGCATTGTACGCCGAAGCACAATCCACCACCAAAAATTTTGTGTGTTTGTTAACTCCCTCAGCATATACCGGAAGTGTCACTTCACCAATACTCTGTTTGACCTCACCGCTGAACCCTACTAAGGGGACAGATTTTCGTGTCAATCCTCCTTCATCGAGACCCAACTCTTTGTATGCTTGCATATAAAGGATGTTTGTTGAGCTTCCATTGTCGATTAATATTCTCTTCATCAAACAGTTAGCCACTGTCAGTTGTATGACTAACGCATCGTGATGTAGAGTTGGTACGTTGCTTTCATTGGTTGTAAAAGTTATGATGTATGACGGTGTGTCGCCTTGTGTAACGTGCCCATTGGTTTGAGAGTTCCTGACAGCTCTGGTATTTCTTTTCGCAGCTGAGTGAGTTATTCCACTTATCTCTGATCCTCCAGAGATAACGTTAATGACTCGATCATGTTTTGGGGGTGAAGCCGGACCATTTGTAATTGCTTTTTGCTTATTGTTTTCGTCATCCAGGCGGTTGCGGGTTTTGTCAGATAAGTATTCTCTCAAGTATCCTTTTTTCAACAGCTCATTCACTTCCATCCTTAATGAGATGCAATCTTCTGTCCTGTGGCCGTGATCGTTGTGGAATTCACACCATCTTGAGGTGTTACGCTTGTTGTCAGGTGCCTTCATCTTTGGAGGCCATCTCACGGTTTCACCCATCTCCTTCAGCACACCGACTAAATGTGCATGCGAGATTGAAAGGTTACTGATATCTGGCCATGTTGTTGATCTAGGTTTAACGTCGTCTATTCCACTCAATGGTCGATGCGTGTTCTTTCTTCCACTCTTTGTGTTCTCGTCCTTAGGTCTTTGGTAAGGTTTGTCGTCCCTACTCGACCTTTCGTTTCTCACCACACGTGAATCAGATCGTGGTGAACGTCGCTGGCGATAAGCCGAGTCTTCTTCCCACTTTATCTGCGCCCATGCGCGTGAAAGCACGTCTTCCATCGTTCTGCACTGATACTTCGTAAGCTCCTTGTACAAGTCACCGTCTGGTAGCAAGCCTCTTTTAAATGCGGAGATGGCAGTTGACGTGTTGCAACTGGGTATCGATACTTTTTCCTTGTTGAAGCGTCCCACGTAGGCACGCAACGACTCGTCTCTCTTTTGCCGTACCTCATAAAGGTCATCCGCTGTCTTCTCCAGGTTCCTGCTGCTTGCGAATTGCTCAACGAAGAGATCTGTCAACGATGCGAACGAGTTGATCGAGCCGTTTGGCAGGTTGATAAACCATTGAAGTGCTGCGCCCGTTAGGCTTGAGGCAAAACCCTTGCACATAGTAGCTTCCCTGCAATCTTTTTGGATGGCCGTCGTGAACATTCGCTGCTTGTATTGTGCTATGTGATCATCCGGGTCGGTTGTTCCACCATACATCTTCATTGTTGGTAACGTGAATTTTCTCGGCATCTCCGTGAGGGCAATTTCATCAGAAAAAGGTGTATCGGCATACGAGTGCAAGTTGCTTTTTCGAATTGGTGGAGCCACTCCTGGCAGTCGTCCGATCATGGCTTCTACTGCACCCAAACGCTTTGTAAGCATAGCCTCCAAGTAGGCGGCTTCGGCTGACATGGTGTGTGGTTCATGTTCGACTCCTGTAACGTGCGGTGTGTTAACGGTTCGTTGTTGATCCGTGTTGTCTTCTCGAACAAGATTCTCGCGAGTTTGCCTTATATTAGGATTTTCTCCGTTATTCTCCTCTCGTGGAGTCTCTAGTCGTCCGTCTTCAGTCGCGGTCGTTGTTCGGGTAGCTGCAGGAGTTGAGTTAAGGTCTTGCATCCGATTGACGTGCACGCCACGAAATCTAGAGCTTGCTTCGGTAAAAGCTCTCCCTGCTGTTACCAGCGAAGCGTTCTCCTCCCGTAGCCTAGCGTTATCGGCCTCAATCTGTGTCAGCTTCTGCACCGTCTCGTTCATCTTGGCAGTCAGGGCTTCCAGCTGAGCGGCGACAGTCGCTTCGACATTGGTCGTATCACTTCCGTTTCCCGTCATCTCACGTAGATTACTTTCCCCTCCTTCTAGCGCCAGTTGTTTGGGCAAAATTAATCGATTCGTCTAAAGACTACGGAAACAAGAAACAGATATTGAGTAGTTGCTTTTATTTATCAAGGTATTGATTGCAAAGTACAAGAAATCAAGCACAGCGAGTCAATCTATGAACTGAGTCGTGCGTCTTGAGGTTTCGTGAAGTATCTTGCCTTTGCTCTCTATTTTTTGTGTCTTTGTCTCATGAAGACGTAGCTCCCTTTATATAGAAATCTCGTTCACCCTATTCCTCATGGGACTCGGATTCGTGTAACCGTCTCTTCAAGAGATAAGGCTGTTCTCCAATATTCTCTTCAAAAGATAAGGTTATTCTCGAATATTCTCTTGATCATATCAATTTCGAATATTCTCTTGACAATGTTGTTTTTGTCAAAGAACGCAGTCGGTGTCAAGGTCCAGCTACGGCCCGTATTGACCAAATGCTTGCCGTTACGGCCCATATCAATAGAATCCTCTAGAGAATACATAATTCTCCATTATTTATGGAATATACCATAATTATAATAGAATTTATCTATTACAATTTATATGATTAAAATTATGCCCAACAGATAGTGGATTGTGAACAATGTTTTTTAAAGCATCAGTTGAAACTTTCAAATTTTACTCATGCAAAAGATAAATCAATATGTTTATTAAATTATTGAAGAAAGAAAATCTAATCAATATGTTTATGACATTCAATAATTTTAGTATATTAAGACAATATTAATGTATATATACATGAAGGTAATTAAACTTAATCATTACATTTGAAAGAGAATCACAGAAACACAAGTTTTGGGGAGATATATGTGACAACTTCTCAAAACTTAAGTTTTGTCGAATCCTTCAAAAATTAGTTTAAAATTTAAAAACTCTAATTAACTATAACACCTTTATTGATGGAGACAACTATGATGATATAATTTTGACGAAACTGGAAAAGGTCTAAACAAATTTGATGATGAAGTTTTTTTTTTGTGTATGTTTTAGGAACAAAAAAACTTTAATGTTGGTATAGTGATGCAGCCATATTAAACTAGGAAACTGATTAAATCTCCACCTTAAAAGTGGTATTTCTATCAAAATATGAGCGATTGTCGTTACTCATAATATATATTTTTGAATATATATATATCAAAATAATTTTTACAATACTAATTATATTTAATCTAAAGGTTTATTATACATATATAGTAGGTCTTTTATTATTATTATTATTATTATTTTGACAACTAGGTCTTTTAGTTATGATTAAATATTTTTGAAGTACATTTTAGAGAGAAATCTTTGTTTTGTAAGATATTACATAAAATTGACACTGAAAGAATGAGAATTTACTTATATCCAAACAAACTTTACAGTTAATTCTCTATTATCCATAACTAAACACAATATAATTTTAAATAAAATCTAACATATCCAAATAGAAATAATATTCCATCATTAATATTATAGATATTTTAAATATTTTGTTAAGACTGAACTTATGATTCTACCATCATTTTTGTTTAATATTTTATTTTAGTTACATTGAATTATCATATAATACAAAAAATTATTAAAATTAGAGATGTTTTTTTTCTATATTTGTTGTAATTCGAATTAAAAAAAAAACAGACATGCATCTCAAGCAATGAAGAAAAATAGTGTGTTCAACCATCCTTGACCGGATTTTTGGCAAACAAATCGAGATATGCTTTGGTTTACGGTCTAAGTCGGTCCGATCGCCGGTCTTGTCCGGTTTAGAAACATTGCTTATGTATCTTCTTCTCCCACAGTCCCACACTTCAAATTGAAACTGTTATCGGAACACTTCAAAATCAACGAGCTCACGAGGATGTCGGCCGTTTCAATCTCCGCCGTCAAATCTGACTTTTCCACCGTCGAAGCCATATCCGTTACACACCATCGGACGCCGCCGCCACAAATTTTTCCTTCGCTCCGGTTTCCACTATCGCTCAAATCCCCGCCGGCTACTTCTCTTAACCTTGACGGTGGATCAAAACTCCTCCACGTCTCGCGTCTTCCTTGTATCAAATGCTCATCTTCTTCATATACTCCGCCGTTAGGTAAAAAATCTCAGCTCCCCCCCCCCCTCCATCTTCGTCTACCTCTCCATTTCGATCGAAGTTAAAACTTCTTCTCCCCTCGCAGATTTATCGGAGGAACAGTTTATAAAATTTAAACAAGCATCGGAAAAGGGAAACTTAGTTCCTCTATACCGATGTGTATTCTCGGATCATTTGACTCCCATTCTTGCTTACCGATGTTTGGTGAAAGAAGACGATAGAGATGCTCCTAGCTTCTTGTTTGAGTCAGTGGAGCCTGGTTTGCAATCCTCCAACATTGTAAGCCTTCTTTTTTTCTTATTGATCTTCTCAGGCAATTTTGTTTGGTGGTTCAATGGAATTGAAATCAGTCTTGGAGGATTTGGTTTTCTTAGGGGAGGTATAGTGTAGTTGGAGCTCAGCCGACAATAGAGATCGTGGCAAAGGGAAATGTAGTTACTGTGATGGACCATGGAGCTGGTCTTAGAACAGAGGAGGAAGTGGAAGATCCAATGATGGTTCCTCAGAAAATCATGGATGAATGGAAACCACAACGCATTGATGAATTGCCTGAAGCTTTCTGCGGTGAGTTACCAAATCTGTTATATCTAAGTTTGCTTTCTTTAAATAGAGTGATGATGTTTGTTTAGCATTGCTGATTTTTTTTGGATGGTTGATTTGATTTGATACTCTCAACTCTGAAGGTTTTCTCCTTTGTTAACCAGGTGGTTGGGTTGGATACTTCTCATATGACACTGTACGTTATGTTGAGAAAAAGAAACTGCCTTTTTCAAATGCTCCAGAGGATGATAGGAGTCTTCCTGATGTTCATTTGGGCCTTTATGATGATGTGATCGTGTTTGATCATGTTGAGAAGGTATACTGTTGGTTGTTCTTAGTATTTGCATCTTCCTGAGGATTACGAATAGAAGAATATATGTAGTTTGTCTTAATTGTGATACCACCATTGGTAGAGTAATTACCTCTGCTGAATTCCTGTTGAGCACAGAAAGCATATGTGATCCACTGGGTGCGGATAGATAAGGATCGTTCTGTTGAAGATAATTTTACTGATGGAATGAATCGGCTGGAATCTCTAACCTCTAGAATTCAAGACCAAAAACCGTGAGTAGAGCGTTTTACCAGCCTTTAGATTATAATTTTGTCTCCTTATTTTATAAATTCTGTTTATGCACATGTGTTTCTTTTGAATTGCAGCCCCAAGATGCCTACTGGTTTCATAAAACTACGCACTCAGCTCTTCGGTCCTAAACTGGAGAAATCAACTATGACGAGTGAGGCATATAAGGAGGCAGTGGTGGAAGCCAAAGAACATATCTTGGCTGGGGACATCTTTCAGATAGTTCTTAGTCAGAGATTTGAAAGGCGGACGTTTGCGGACCCATTTGAGATATATAGAGCTCTTAGGATTGTAAATCCAAGTCCCTACATGGCCTATTTACAGGTATACTCTTTTGTTCCTCTTTTCCTTACATTTTTCATGAAAGTTAATATTACTTATCTGTGGTTACAGGCTAGAGGATGCATATTAGTTGCTTCAAGTCCAGAAATATTGTTACGTTCAAAAAATGTAAGTGTTACTTACTCTCCAAAAACCTTTGGTTCCCTTCATCCTTGAACCCCATCATCTTCATTTACAAATGAATGGATGGCTTAATGTGTGGATTCTTTCTGCTACAGAGGAAAATTACCAATCGCCCCCTTGCTGGAACTGTCAGAAGAGGAAAGACACCCAAAGAAGATCTTATGCTGGAAAAAGAGCTCTTAAGCGATGAAAAACAATGCGCAGAACATATTATGCTTGTTGATTTGGGAAGGAATGATGTTGGCAAGGTTCATCACTTGACCACTGCTCAACTTTTATGTCATTTTCAGTCTCTGACCCTCTTCTTTTGGAGGCTAACATGCAGTTTTTAAGTGGTAATCTAACTTTTTGGATATTCTCGTGAACTCAGGTTTCAAAGCCCGGTTCTGTGGAGGTTGAGAAGCTCATGAATATAGAACGGTATTCACATGTCATGCACATTAGCTCCACGGTATGCTCCTATTGCAATTTTAGAAACTTTTAATTCTAAAGTCTTATTGCCTCGATAGATTTTTGCATAAGTTTTGTCTTCACTCTAGTTAGTGTATAAAATATCACAGTCGAATAATGAAATTTTGGAATAGGAGTGGTGTTGAAGCCTAGTTCTCTCTAGATTAGAGAATTCATGAATATATGTAACTTCACTTGTTATGACATGAGCTTAACAATATGCTGTCCAATATCTGTTTGTCTCACAATACATCTCCTTTTTCGCAGGTAAAAGGCGAGTTACTAGATAATCTAACAAGCTGGGACGCTCTTAGAGCTGCACTTCCAGTTGGAACCGTCAGTGGAGCCCCAAAGGTTCTCTCTTACAAAACCATAAACTTACTACACGTTCTTCCCCATACTCAAAAAATCATTTGATACAGGTAAAAGCCATGGAGCTGATAGATAAACTTGAAGTAACAAGGCGTGGTCCTTACAGTGGAGGCTTTGGAGGCATTTCGTTTAACGGAGACATGGACATTGCCTTGGCTCTTAGAACAATGGTCTTCCCAACAAACACCCGTTATGACACATTATACTCTTACAAGCATCCTCAGAGACGTCGAGAGTGGATTGCTCATATTCAGGCTGGAGCTGGGGTTGTTGCAGACAGTAACCCCGATGATGAACACAGAGAGTGTGAGAATAAAGCAGCGGCTTTAGCACGAGCCATCGATCTTGCTGAGTCTTCCTTTCTTGAGTCACCTGAGGAGGTTACCACTATAACACCTCCTCACATCAACAATGTCTGAGCATAAGCATTCTTGTTTTTTACTTTTGATTTCAGTTTCACTCACTCAAATAGCTGTTTGATTTGTGAGATTGGTTCTTTTGAGTATTAAAATTTAGGACTATGTCCGAGGTTTTGAGGTCTGTCAGGACCAAAAGCTGCTAAATTTATGGTTCATTATTTTTTAACATTACAGCTTGTAGCAAATATTTACAAAATTATTTCATATGGTCGAACAAATATAGTTGGTGTACTGATTTGACTGTGAATAGCGACCAACCACCGCTGTTGGGGGCTAAATACTTTAGTGATTACCAATTGATGAAAGTTAATAATTTGGTTAAAATCGGTGGTAAAGTAAAAATTTGGACATATTATTTTGAGCGGTTAAAACGCGATTTCAATTGGTCGCTAAGAAATTTGAGCGGTTGGGCAATAATATTTTTGTTTTTCTGGTGTAAATGAAAAAATTTTATATTATAAAACCGCTAAAATGTTACCGGTTTAATATTTTTACCAATTTTAGAGTTTTGGACCCCAAACACTTCTTGCGTGACCCGAGAAAACGCAGAGAGCCAGCGAAAGCGCGACCGACTTCATTGAAAGAGCGACCAAAACGCAGCGTTTTGATAGTGGATACATACAGATACCGAATCAATCAATAATACAGGTAGACAATAAAAAGCAATAAAGGAATCGCGCGATTGGGGTCAGTTAGAGAGAGACGAACAAGTCGTGGTGAGAAGATTTTAGGAGAAGAAGACGAAGAAGATGGAGAGTATCTGGCGAATCGCTACGGGCCAAGATCCAAACCGTGAAGATTACGAAGGGATCGAGTTCTGGGCCAACCCGGAGCGTTCTGGTTGGCTGACGAAGCAAGGCGATTACATCAAAACCTGGCGCCGCCGTTGGTTCGTTCTCAAACGAGGGAAGCTTCTCTGGTTCAAGGATCAAGCCGCTGCTGGAATTCGCGGATCTACGCCGCGTGGTGTGATCTCCGTTGGTGATTGTCTCACCGTGAAAGGAGCTGAGGATGTTGTGAACAAGCCTTTCGCGTTTGAGCTATCTAGTGGTGGCTATACCATGTTCTTCATCGCTGATAACGAGAAGGAGAAAGAAGACTGGATTAATTCGATTGGAAGGTCGATTGTGCAGCACTCGAGGTCTGTGACTGATTCTGAGGTCCTCGATTACGATCACAGGCGGTGATTTTTTTTTTTTTTTTTTACTACTGTATGTGTGATTTCGTTGTCGTCTCACTCTCTGGGCATGCCTTAGGGTTTTCCTGGAATGTAACACTCTCTTATGTCTTCTGAATTATGATGTTATTGTACCTTTTGATCGTGATGTATCTATATATGCCTGCTCAAGTTTCGAAATCGATTCTCTCTTTGTTTGTGATTTCTCTTCTTTGATCGAATCGAATTAGGTGAGTTTCTCTTTATATATGGAACGATCATGATCTCTTTGCTCAACTTTGATTGATTCAACATGTGATTGATAAGAGTCAAAAAGTAGAAGCTTTTTTGGGGTTTCTGAAGGAGGGGTTTGGTCTCTGCAATGAGTTAGATCAGTAAGGTAACATTCCCAGAACAAGAGATGCCCTTCCGGGATTCTCATTCCATTTCACTTGTTTTGGAGATGTGAGATTGATGTATTGAAATGTAGAAAAAGAGAGAGAGAGATGTAGGACAGTAGCTTTGAGCAACGCAGAGCTAATCTTCATCCATACACCAACTGTTGGTCATTTTGTTCCGTTTCTTAAATTTGCCAGGCGTTTCATTGAGCAGGATGATAGAATCCGTATCACCATCCTCTTTGATGAAGCAACAAGGTCAGTCTCATCATCTTCTCCTGCATTTGATGGAGTTACTGTCGAGGGATTCGTTGCTGATTTTTATCTGTCTCCCAATGATTGATGTTGCAGAAGGTATATGCAAGTCTCCCTTTTTTATGTGTTCTTCAAATCCCGGGTTCCTAGCTATGATGCAGTATCTGGGAGATCGACATAAGAAATATACCTCAGTTTTTGCAAGAAACTCCGAAGAAATGTTGTTGATTCCTGGTTTTGGAAATCCTGTCCAAGCCAGAGTTCTGCTGTCAGCTCTGTGTATTGAAGAAGATTATGATGATGCTGACGCTACACTTGCTATAATTTTACAAAGGCCAATGGAATCTTAGTGAATACCTCCTTTGATATTGAGCCTACGTCTCTGAATCATTTTCTTAAAGAACAGAATTACCCTTCTGTTTATGCTGTTGGCCCCATTATATAACCCGAAGTCCCATCCTCATCAATATCAGGACCCCGCCCGTTGTGACCAGTCAATCAAATGGCTTGATACTCTTTTGTTCTGTCATCAGCTTTGCTTCTAATTATGTCTGTATTGGTTCCTTATATACCAAGCTGGCAAGCTGTGAGTTTCTTTGTTAGCCAATGCTGCATTTCTTCTGTTATGGATTTTGTTCAACATTGGGTATATCTCTTAGCAAGCAGATAATTTAACATCAACAGTTGGATGAGTCATTGCAAATTCTTTGATACATTGTTATCTTCTCTTGTGGATATTCAGATTTAGCTTGTAAAGTGTTTACTTTCATCCAGGAAAGGACGTGATTCTCGTGTAATTCGATGATTACAGGGTTTTTGTGCAAAAGGGCTCTCTAGATACGGTTTTGGAGCTGTTTAAGAAGATGGAGTCAGAGCACATTAAAGCATGTCATGCGACAATGGCTGTGGTCTTGTCTACTTGTACAAAGGTACAGAATCTAGAGTTTCTTCTTCCTATTCTATGCAATGTTTGATTTTGTGCCACTCTCCTCAGGGTTTCCATGGACTGTAACACTCTTCCCTGCTTAGTTATGTTGTTATTGTACCTTGACGTTGAAAGCAAGAAATGTAAAACAGAGAGAGCGGCTTAAAAGATTATCTTCATTCATAGGTTTCTCAAGATACATAATGTGTCTTTATATAGTAGGGCACATGATACCTAATGATTACAATGATTGGGTTGATCTCTGACAAGTGTCACCATCAAGCACACGATATTGGTGACGCAAGAGGAGCATATCTGTTCTGCATTTGGAGTGTTGTGTGAGCTGTCTGCAGGTTCTTAACTGTACGGAACAAAGGACATGGAGCATAAGTCTTTTCCTCTTTGTTACCGTTAACGACCAAGGCTAGTTGGCAAATTGCAGTGGGCTTGCTCTCCTCAAAGCCCATCTTTATTTCTTCTTGGACTGGATTACTCCTTACATCCCCCCCCCGCAAACTTTGGGTGGGAGGACTGACCACACTAAGTTTGTAGCGGAGATCAGTGAACGCTTGAAGCGGTAACGACTTGGTGAATATATTTGCGAGTTGATGCACCGCAGGGATGTGATAAACAATCAGTGAACCTTCTGCAACCTGTTCGTGGACATAATGATAATGGACTTTGAAATGTTTGGTCTTCTTGTGCAGAGTTGGATTGGCAGAAAGATAGACTACAGACAAGTTGTCACAATATAACTCTGGGGTGTTAGTAACAGGCATTCCAATGTTTTGCAGCAGATCCATTAACCAATTCACTTCAGCAGTAGTATCTGACAAACAACGGTATTCAGCTTCTGTAGAGCTACGAGAAACAGAGGTCTGACGTTTAGCAGACCAAGAGATGAGGTTGGAGCCTAAAAACGTGCAGAATCCACCTGTTGAACGGCTAGTAGTTGGACAACCAGCATAGTCGCTATCACTGTAGGCTCGTAGCGTGAAGTCTGCATTTGCAGAAAAATTGATGCCGTAGTCTGCAGTTCCTTTTATGTACCGAATAATTCGCTTGAGCAGGTTGAAGTCAGCAACAGTAGGTGTATGCATTCTTTGACAAATGAGGTTGACAGCAAACTGTATGTCTGGGCGAGTAAGAGTAAGATATTGAAGTTTACCAGCTAAACTTCGAAATAACGTAGGTTGATCAAACGTTTCTTCTTGACCTTGAACCTTTTGTAGCTCAAGAGGTAGAGGAGTAGTAGCAGGAGCACAGTCAGCCATGCCTGCAGCAAGAAGCAATTCTTCAGCGTATTTGTGTTGATTAAGAAACAAACCTCCAGGATGGTAGTGGGCTTGAATACCCATAAAATAAATTAATCGTCCCAAATCCTTCATACGAAACTCATGGTTTAGCGAGTGGAGCAGGTCATTGATCAACTTCTAGTTGTTGCCCGTTAAAGCCATATCATCAACATATAATAATAGGATGATGATGTTGTTGTCTTTGAGATACACAAACAAAGACAGATCCTTGAAACTGCATTCAAAGCCAAAGTTTAGTAAGAAGGTGCTAAATTTGTCAAACCAAGCTCTGGGGGCCTGCTTCAACAAACAGGCCCCCAGAGCTTTGTTTAACTTCCAAACATGGGATGGATTTTCAGGATCAACAAAACCTGGGGGCTGTTTCATATAAACTGTTTCTGTCAGATCTCCATGGAAAAAGGCATTTTGAACATCAAGTTGTTTGACCTCCCAGTTGTAAGCCGTAGCTGTATGAAGAACCAAACGAACAGTAGCAGTTCTGAGTACTGGACTATATGTCTCAAGAAAGTCCACTCCTTCCTCCTGATCATAGCCTTTGGCAACAAGACGAGCTTTAAGTCTGTCTAAACTTCCATCAGCTTTAAGCTTCGTTCGAAAGACCCACCTGCAGCCTAGAACATTCATATCTGACTGATGCGGAACTGATGTAAACGTGTTTGTTTCAACAAAGGACTCAACCTCATCACCCATAGCAGCGGTCCAACCGGGATGTTTAAGTGCAGAGGCAACTGTTTTTGGCTCCTTTTCAGTTGTGTGAGTGACGTGAAGTGCATACTTTGGATTTGGCTTATGCACTCCTTCCTTACCTCTTGTGACCATACCATGATTATTGACTGTAGACGCTTGAAGTGGAGGAAAATCATCAACTGTAAATAGTGAAGCCTCAGGAGATTGTGAGGGAGAAGAGTCATCAGTATCGGTATTGACAAGAGAAGAATTTGAATCAGTAGAAACAGTAGGCGACTCTGTTTCTGAGCTGACAGTTTCTTTGGTGCGATTGGCACAGAAGCATATATTGTAGGAACTGCAGAGTCTGTTACTGTCTCAGGATCTTGAGATGACGGACAAATTACAGTGTTTGTAATTTGTGGAGATGAAAAACCTTGTTTCCAAGCAGAGAGAAGCGATGTCGTTGCTTGGGGAATCAGATTGATGTAGTCAGCTTCAAAAGGATAGGTTTGCTCATCAAACAGCACATGTCGACTTATGTAAACTCGACCTGTTGGGGGATAAACACATCTATACCCTTTGTATTTCTCATTATAGCCGAGAAACACACACTTTAGTGACTTAGGATCAAATTTGATGGAACCATAAGCACGCAGTGTGGGATAGCAGGTGCTTCCGAAGACTCTAAGATGTGAATAATCTGGTTTTGCTTCAAAGAGGACTTCATGAGGACTCAAAGAACCTTGATGAGTAGAGGTTGGTAAGAGGTTGCTGAGATAGTTAGCTGTGAAGAACTCCTCAACCCAGTAACTTTGTGGAACCTTACTTTGAAACATCATACTGAGTCCTAGTTCAGTTAGATGTCGATGTTTTCTTTCTGCTAGACCATTCTGTTGTGGCGTGTGAGGACAAGAAATTAGTTGTTTGATTCCATTGTTTGCAAGGTGAGTTAGAAATTGAGTGCTGACAAATTCTCCTCCTCCATAACACTGAAACATCTTTATTTTCTGACTAAACTGATTCTCAACAAATCTTTGGAAAAGCAGAAAAACTGAGTAGAACTCTGATTTATTCTTCAAGGGATAAAAGCAACAGTATCTTGAATAATTGTCAACAAAAATAACATAGAATCTAAATCCTTGAGTAGAAGTAACAGGAGCTGGACCCCACAAGTCACAATGTAATCTCTCAAGTAATCTAGTAGCTACAAAGGTAGAAGAAGCAAAAGGTAGTTGAGCACTCTTTCCAAGCCTGCATGACTCACAAGGCTTGTTGATGCGTTTATTCACTGAAATTGCTGCAGTAGAAGAGAGGTGTTGAAGAATCTCTACACTTGGATGTCCCAAACGGTTATGCTATACATCATCACTGGTTGCAAGCTGTCTTGTTGAATAGAAGGCACTGATTGCAGGATTTTCCAACACATAGTGATCCTTACTCCTGTTTCCGGTTGTGAGGAGCTGCTTGGTATGCTTGTCCTTTACACGCACACCATCAGAATCAAATTTTACAGAGCAAGGATAGTCATCACAAAGTTTAGAAACTGAGAGAAGTGACTAAGTCACATTAGGACAGACAAGAACATCTCTTAGTGGCAGAAATTTACTTGACAAGGTCTGAAGAGGAACTGAACCAATATGTGTGATTGGCAAGAATTCTCCATTTCCAACCATAACTGAATCATTACCTTGATATGGTTGTGCACGCTGCATATTCGCTGTTGAGTTTGTGATATGTGTCGTGGAACCACTGTCAGGAAGCCATTCATTGTCGGTGTGTTGTTCACCATCAGAGATTCACATAGCAGCTAGAGCAGTAGGCAATTCTGGTTGCACATATTCTTCATTGTATCAGTTGTAGCAATCAAACGCACTATGACCATATTTTCCACATATCTAACAGGTCGGTCGAGTAGATCCCACAAGTTTGTTCTGCCTGTTCTGACCATTCTGATTGTTGCTATGTTGTTGAAAACCGCGACCTCTGGTGTTGTAATTTCCTCGGCCTCTGAATCCACCACCAGAACGTCCACCTCGATTGTTCGATCCTCCTCTATCAAAGTAACTTTTCTCAGCCTGAAAAGCTAGGTGAGGAGTGACCATGGACGTAGCAGTATACGTCTTGAGTTTATCATCACAGGCGATTACTTTGAACACCACATCTTCATAACAAGGTCCAGGAACAGAGTCCATGGAGTGCTCTATCACAGTAGTAACAGATTCGTAGTATTTTCCCATACCCGACAACATACCATGAATTTTCTCCAAATCAGTCATAGGGAAACCAATGGAATCTAGCTGATCAAAGATTTGCTTAAGCTCACTAAGATATTACTCCATGGTTCTACCTATCTTAACACAAGCACGCAAACGGTTCTGTAGTTCAAACTTCCTAGTGGTAGAGACTCTATTAAATTTCTTGGCAAGAGCCATCCATACCTCATGAGCTGAGTGCATACCGTAGACTACTCGGAGAGCTGGTTCAGACAAGGAACCAAAGATCCAGGCCATGAAGAGCTGGTCATTTCGAACCCACTTCACAAAGTCAGGATTCAGTTCTTCAGAAGGACCTTCAGTAGTGCTGACAGAACGAGTTGCTGAAGGGCGAGTAATAGAGCCATTGACATAGCCTAGAAGCATTTGAGGTGAGAGAAAGGACTCAAATTGAGTTTTCCATAGGAGATAGTTTGACTCTGTAAGTTTAAGAGTCACAACTTGAGAGATAGACAGAGCGGAAGAGAAAGAGTCATCAGGAGCCATAGATCGTACTACTGACGCTCTGATACCATGAAAGCAAGAAATGTAAAACATAGAGAGCGGCTTAAAAGATTATCTTCATTCATAGGTTTCTCAAGATACGTAATGTGTCTTTATATAGTAGAGCACATGATAACCTAATGATTACAATGATTGGGTTGATCTCTGACAAGCGTCACCATCAAGCACATGAGATTGGTGACGCAAGAGGAGCATATCTGTTCTGCATTTGGAGTGTTGTGTGAGCTGTCTGCAGGTTCTTAACTGTACGGAACAATGGACATGGAGCATAAGTCTTTTCCTCTTTGTTACCGTTAACGACCAAGGCTAGTTGGCAAATTGCAGTGGCTTGCTCTCCTCAATGCCCATCTTTATTTCTTCTTGGACTGGATTACTCCTTACAGACGTGATGTATGTAAGCCTTCCAGTTTTAGATCAAATGTCCCCACTTATATGATCTTTCTCTTTATTCGATTTAGTGAGTTCCTCTTATCTACCCTTTGGGACAATTTTGTCGTTACACTCTTGTTCGATTCATATAAGGTTTAGGAGTTTTCTTCTTGATTCTTTTTGCTGGCTTTTTTTTTTTTATATATATTTACTAATTCCAAAAGAAAAGGATTAATTTTCCTTAAAAATAGAAAAAGATAAAGGAAATTATACAATTGATTAATACAATACCATAATTAAGATAATTGTAATTCAATTAGTAATCCTGAAAGAAAAAGAATTGTAAATACTCATGTCTATATAAACCAGAAAGATTGATTCAACTAAGGCTTTGAATGGTGGAGAGCGACGAAAACCCTAAGGCGGCGAGATCTGGTGTGCAGGATGCAATGATGCTGGACGTTGGGGAGAATGGACGTCCTCCGGGGGAACCACCGGATGAAAGAAGAACGTGGGTGGACAGAGTCAATGGTGTTTCAGTTGGTGGTATGCGGACGCCGGAGAGTGTGATGGATGACGCGTTCGTCTCTACACGATTACGTGTGGCGTTTCCGAACGGCAAGGATGGTGAGCCAGAGATCACGATTGGAGAGGAGGTGTTGGCAGTGATGCACAGTCTATGGAAAAATTGTATGGTCGTGAAGATGCTGGGACGACCGATCCCGATTGCAGTCTTGAGCCGCAAGTTACGTGAGATATGGCGACCAAAAGGGGAAATGTACGTCATGGACCTTCCCCGTTAATTCTTTATGGTCCGTTTTCAACAGGAGGAGGAGTACATGGCGGCTCTTACGTGTGATCCATGGAAGGTGTTTGGTAACTACTTGATGGTGCAAGATTGGACACCGGCTTTCGACCCACTAAAGGATGAGCTTTTGACCACGCCGGTTTGGGTTCGTCTGATGAATATTCCGGTGTCATACTATCATCAGTCTATACTTATGGGAATTGCGAGTGGTCTAGGGAGGCCATTGAAAGTTGATACGACAACGTTGAATTTCACCCGAGCTAGATTTGCCAGAGTCTGTGTTGAGATTGATCTATCAAGCCCTCTGAAGGGGACGGTTTTAATTAATGGTGAACGTTATTTTGTGGCGTTTGAGGGTTTAGATAAAATTTGTTCATCATGTGGTCTTTATGGACATTTAGTCCATGACTGTCCGTCAAAAGTTACAGAGGGGGCTCTTATTATCGCTGACAAGCCGGCAGTCCCGGATTTGGTGAATGAGCAGCGTCGTGTACTGCCAGCTAAGGGGAGGAATGAAGGTGGCTTTACTACTGTTAATCGGTCTCGGCGTTCGTCGGGTACATTAACGCATGGGGGTGAGTCCGCGGTGGTTCCTCTCGCCGGGGTTCTGGCACGAAATCTGCGGGATATCATAGGACACCCGGGATTAGATACGTCGAATCGATTTCGAAATCTGGTTGAGGATACGGAATCTACTGAGAGAAGGGAAGTTGCCATATCAGTTGAGACAAATAAGGAGAATGAGCCTGATACGAATCATCTGAATGTGGTAGGTAGTGAAGGACAAGCGAGTTTTTTGCGGTTGAATTCGAAATCAGGGAAGGAAGCGGGTGGGCCGCGTGGTGGGCCGAAATCAAGGAGAACCGTGGGAGGTAAGAGTGTGGAGATTATTGGGCCGAAGTTTAAAAAATCTGTGCAGTCCAAGCCCACTAGAGGTTTGGTGTTTGGTCCAACGAAAGGAGAAGAAGGTTTACCAATGTCGGGGAAGAGGATACGGATCGACACGATTGAGATGGGAATGTCCGGTGAGGTCCGAGCGAGGGTCCAAGCAAACCACCCGGGGTTTATCGTGCCCAGTGGAGCAATTCCGTCGCCGGTCGCAAACCTGGGCGATTTGGGAAATACGAGGTCCATGGTTGAGGTAAATCTCCAACCAGAAGGGACAGAGAGGAATCAGGGGTGATATCGGCTTGACGGTACTCCCCGGTAGTCTGGAGCTTTACACTCCAATTTCTCATGAATTGTATTTTATGGAACTGCCGTGGGGTGAACAAACCCAAATTCAGGCGTGCTATCCGGTATTTACTGAAGAATTGGAAGACAGATATACTGGCTCTGTTCGAAACTCATGCGGGTGGGGATCGGGCTAGTAGGATCTGTCAGGTTTTAGGTTTTGAGCACTCATTTCGGGTGGACGCGGTAGGGCAGAGTGGGGGTTTATGGTTACTCTGGCGGTCGGGTATTGGGAATCTGGTGATCGTGGAAGCAGCAGAACAGTTCATTGCTGTGCAGTTAACATCAGGCTTAGAGGTTATGAATCTTATAGTTGTATATGTGGCTCCGTCTGTGAGCAGGCGTAGTGGTTTGTGGGATCAGTTGACATCGGTGATTGAACGGCTTGACGGTCCTATCATCATCGGTGGCGATTTTAACACGATTGTGCGTGTTGATGAGAGAACCAGCGGTCGTGGTGGTTTGTCCCAGGATTCTTTGGCGTTTAGTGATTGGATAAATCACTTATCTCTGATAGATATGGGTTTCAGTGGAAACCATTATACATGGAGACGGGGAAAGAGTGTAGAGACCTATGTGGCAAAGCGACTCGACCGAGTTCTATGTTGTGCTCACGCGAGGATCAAATGGCAGGAGGCGTGTGTCAGGCATTTGCCTTTTTTGGCTTCTGACCATGCACCACTTTACCTCCAACTATCTCCGTCGTTGCAGTTAATCCTTTACGCAGACCTTTCCGTTTTGAGGCAGCCTGGCTAAAGCACCCCAGTTTTAAGGAGCTCTTAACAGCCTCATGGAATGGCTCCTTATCCACTCTTGAGGCGTTGGAAGTGCTACGAGTTGAGCTCAGGAGGTGGAACAAAGAAGTCTTCGGGGATATTCGTAAGACAAAAGATGACTTATTGGGGAAGATCAAGGTGGTTCAAGATGTCTTGGATCTGTCTCCGACAGACGACTTGCTGCAACAGGAGGATAGACTTATTCAGCAATTTGAGGAGGTTCTAGAACATGAAGAAATCCTTTGGTTCCAAAAGTCAAGGGAAAAGTGGGTTACTTGTGGAGATCGAAACACCAAGTATTTCCACACTTCTACGGTCATACGGCGACGACAAAACCGGGTGGATATGCTGCGTAATGACGAGGGTGGTTGGATTATAGACCAATCAAAATTGGAACAACTTGCAGTGGGTTATTACTCCCGTTTATACTCTATGGCTGATGTTCCACATGTAGTGGATCAGCTACCAATGGAGGGGTTTGCATCTTTAACCCGGGAGGAGCGGTCGAAGTTGGCTAAACCTTTTGCACCACTGGAGGTGGAGGATGCAGTACGAAGCATGGGAAAGTTTAAGGCCCCAGGTCCAGATGGGTATCAGCCTGTATTTTATCGGGATTGTTGGAATGTGGTGGGAGAGTCGGTGGTGAAATTTGTTTTAAATTTCTTTGAGAATGGAGTGCTGCCTCAGAACATCAATGATGCGTTAGTGGTGCTCATTGCTAAGGTTTCGCGGCCTGAACGTATCAATCAGTTTCGTCCCATCAGTTTGTGCAACGTCCTCTTTAAAGTCATTACCAAAACTCTGGTGTTGCGTTTGAAGAAGGTGATTGGTAAGTTGATTGGTCCAGCGCAGTCCAGTTTTATTCCAGGCCGGTTAAGTATTGACAATATTGTTATTGTGCAGGAAGCGGTGCACTCAATGCGGCGAAAGAATGGCAGAAAAGGGTGGATGCTCTTGAAGCTTGACTTGGAGAAAGCATATGATCGTATACGCTGGGATTTCCTTGAGGAGACATTGAGAGCAGCGGGTTTTGAGGAGAAATGGGTTCAGTGGATCTTAACCTGTGTTGTTGATTCCTCGATGACCATCTTATGGAACGGAGAAAAGACAGAAGCTTTTAAACCAACTCGTGGTCTTCGCCAGGGAGATCCCCTCTCTCTTTACTTGTTCGTCTTGTGCCCTGAACGTCTTTGTCAGATGGTGGATAGATCGACTGCCGCCAAGGAATGGAAACCAATACGTCTCTCACAAGGTGGCCCAGCTTTGTCTCATATATGTTTTGCTGACGACCTTATACTCTTCGCAGAGGCTTCAGTGGCACAAATTAGAGTAATCCGTCGAGTCCTGGAAAGATTTTGCGTCTCCTCGGGTCAGAAAGTAAGTTTGGAGAAATCAAAAATATATTTCTCTGAAAATGTTTCACGAGCCTTGGGGAAATTGATCAGTGATGAGAGTGGTATTAGCACAACCACTGATTTGGGGAAGTATCTAGGCATGCCTATTCTTCAGAAGCGAATCAATAAAGACACCTTTGGTGAGGTTCTTGGTCGAGTAAGCTCACGACTTTCAGGCTGGAGAGGTAAGTTCTTGAGTTTTGCGGGAAGATTAACTCTGACAAAATCTGTCCTGGCTTCGATCCCCGTCCATACAATGAGTACTATTAGTCTCCCGAAGTCCACTCTGAATGAGCTTGATAGGATCTCTCGGTCGTTCCTTTGGGGAAGCACTCCAGAGAAGAGAAAGCAACATCTTTTATCTTGGGATAAGGTGTGTCAGCCTCGGGAGGAGGGTGGACTTGGTATCAGAAGGTCTCAGGATATGAACAAGGCTTTACTAGCTAAAGTCGGCTGGCGAGTTTTACAGGATCATACGAGTTTATGGTCGCGGGTTGTTCGCTGTAAATACAGAGTTGGTGGGGTTCAGGACCAGGGCTGGTTGTTTGCAAAGAGACCGAGTTCCTCAACTTGGAGGAGTATCACTGTCGGTTTAAAAGAGCTGGTATTGAGAGGCACTAGATGGGTCATTGGTGATGGTGGAAACATTCGTTTCTGGACTGATAGGTGGGTGCTCAATGACACCTTACTCGAGCACACGGTAACTCCTCCTCCGACTGGTTTTGAAGTGCTACGAGCTAAAGATGTCTGGAGGCATGGAGAAGGATGGGATTGGGTGAACATCACTCCTTATGTGCCAGTGGAGGCACGGATGTTCTTGTCAGCAGTGGTCATCGACAGTGTTACTGGTGCGAGAGATCGTTTAACTTGGGGAGGGACATTTAATGGGCTCTTCTCAGTGAAAGCTGCCCACTCTTTGATTATAGCAAGCCAAGTTCTCCAACCGAACATGGATAGTTTTTTCAAGCGAATCAGGCATGTCATAGTCCCAGAGAGGGCTCGCTGTTTCTTATGGTTGGTGAGCCACCAAGTTATTATGACAAATATGGAGAGATATCGGCAACACTTGGGAGATACGAGTGTTTGTCAGGTATGTAAAGGAGGTGAGGAGACTATCATGCATGTCCTGCGGGATTGCCCCGCCATTGCGGGTTTGTGGGTTAAGATCGTACCAACCCAGCGTCGAGCTTCTTTCTTTGCTACCACGTTGTTCGAATGGTTATACGGGAATCTGGGGATGACAGAGGGTGGAACAGAGTTTTGCTGGGAAACACTCTTTGCTATTGTTGTATGGTGGGCCTGGAAATGGCGATGCTCCCATGTTTTTGGTGAGGTGAGTAGGTGTCGAGACAAAGTGAAATTTGTTAAAGACATGGCCAAAGAAGTGGCATCTGCTCATAGGGTTGTTCAGGTAGGAAACCGGGTGAGTGAGCAGGTTGAGCGTCCGATCAGTTGGAAACCACCGAGGGACGGCTGGGTGAAGCTAAACACAGACGGGGCCTCACATGGGAATCCTGGTCTGGCTACAGCTGGGGGAGTGTTGCGAGATGAGACGGGACAATGGTGCGGTGGTTTCTCTTTGAACATAGGTATTTGTTCTGCGCCTTTGGCAGAGTTGTGGGGAGTGTATTACGGTCTCCATATTGCTTGGGAACAGAAGGTAACACGGCTTGAACTGGAGATTGATTCGCAGCTAGTTGTTGGTTTTCTTACCACAGGGATTGATGCATCGCATCCCCTGTCGTTCCTGGTAGGCATGTGCCATGGCTTCATTTCGAGGGACTGGGTAGTCCGGATATCACACATCCAAAATACAGCTTTTTGTGGAGCTCAGACCCTTTACACGCATATTACAAGCGAAGTCTTGCTCAACACCGATCTGAAAATCAAGATCAAGATGATGGTGGAGATCAGCGGGTATACACTCGACCGTCTTTTTGAAAGGTCGAAGGCAGCCATGGAGCTTTGTATTATTAACCTCACAGCACAGTTTGTGGCACGGTATGGGCCGTATTTTGGTCGTGAGTTGAAGTAGGCAGTGGATTAGAAGCCTCAGTTTTTGTTTATGATGCCAACTCATAGCATGTATAGTTTTTATAGTGTTCGTGTTAATGCGTATTCCAAAGTATTCCAGCGTTTGACGAGGCTGGGTGAGAGGAGTAGGAATTATTCTACGGCGGCAACGGTTCTTGAGGTTTTTTTTCCAACGTCTTCAATTGGAGAAGCTGGAGGAGGGAGACGAAATGACAATGATTAATTTGCATGCTTTTTTTAGTGGTTTGATTGTCTTGCTGACATGGAGGAGGATGAAGAGTATGAGTATTCTCGTAGCTCACTTACTCATCTAGGACTAGAACGACTTCGGCTTTGTAATGCTCAGCGTCGACTTGGATCCCAGCTTACTGAGAATCAAGGTGGAGTTGAGGATATTCATGAGTGTGACGTCGTAAGAGCTTACACTCAAGGAGATTGTTATTATTAAGCTCACAGTGCAGTTTGCGGCACGGTATGGGCCTTATTTTTGTCGGGACTTGATGAAGACAGTGGACAAGAACCCTCAATTTAAGTTCATGCATCCACATGATACAAATTTTGATTTTTATAATAGGCTTGCTGGTGCGTACGCCACTGTATTAAGGCGGTCCAAAAAGCTTGTGAATAGTGATGCTCCTACGGGGACCGTTCTTGAATGTTTTTTCCACCATCTTCAACTGGGGTTGCTGGAGGAGGGAGTGGAGATGGCTATTGATGATTTGCATGCTTTTGTGGGTGGTGTTGACTGTTTTGCCTACATGGAGAATGAAGAGTATTCTTCTAAATTCCCACCACCTGAACCCCTTTCAGTGAGAATGAACCGACTAACACAAATGCAGCCTCCACTGAGATCTTGGCTTGCTGATCAGAACCAAGATGGAGCGCAGGATATTCCAGCTACTCATGAGTGTGTATGTGGTGCACAACTCGGCCTTAGGCCGCCCCCTCCTTGATATGGATACCCCACTCAAGGAGCTTGGTGTTATTAAGTTAACAGCACAGTTTGTGGCACGGTATGGGTACCATTTTTTACTAGCGTTGATTAAGAGAGAGCGTAAGAACCCTCATTTTGAGTTTTTGAAGCCAACTGGTAGTAGTTCATATATTTGGTTCCATATGCTTGTGAGGGCTTATTCCAGAGTATTAAGAACTTCTGATCTGGTGAGTGATGCCTCTATAGTGGAGACCTTTATTGAGGTTTTTTCGCAACTTTTTCAGTTAGAGAAGCTAGAGGAAGGAGATGAAAAAGCTGTGATTATTTTACATGCATTTGTGGGCGGTGTTGACTGTTTTGCTGACATGGAGGATGAAGAGTATACTGCTTGCTTGCCACCACCTGAACACTTTTCAGTGATGATGAACCGACTAACACAAATGCAGCCTGGTCATCGTCGGCCTTGTGATCAGCTTGCACCGGCTTCAGCGGGGATGATGCAACCTGCACCGTCTATGCCTGGAAGGTCACCTCGTGTACATGAGGAACCAGAGCCAAAGAGACAAAAGTTTTGACGAGTCAACAACACATGTTTCAGAAGACTACTTGTTATTTTTGTCTTTTTTTTATTTGTGTTACGTGTGAATACAGTTTTAGTATCCAATTGGTCTTAACTATAGATTTACAATGGAGAATCTTCAGTAGTTAGTGCGACCGTTTTCTAATTGTTTTGTCCATGGTTTTGACCTTGCGTTTTGAATAACTAAAACACCAAATTCTGAAGTTCAGAATCTGAACCATGTCAATGATCGTAGAACTTTTCTTAATTTAGTGATTGATTAAGTTATAATGAAGGTAAAGTAATGAGAGAAAGACTATGAATGAAAAATGTTGTTGTTAGTTCAATACTGATATGAAAATTCATGAGCCTTTTACTTTTTAGTTCGGGTTCTATACTAGAAAAGCTGCTAAAATTTGTCTCAATGTTTTTAAAACCGACCCGGAAAGCAAACCGGAACACCTTCCGGGTTGACCCGGTCTGACCGCGGGTCAATAATTCACTAAATCTCATTATATATATATATATATATTATATCTTGATTTTATGAATATCAAAACAAAAAATTTCATATCTTATCATAATTAATCTTTGAACATTAATTATAAATATCTAAACCTTATGATTTTGAATCCAAACAAATTGACTAGTAGTAAAATATAATAAGAAATTCCTAATAATAAAAAATGTTAGATGAACAAATTAAAAAAATAGTGACCGAAGAAATAGAAAAAAAAGAACTGGACAGTATTCATTTTGTCCCACATTGATTGTATAGGGGAAGAAGTACGTGATTGCTTCACTATATAACTCAAACCGAGAAATGGATTAGTCATAGATTAAGAATTACCAATTAGTTATTGGTTTTAACTCAAAATCGTTGGGCCAACTGCCGGTTCAACCACTGGGTCAACCACCGGTTAGCTGAGTTTTCCCGGTTTCATCCGGTTCTTTTATTGTCCGAGTTTGAAGTGTATTCCGGACCGGGATACCTTCCGGTTCACGGTTAAACCGGTTTGATCGGCCGGTCCGGTCTGGGTTTCAAAACATTACTCTCATGAGATATGACGGTGACATTCCAAGCTCTTTGGAAGAAGTACTTTCACTTCCAGTAGTTGGTCCTAAGACTGCTCATTTCTTGTAAAACTGGCCATATTACTAAGTTTTGTGAAAGAGCTGCATGTTTGAGTCAAATGTTTCTTGTGATGTCCTGCGATGGGTTTTGCATATAGTATGGAATGATTTGGAAGGGATATGTGTAGACCAGAAACGAAACAGGTGCTTCTAAAATATCATGCTTCTATATATTCTCTATGAGATTGGTTCATCTTCACAGTTGTTAAAAATGTTGCTTCTTATTTTCATTGTAGCTTCTCTATTAGTGGGTGATTCTGTAATAGCATTCTAAATTTTCTTTTATTTACTTTTATGGGTGATTTAATTTTGTTGTTTAACGTATTGTAAAATATTAGATTACAAACTCCATATATAATTACTAATACTAACTTTGAAAACTCAAACTTGATAATGTCTCTCTTTTAAATTTGAAGTATAACTTTATTAATTATATTCTATAATAGACAAAAAAAAAAAAGAGTCAAAAATCAAAAATCAAAATGTTACTCTTTTAGACTGTTTTTTTCTTTGTGGATGATGTAATTTTATTAAATTTATTTTACGATTAATTTGATTTTTTCCGCAAATGGTAAATTTGTTAAATTATAAATTTCGTGCATATGCGGAATCTAGTCAAGTATCCTACTATATTAATTGAGAAGTACAAAATTAAAACTAACCTTGAAAAGTGTAAACAATTACATACAATTGCCATTACAAATTATTAAATAACGGGTAAAATTTTAGAGGGTATAAAAGATAATTATTCTTATTAATTGTTAATTACTGCTTCATAATCAAGATATTATCCCGTGATTTTTAGAGGGTATAAAAGATAAATCTCAAACTTGATAATGTCTCTCAAAATCGCAGTTACATGGCTAACAATCGATTATAGTGGGATACACTAACCAAATATTCCAAACAAAAAAAAATATTTCTTTAACAAAATCCCATAAAATATCCCCATAAGATACTTCTCAATATTATAAACTCCCAATCAATTATTTGCTTAACCAAAAATAAGATTACACGGATAAGATTTACATAACTAAAAAGAAGAGTATACTCTTAAAAAGAACAAATACCGTATCGTTTTTAAAAATACTCTCAATAATAATAATAATATCAATTGAGAATACGATCCTAACCAAATAATCATCCTCAACCCTATAAATACAATAGTCTATTCTCTTTAACACCATCATTCAATCCCGTGTTCAAACATTTACTAAAAAAAATAGCTACAAACATGTTATCCTTGCCATTACCTTTTACACCTTTGAAACAACTGAAGCCTTTTAAGAATTCATGGCGTATACGCGTTAAAATTCTACATGTGTGGAGGCAATCTTTGCTTACTGCCAGTAAAACCATGGAGTTCATCTTAGTGGATGAAGCTGTATATTATTTTAACATATATACAAATTATTATTATCTTCTCATTATTGTCTTATTTAACAATTTTTTTCCAAAACATATAGGGTGATCGGATGGGAGCTGCAGTAAAAAAGAACTTGATCCAAAAATTCGAGAATGGAGCTTCCGAGGGGTCGTGGAAAATCATCCAAAACCTCTGCTAACTATTTTAAATTTTTCTGTTTACATCTTAGTTACATCTTTTTACTTACTTCAGAACTATACCAAGGATGTTTAAAATATCTCCTGATTGCCCAGATAATAAATCAACATTTTCAATTATTTTCAATTACAAACCAGTATATATAATTTATTTATAAAATTTATTATTACAGATTTTCTTAAAATAAAATGTTTAGCCCGCGGTATACCGCGGTTAGTACCTAGTAATATATTAATAATAATAACATCCACATATATAACTTGTAGTTTGAGATCTGGAGGGTATTGAATGGACTGAGATTATGAGGATAGGATAATGATATGTGATCAAGTCAGGGGAGTTGTTTGGAAATAACTCAAACTTTCACAGGACCGACCAATCAGAAATGCGAGAAAATAGCTTTCTTTGGTCATCCATTATTAAATTTTCATCTCCAGCTTGCCAATGGCCACCTCAACGTTAGGTAGGAAGGAGCAACACATCAGTAATCATCACATGTCAAAAAAGTCAAAATTATTAATTCTCTTCTTTGGACTTTAATATGTAGATTGGAGGAGGAAACATCAAAAAGCTATCTGTTCTTTTGTTAAGATATGAGGAATGCAGAGCTCATCTTCATCCCAACACCTACCATTGGTCATCTTGTTCCGTTTCTTGAATTCGCTAGGCGTCTCATTGAGCAGGATGCTAGGATCCGTATAACCATCCTCTTGATGAAGCTGCAAGGTCAGTCTCATATGGACTCTTATATTAAGTCAATTGCCTCCTCTCTTCCGTTTGTTAGATTCATTGACGTCCCTGAATTAGAGGAGAAACCTACACTTGGTACTACACAGTCTGTGGAAAGCTTATGTGTACGATATTATTGAGAGAAATATCCCTTTTGTGAGAAAAATAGTCATGGATATATTAACTTCTCTTGCATTGGATGGAGTTAACATCAATGGAATAGTTGCTGACTTTTTCTATCTCCCCATGATTGACGTTGACAAAGATGCAAGTCTCCCTTTTCATGTGTTCTTGACTACAAATTCTGGATTCCTTGCTATGATGAAGTATCTAGCAGATCGATATTGTAAAGATACCTCGCTTTTTGTAAAGGATTCTGGAGAAATGTTGTCGATTCCTGGCTTTGTAAACCCTGTTCCAGCTAAAGTTCTGCCTTCAGCTCTGTTTCTTAAAGATGGTTATGACGCTTATGTTAAACTGGCCATATTGTTTACTAAGGCTAAGGGAGTCCTAGTGAATACCTCCTTTGATATTGAGCCTTACTCTGTGAATCACTTTCATCATGAGCAGAATTACCCTTCTGTTTATGCTGTTGGCCCCATATTTAACCCGAAGGCCCATCCTCATCCGGATGAGGACCTTGCCCGTCGTGACGAGTTGATGAAATGGCTTGATGATCAGCCCGAGGCATCGGTTGTGTTCCTTTGTTTTGGGAGTATGGGAAAGTTGAGAGGTCCTCTAGTGAAGGAAATAGCTCATGGACTTGAGCTATGTCAGTACAGATTCCTCTGGTCACTACGCACAGAAGAAGTGACAAACGTTGAACTTTTGTTGCCCGAGGGATTTCTTGACCGTGTCGCCGGACGGGGAATGTTATGCGGTTGGTCTCCTCAGGTGAAGATATTGGCCCATAAGGCAGTGGGAGGTTTTGTGTCTCATTGTGGATGGAACTCAATAATAGAGAGTTTATGGTTTGGTGTTCCAATAGTGACATGGCCAATGTATGCTTGATTACAGGGTACATAGCGATGAACTAGTCAGTGCAAACGAGATCGAGACAGCGGTTCGTTCTGTAATGAACAAGGATAATAATGTTGTGAGGAAGAGAGTGATGGATATCTCCAAGATGGCACGGGAAGCTACGATGAACGGTGGATCTTCGTATTTGGCTATTGAGAAATTCATACAGGATGTGATAGGAACAAAGCCTTAGCCTTTTCTTATCCATAAGCTATATAAGTATATAACCTTGTTATTTTACACTCAAACTTGGTTCTTGAATCAGCTGCGGATAAATCTTGTTTTTATTGTTGAATTGATCCTCTTTTATTGTTGTTACTCATCTTCTGACCAAAGTAAGGCCAGGGACACTCGCCTTTGGAAAATTTGGTGTTTGTATGATATACATGCGTCTTTAACGATCATTGAGTCATGCGCATCGAGTAAGAACTATGACAAAAGTATTTTTATAAAACGTTTTATTGCAATATCTTCTAGAACAACATAGGAAAGGAAGACTTCATCAATGAACGAAAAAGAAACAGCAAACGAAATCTGGAGTATGTGTAACGTAAACTATGTAAGAAAAAGGACATTAGAACTGCCGAATTATTCATCCTTCATGTATTTCGCGAATCACCTATTTATAGATACACTGATTGTAACTAGGGTCCGTGGAAGTGAGCATGCCACTATTTGGGAAATAGAACAGACATGCCTCGTTGGTACGGCCATGGCTTTGGTAATAATCGTTCATCAAATATGATGCATGGCTTATTGTAGTATTGGGTTTAAAACATGCTCCACTCGGTAGGATTGGTCTACAATCAATCCCATTACTACACGCAAAATTGATGTTATCTTCTAGCTGATCATCCTTGGCCGTCTGCTTTGACACACACCACTGTTTTGAACTTGCCACGGGAAGGTGGTTGATCATGATGGATGATAGGAGGATTGCGATGAGCGACAACAATGGCGAAATGTTTGCCATCTCTTAAAAAATCAAAATCAATCTATAAGCTGTTTGGTATAGTGAAGTGATGATTTCTTATGTGGTTTATATTAATTTATACTAGAGCAATGCACGAAAGAAAAGTAAATAATGAATATGTGAAATAAAAGACTTTGCTGTACATAATAAATGAGGAAGATTTGTAAAATAGTAACGTAGGAAGAAAAAAACGGAACATGAAATAATGAGGTATATACATTTATACATAGATAAGGAAGATTTGTAGGAGATGTCGTCCGTCTACCAAATCTTCCCTTTAAAGACTCACATATATATATAACGTTACATGAGTATTTGTAAAATTATAAATCTTCCTTCACATAGATGGATATATTTTAATAAATTGAAATGATATTCATCGTTGACGAAAAAAAAAAAAAAAAAAAGAGAAAAATGATATTCATCATTTCCTTTTAAATTTTGTTCTCTGTTTGAATAAAATTAAAAAAAGGAAGGATAATAGAATTATTTTGTCAAATTAATGGAATATAAATCACTAATCATACCGTTACAGTTGCAAGTAAGCCTACCAATTGGTCATTTTTCCCCACTACCGTTTTGGGCAAAAGGACATGAACATTTTAAGAAATACATATATATATATTTTTTTTGGGAGGGATGCAACGCGAGGAGGTCAAAAATACATATTCAAAGCCATAAACATATAATTTTACATTAATTTTTTATTTTAATTATCTTATTATGTTAATTTTCAATTTTAATACATCAAACCTTTTCATATTTTAATAACTTTTCTGTATAATTTTATTTTTACTATATGATTATAATACATAATAATTGCAATTAAATTGCAAATATTTTCCTTATTAATTTCACATATTTTTCTTATTATGTTAATCACTAATTTTAATGCATTAAACCTTTGCATACTTAAAGAACTTTTCTGTATAATTTTTTTTACTATATGATTATAATAAATAATAATTACAATCAAATTGCAAATATTTTCTTTATTAATTGCACATATTTTCCTATTGAGATTAGTAATTAAATTGATAAATTTTATAATAGAATTAGTGATATAATAGATTACTTTTGGTTTCATATACTTTTCAAAAATATTAATTGTAATGTGTTGTAAAACACTTGTGTGGACTCCATTAGACCGGCCCATCTACTGTCCAGCCCATTAGTACTTAGGTCCAGCCCATTAGGCCCATGGCCAATGGCCCATTGATGTTTTCCAATTCCTATTAGGATTTGGTTTTAGGGTTACTCCTTGCCCTATAAATATGTAACCTCATTCGATTCATTATCAATAATAAGAACAAGAGATTTGCTCCCAAAACTCTCTAGTTTACAACACGTTATCAGCACGATAGCCTCAAACCCTAAAAACCCTAAAGGCAGCCGCCGATTCTCTCTTCTTCCCTAAAACCCTAAAACCGCGGCCCCTATCCTTTACTCGATCAAAACTCTCGGCGATCTGTCATCCGATCTCGGCGATAATCCGTGACTCTCGGCGATCTGTCATCCGATCGCGGCGATAATCCAAAACCCTCGGCGATAGTCCAAATCTCTCGGCGATAATCCAAAACCCTATCGAAGTTTGTGGTTACTTGGTTCAGGGGTGAACTCGCGTACGCGGAACTGATCGATAGCAGTACGCAGACGGTACGCAGAGCTGATCGATAGCAGTACGCAGACGGTACGCAGAGCCGATCGATAGCGGTACGCAGAAGCTGATCGGTAGCGGTACACAGAGCTGATCAATAGCTGATCGATAGCGGTACACAGAGCTGATCGATAGCGGTACACAGAGCTGATCGATAGCGATCGATAGCGGTACACGGAGCCGATCGATAGCGATCGATAACGGTACGAGAAGCTGATCGATAGCGGTACGAGAAGCTGATCGATAGCGATACACGAAGCTGATCGATAGCGGTACAAGGAACTGATCGACAGCGATACACGAATCCGATCGATAGCGGTACGAGAATCAGGTCGATAGCGATTCGTGGATCGAGGTTCGCGGTCCGGTACGTGAGCGGTTCGGGATCCGTTCGTTGGCGGCAGTAGCAGTTCCTGTTCGAGATTCATGGTTCGCGATCAAGGGAAAATCTGAGGTCTTTAGCTCCCAGATCAATTCCAGTCAACCCCAAACGGTGGATGGTAAACAATAATTAAATCCCCTTGGAACCTATGAAATCGAATCTGATTTTAAATTTAATGGAACCCTAAAATCTACAAGTAGACAATCAACAAACAAGTTCTTATTTTCCTAAAATCCTAAAACTTAAAATCGGATTGCATAGGATTGTTAGATTGTTTGTGAAATTGCACCAAAAGATATCAAGCTTGAATTTGGTTGATTGATTAATATGGCTTGATTGATTGTTGCATAAGAACCTAGAATCAAATTGTTAGATTCATAAGAAATAAATAAATCAAACTGTTCTAGGATATTAAAACTTTGATCATTCATGCATCATAAGTATAAAATCGAATCATGAATAGGATGTTATAGATTCGTTTATTGAAAAATGATCAAGCTGCATGAACCCTAAAAATCGAATTTGATAGTTTGTTTTAGGGCTGATAAAATCAAACCTAGTTCCCATTAGTAAAAGGAAATTTTGCTAAGATAAAAGGAAATTTAAGAAAAAGGAAATTTGCTAAAAGGAAATCATGCTAAAAGTAAATTGTTGCATGCATGCTAGTTCCTATCTAGGTTTGTTGTTCCTCATGCATAATAAAGCCACGAAATTGAGTATAATAAAGACATGGTTCGGTCTTAAACACCGCATGGCCTAAAGATTAAATATGATGGCATGTTTCGGTCTCAAATACCGCATGACCTAAGACTAAAATGATTCCATGGTTCGGTCTTAAACACCGCATGGCATGATCCAAAATTAATTACATGGTTCGGTCTCAAAAACCGCATGATATAATCGGGTGCATGTTTTGTAAAATCTAAGGACCTATGTGAGTGTGTTAAAAATGATAATGATTGCACTAAGAATATATATACAAGGTGATTATGCATATGCACCATCACCTTACTGAGAGTCTCAAGAATCAGTACCTCACCATAGAAAATCCTATTGACCTTTGGACAGAGTTGAAAAAACAAATATGGACACCAACAGATGGTGCTCCTACCAAAGGCTCAATTTGATTGGAAAAAACCTAAGGATCCAGGAATTCAAATCCTTGGAATGAGTATAACTCAGAGCTGTTAAGATTGTCTCTATCCTAAGGTTGTGTGGTACTAAGGCTACTAAGAAAGAACTGCTAGAGAATACATTCTCTGCTTTTCACACTAAAAGGTTTAAGACCTATGTAGACCTCATCTCTTGTTTGCTACTTGCTGAGCAAAACAATGAGCAATTATTAATGAAAAGTGCAATGAAGTTCACAAGGTTAACATTACAAAGAAAAATCCTCAAGAGCCTAAAAGAGCCAAAAGAGACTAAGGTCTCTAACTATGTCCATAAGGACAAGTGTGGCCGTGGCCAAGGAAGAAGTGGACGTGGTGGTCCTGGTAGTGGGACTTACCAATGATATAATTATGATGGTCAAGGCCATATAAACCGATTAGGCTTCGGCCATGGTCGGGGAATAGGCCGCGGGTTACTTAAACCGCAACATAAGACCAAAGTCCACTTGTAATAATTATGGTATAGAAAACCATTAGATAAAGACATACAAAACTCCTAAGCACCTTGTTGATCTCTATTGAGATAGTTTGAAAATAAAGAAAATAAATCCAGAAACTAACCTGGTTCATCTCGATGGTAAAGGAAATTTAAACCATGAGAAAGATGACTAAATTGGATTATGAGATTTGTAATTGCCTAAGGAAAATAATTAAACTCATGTGGTGTATTAATTTAATTTCTATGCTTTGCATTTGATTGATTTATTATTTTGGTTTAAATTCAATTTTATTTCCTTCAATATATATTAAAATATAAAATCTTGTCCATTATTGGAAATGGCTAAGGATAAGAACATAAGTGTGGTGGATAGTGGACTAAGCCACACAAATTTTGAAAAATGCCAATATTAGCAAAGATAAGCGGGTATAGCAAGCCTAAGTGAAGGCTACGGCCAGGCATATATTTTATGGCACACATTTGAACTAAGTGATGCTTTATATTCACCCAGCTCTAAGAGAAGCTTATTGAGCTTTAAGGACATTCATTTGAATGATTCCTATGTTAAAATAAAGGGTGGAGGAAAGAAAGAGTTCCTATATATTGAAATCACCCAAGGACATAAGAAAGTCCTAGAGACTATCCCGCACTAGCCACTGGTTTTACCATGCTAAGATTAAAATGATAGAGGCTAATATGACAATGAACGAAATGTTCAATAATTCACTTTATGGCATGACCGGATTGGCCATCCGAGTCCTAACATGATGCGTAAGCATATTAAAATGGGCACACTCCTAAGAGAGAAGAGTTATTCCTAAGAATCTCACGTGTGTAGCATGTACACAAGGAAAACTCATTATAAGGCCATCACCAGTAAATAAATAAATTATCCACTTAAGACTATAAGTCTAGATAGTGCTGGTGAGTTTATATCCCAAGTGTTTAATAATAATGGTATGTCCATGGGGGGAAGTGTGGACCACCCTGTGGCACATGAACATACAGAGAATGGATTAGATGAATCCTTCATTAACCATTGCTCGGCCATCACTCATGAGGTCGAAGCTTCCTGTGTCGGCTTGGGGACACACAATATTACATGCAGTAAAGCTTATACGCATCAGGCCATCTAGTGAGAATAGAATATTCACCATCCCAAGTACTAGCGGGTCATAAGCCAGACATATCCCATCTCAAATATTATTCGGGTGTGCCGTTTATATTGCATCATCACAGAGAACAAAAATGGGATCCTAAGAGAGGATGGGAATATATGATGAATATGATTCTCCCACCATTGCTAAGTATCTTGAGCCAAGGGTGATTTATGTGGCCAGATACACGGATTGTCACTTAGTTGAATCCGAGTTTTCTATGTTGGGTGGAGAGATAAACAAGCTGGTCAAAGAAAATATTATGGAATCAAACATCCTTAAATTGGCAAGATCCTCGGACTCTAGCCTATGATGCAGAGGTCCAAAAGATTATTTATATGCAAAAGCTAGCTAATAAATTGCCAGATTCCTTTTGACCCAAAGAGAATAAGAAAATCGTACATACCAGCTTGTAATGCACCAGTACGTATTGATGTTCAAAAGGGACACAATAATCAAGTTGCTACAGAGGTCCAAATAGACCAATATGTTCCATAGAAAAGAACCTTCAGAAATCTAAGAAAGGTGCAAAAGAAACCGAGGTAAAGAGAAAAAAAATATAGACATGGCCGCGGCAAATCCTAAGGCACCAACAATAAGGTTTGGGACGCTAAACCTCAAGGTCCTGATGGTATTGATAATAATGAGAGCTCCATAAACTATATCATGTCTAGAATTAAATGGAACTGCAAAGATGTCGACAAGAATGAAATATTTGCATGCAAGGTAGCACTTGAACTAAATGAGGATCAGAAACTCACGTCTATGTTAGAGTGCACTCAAAGTAGAAATTGGCTAAAATAGAAAGAAGCCATTGACGTGGAGTTAAACTCTTACAAGAAGAGGAATGTGTTTGGTCCGACCTTAAGGACAACACTTGATATAAACCAGTTGGACATAAGTTGGTCTTTGTAAGAAAGAGAAATGAGAGTAATGAAAGCGTGAGTTAAGACACGGCTTGTAGCACAAGGATTCTCTCAAAGACCTGGCATAGATTATGAGGAGACTTACTCCCCTGTGATGGATGCAACGACTTTTAGATATCTAATAAGTCTGGCTATAAAAGAAAAACTGGATTTACGGTTAATGGATGTTAAACCGTATACTTATATGGTCCACTGGAAAATAAAATTTATGAGATTACCAGAGGGTATAGAGCTCAAAAGATAAGAGTGGTTCTCGAGAAAATACTGCATAAGGCTAGACAAATCCCTTACTGGACTGAATCAAAATGGGTGTATATGGTACAATAGATTGAGTAAGTACCAAGCCAGAGAGGGCTATAAAATGATCCCATCAGTCCATGTACTTATAGAGAAGTTTGCAAACAAAGGGTTTGTAATCATAGCAGTGTATATGGATGACTTAAACATCCTTGGAACCCCTGGTTAATCGCCCAAACAGTAGAAAGAATTTGAAATAAAAGGCCTAGGCAAAGAGAGAAAGAAAAATTCTGTTTGGGGTTATAACTTGAGTACATAAATGATAGAATCCTTGTGCATCAAATGGCATATACAGAAAAGTACTCAAGAGGTTTAATAAGGACTAAGCTCACCCATTGACTAGCCCAATGGTTGTAAGGAGCATTGATTTGGATAAAAGATCCATTGGTCCAAAGAAGGAAAATGAGGAAGTTCTCAGTCCTGAAATGCCATAGCTCAGTGCTATAGGAGAGTTAATGTCTTGGCTAGCCACACTAGACCAAACATAAGTTTTGCCGTGAACCTCCTAGCAAGAATTAGTTCTTGACTAACCCAAAGGCACTAGAGTGAAATTAAGTATTTGTCATGTTACCTACAAGGTATTTTAAATTTGGGTTTATATTATACTAACTATAACAAAGAAGGTTTTAGTTGGTTTTGCTAATGCAGGTTATAACAAAGAAAGTTTAAGTGTGTATGGTCGAAAAACAAGGAAGCTACGATCATACATGAGAACAATACCGCCTGCATTGCACAACTTAAAGATGGTTACATTAAGGGAGATCGGACGAAGCACATACTGCCCAAGTTCTTCTTCACACATAAACTACAAAAGGCCGGAGAAGTTCAAGTGGTGCAAGTTCAGTCATGCGACAATTCAGCTGACCTCTTTACCAAAGCACTACCGACCACGACATTCAAGAAGCTCGCGCACCAGATTGGAATGCGGAGGCTTAAGGACTTGGAGTGATGTTTGGAACAGGGGGAGCAATGTGTGCTGTACTCTTTTTCCTTCACCAAGGTTTTGTCCCACTGGGTTTTCCTGGTAAGGTTTTAATGAGGCAGCATCCCCTAAGCACATTGCAGCGATCCCATCCAACATAGGCACGGTCATTTCGTCCAAGGGGGAGTGTTGTAAAACACTTGTGTGGACTCCATTAGACCGGCCCATCTACTGTCCAGCCCATTAGTACTTAGGTCCAGCCCATTAGGCCCATGGCCAATGGCCCATTGATGTTTTCCTATTCCTATTAGGATTTGGTTTTAGGGTTACTCCTTGCCCTATAAATATGTAACCTCATTCGATTCATTATCAATAATAAGAACAAGAGATTTGCTCCCAAAACTCTCTAGTTTACAACATAATGCTTTTATTTTTAGGATTTTTCCATTTTTAAGAATTTTTTCATTTATAAGAATTATTAAATAAAATTTTTTTTTTACACATATCATAATATTATCAATAGACTTGACACATGTCGCGATTATATGAATTACTATCTTTGAAAACTAAGTCTTATATAATAAGATTATTAGACCATGTCTATTACTTTAATAATTTTCTAAAAACTGTCCAAAGCACCAATTTAACTATATTATTTTTGATAGAATTGTCCAAATCCAAATTCAGTTATTCAAATTTCATCATGACAAGAAATCACCGATAAAACTTAGTTATTCAAATTTCAAAAGAGTCATAGATAACAACTAAATCATAACTTCAAAGCCTTGGTTATGCGGAAGAGGAAAACCCTTAATTAGGACGTTCTCACACTATTTTCTGACTAGTATTAGCAAATCACGAACACTTGTGAAGTTATAATCTTTATGGGACTTGTCAATGTTCTTCTCACTATCACGACACTCCAAAAACCAATTTATTCAAACATTATTATACACAAAATACTAAAATAATAGGATATTAGAAATTGATTTTTTTTTTTTTTTTGTTAATCTCAACAAACAAGAGATGAGCTCGTGAGCTTCTAGAATATCTCTAATACTCATGATAGATACTATTATTTTTTTATGCTAACATCACGAGCTTAACCATGTCCAAATTGATGCAAATCAGTCATAATGGTGTAAAAGATAACATATTCCAAGTTCAAATTTTACATATTTATGACTTTGGAAACCAATATTTGGTGAATATCCTCTCGTAAATGTCTATGCAAGTTTTATAAGTGAAAATCTAACTTTGACATGTAATTGTTGAATTATGTTAAAAATATGTACACAAAGATAATTTGAGAAATTAAAACAACATAGTAAGTGAAATTAATTAATTGATTATTCAACATATATATATTAGTTATATTATTGTGAAAAAACAAACTTAACATCACAAAAAATATTTATAAGCATATATTGTATCAACAAACACCATCATATGGATAATGGATTGTGAACAATGTTTTTAAAGCATCAGTTGAAACTTTCAAATTTTCCTCATGCAAAAGGTAAATCAATATGTTTATTAAATTATTGAAGAAAGAAATCTAATCAATATGTTTATGACATTCAATAATTTTAGTATATTAAGAACAATATTAATGTATACATGAAGGTAATTAATTTTAATCATTACATTTGAAAGAGAATCGCATAAAAACAAATTTTGGGGAGATTTATGTGACAACTTCTCAAAACTTAAGTTTTGTGGAATCCTTCAATAATTATTTTAATATTTAAAAACTCTAATTAAATCTAACAATTTTATTGATGGAGACAACAATGATGATATAATTTTGACAAAATTGGAAAATGACTAAACAAATTTGATGATGAAGTTTTTTTTTGTGTGTTTTAGGAACAAAAAAACTTTATTAATGTTGGCATACTGATGTAGTCATATTAAACTAGGAAACTGATTAAATCTCCACCTTAAAAGTGGCAGTCCTATCAAAATATGAGCAATTGTTGTTACTCATAATATTTTTTAAATATATATATATATATATATATATATATATATATAGCAAATTAATTTTAACAATACTAATTATATTTAACCTCAATGTTTATCATACATATATAGTATGTCTTTTAGTTATCCTACTATATTATTTGGGAAGTACAAATATGTAATTAACCTTATAATGTGTAAGAAATTACATTCAATTGCCACTAGAAAAATTTATTTAAAATTAATTAAAAATAAAAAACGCTGAGAGATCAAAAATAAAAAAATCTAGAAAAGTAAAAAAGAAATCCATTCAAATCAAAACTAATTTGTACTTGAAAAAAAAAAAAAAAAAATTAACAGCTAAGATTTTTGAAAAATACAGATAATTATTAGTTAAAAAAAAAAATTTTTCTCTCTCTAATATAATTATGGACGAAAATTACTAATTGTTTTTTAAAAAAATATAAACCAATCAAAAACTAAGATTTTATATACAAGTAAACACTAAAATTATTTTTAATAACTAGATTTAGAAAATTTTATTAAGATTCCAAATTATGATTCTCCTATCATCTTTCTTTTATTTTATTTACAAATTGTTTGGAATTTTCATATAAGACTTATAATGAATAAATATTCAAAAATATTTCTGCATATGTTGTGATTTGAATTTTTTAAAACGTAGATATATTATTATTTTTTTAATGTAAAAGAATATTATTCAATTAATAGAAAAAATGTTTGTTTAAATTTTCACATTGGCGGATTGGTAAAACTAAAATTTTATAGTGGATAAATTAATAAATTTTATTTGCTCACAATTATAATATTAAAATTACTATTTCATATTTCACAAAATATTAATGCAAATACAACAAACAAACAATATAAAACAGTAATATACATCAAAAAATAAAATACTACAATATTCTAAAATAATTAGTACTAAAAAGACATATACAGATTTATAAAATAATTAAAAATGAATATTATCTCAAGTAAAATAATATTTTTAAGGAAATATAATAATATTATATTATATTTTTTTAAAAATGTTGACCCGTGCTTTAAGCACGGGATATATCCTAGTGATTAAATATTTTCGAAGTGCATTTTAGAAAAAAATCTTTGTTTTGTAAGATATTACATAAAATAACACTAAAAGAGTAAGAATTTACTTATACATGTATCCAAACAAACTTTACAATTAATTCTCTATTATCCATATAACTAAACACAATATAATTATAAATAAAATCTAAAATATCCAAATTGAAATAATATTCCATCATTAATATTATAGATATTTAAAATAATTTGTTAAGACTGAACTTATGATTCTTCTATCATATTTGTTTACTATTTATTTTAGTTACATTGAATAATCTTACAATACATAAACTTATTAAAATTCTAGATTTATTTATAACATTTGTTGTGATTCGAATTAAAAAAAAAAAAACAAAAACAGACATGCATCTCAAGCAGTGAAGAAAAATAGTGTGTTCAACCATCATTGACCGGGTTTCTGGCAAACAAATCGAGATATGCTTTGGTTTACGGTCTAACTCGGTCCGATCACCGGTCTTTTCCGGTTTAGAAACACAGTCCCACACTTCAAATTGAAACTGTAATCGGAACACTTCAAAATCAACGAGCTCACGAGGATGTTAGCTGTTTTAATCTCCGCCGTCAAATCTGACTTTTCTGTAAAGGTATAGAGGACAGCAAATCACTCAAACCGTTTGGAACGCGCCAAGCAAACGCTTTTATTCAAACTTGTAAAAACTCCCTTTTACAAGTTATGAATCTAAGCCTACTCTCTTGTCTATCTATCACAACACCCTGTGTAGATCTAAAAGAGTAAAATGAACACATTCACCTTCAAAGCCTTTTTTCGATTGCTTGAAGGTTCACAAAACTCACAAACTTTTCCCCACGAGTGCTAGCTCTTTTTGCGGCTAGCCCTCGTCCCTTTATACCTTACACAAACGATCTTTAACCTAGATCTTTGTGAATCCCTAACTAAAAGGAAATATTCCTTATCCTAAGAAATATCCTCCCTTAACTCTCTCGATCAAATATACCCTCAATATCTTCGTGTATATCTTGATCCTCTTCTTCCTTCCTTCTCACGCTTCTTATCACGACTTCCATAATCTTCTTCCATGTCAGCCCATCTGCCACGTCAGCATGTCAGCACTCTGAGACACTTCGCAAGCTCCTGTCACCTTCAGAGCTCTGATGCACTTTCAATCTCCCCCTTTTTGACTGAATCTTGCCACACAAGCAAATGCAACATCAACCCTGAAAATGCACAGACAACACAGCCAAGACACAAACACAACCGTACTAGCAAGATATTCCAGCAATCAACACAAGACGGTTAACCGATAAAGACTTGTTAAAATAAATTGTTCAAAGCCAAAACAGAAACAAAATAAAACAAGTCCCAAGTTTTAAACAGAGGAGAAACACATAAAATCAACAAAAACTGTGAGCAACAAAAACAACTGCTCCCCCATAGCTTAATCTCCCCCTCTGGCCTCTGAATCAAACTCATCTCCCCCTGCTTGTTTGGCACAGTTTAGTCAAAAATACCAAGAAACTAAACCAGAAATTTGAGCGAACATCAAAGTGAGAAACTACTTACCAGCTTCCAAAGCATCTTGCAGGATCTTGATTGCCAACCGGATGGCTTTGCGTTCTGCAGAGGACCCTTTTGGAGAAACAGGGTCAACAGAGACGGATGCTGTCTTCTTCCCTTTTGCCTTCTTTGCATCTTTTGATGACAAACTAGGGACAGTTCTCTGAGCAGTCAGCAACTGATAGATGAGACTGGGAAATGGCAACCGGGAGCCAGACTGAGCTTGCAACCCTAGTTGAATGATCTGGTCGTAGATCATCCGTCCAAAATCGAAAGAAATCCCATGCATGATCATGTAGATCACCAGAGCCCTATTCGTCGAGATGTACCCCGTGTTCACCGTGGGAGACCAGTTGCTACAGCAGATCCAATGCAGATCCTTGATCACCGGGTTCTTGATTGCAGTGGCCACCAGCTGCTTGCAGGATTTGACCCTTCCATAAGAGAGAAACAGAGCCGGATCCTCCTCCAGAATTGCAGCCATCTGCAATCTCTGTTCGCGCACATCCACAGACCTCAGACCAAACAGGGCATTAATACGGCTTGGAGAAAACTCATAGGTCCAGTCTCGGACAAGAACGTCGACAGACTCCCCCTCAATCTTGACCGTTGGGAGATTCGCCCAGAATTCATAGACCACCTCCGAGTCGTACGAGCCAATCTGATTAATGGTTTTAAGCAGCCCAGCTTTGTCTATGAAATCCCTAGCCTTGTCTGCAGCATCTAGTGGATAACAGACCTCTGGAGCGAGCGTTCGAGAGGCAAAGAATCCATAACGTCGAACAGCTTCTGAGGAGATGAACCGTTTGGCATCGAAATCCTTTGACGAAGCTCCTCGAGATGCGGTGGACGTTCCCTTATCTTGGTGGAGAGATGGGCGCTTGGAGTCACGACTGTCTAGATCAGCAGGCGGTTGTCTTCTGCGTAAACGGGATGAGACTCCATGAGATGGCAGGACAGGTACAGGCACATCACCGGTAAGATCTACCACCGGAAATTGAGAAGTCACCTCTCTTGGCGGAGAAGATGAGGAGTCACAGGTCTCTTGATTCCCGTGAGAAGGCGAGGGAACCTGATCCACCCGAGTCGGAGATGCAGTGACAGACTCCTCGCGAGGCTGGTAAACCACCATGGCAGTCGTAGGATCGATCGGAACATGTGGAGTGGGCGGAGGCAACGAAGACGGTGGAGTGTGAAGCTCCTCATCTGAGCTGGAGTCATAGTGGAAACCACTAAATATGGACTTCATGATTGTTAGAGATTTGATCGACAAGAGAAGAGAGAGATATGAGCAGAAGATTAATCGACACAGGATTGAAATCGCAAAGGGGATGAGGAAAACGCCAAACCCTAGCTGCTCCTTTTTGTACACCTCCGTGAGTCTCAATGGGCTGCACAAACTCAGCCCAAAACATTAAAGGTTTCCTGAAACCACTCAATTAAACATCAGTGTAACCGCATCTATTTCCTCATTTGACTGCATTCAATCTTTAATACATTCAATCATAATTATTACCAGTGCATTAATAAATCGCATTATTCCTCTTTTACAAACCAATTTTAACAGATTCATGAATCAGACACACAGATACTTACAACCACTAATGATAAATCAGCCAGCTGAAACTCAGTGCTCACATGGTCTATCTTAATCAGTTTCACCTCAACAAGTTCACGAACAAAGTGGTGTCTAATATCTATGTGTTTTGTTCTAGAATGCTGAACAGGATTCTTAGAGATGTTTATAGCACTCAAATTATCACAATGAATTAACAGAGTATCAGAATCCATACCATAGTCAGAGGACATTTGTCGCATCCATAGGAGTTGTGTACAACAGCTGCCCAAAGCAATGTATTCAGCCTCAGCGGTTGATAGTGAGACACTGTTCTGCTTCTTGCTGTGCCATGAAATTAGGTTGTTGCCCATAAAGAAACATCCACCACTTGTACTTCGGCGATCATCCACAGAACCTGCCCAATCAGCATCGCAGTATCCGCTCATACTGGTGTTGGTATCCTTGGTGAAGGAAATACCAAATTTCACTGTCCCCTTGACGTATTTGATAATCTTCTTGACTGCTAGTAAGTGAGACATATTGGGCTTGGCCTGGTACCGTGCGCATATCCCCACTGACAGACAAATGTCAGGCCTACTCGCTGTCAGGTAGAGCAAGCTTCCAATCATACCTCTATATAGTCGTTCATCCACATCCTCTCCTTCCTCATCTTTTGAAAGCTTGTCATTGACTCCCATAGGTACCTTAGCTTCTTTACTCTTCCCTAAACCAAACCGCTGTACCAATTCTTTGGCATAGGTGCTTTGAGACACAAGGATCCCATCAGCTGATTGTTCTACTTGTAGACCCAGGAAGTATTTCAGCTCTCCCACCATACTCATCTCAAACTCCTGTGACATGTTTTTTACAAACCTTTGCACCAGAGATTGACAGGTAGAACAAAAAATTATGTCATCCACATAGATCTGAACAAACATCAATGCATTGTTGCTGTTGAGAACAAACAGTTTCTTGTCTGCACTTCCACGAACATAACCTTGATCCAGAAGAAACGTAGTTAAATGCTCTCGGAGCCTGCTTGAGACCATATAGTGCTTTCTTCAGACGGTACACATGCTCAGGATGTTGTGGATTCTCAAAGCCTTTTGGTTGTTCTACAAACACTTCTTCTTGTAAAATCTCATTCAGGAATGCACTTTTAACATCCATCTGATGTAATGTGAACTTAAGAGCACATGACATGCCGAACATGAACCTGATGGATTCTAGCCTTGCTACTGGTGCAAAGGTCTCATCAAAGTCAACTCCTTCGACTTGAGAGTAACCTTGAGCCACAAGCCTCGCTTTGTTTCTCACAATGCATCCACTGGCATCACTCTTGTTCTTGAAGATCCACTTCGTTCCCACTACATTGACATTAGTCGGCCTTTTAGTGAGTTCTCACACATTGCTGCGCTCAAATTGTTCCAGCTCATCTTGCGTTGCAGCAACCCAGAACTCATCCCGAAGAGCCTCTTTGTGATTCTTTGGTTCCATAGTGGAAACAAAACAGGCAAATTGAACGATCTCAGAGTCCTGAGAGACAGTGTCTGGGACTACAGACTTCTGTTTCTTTCCAGCCAGTTGAGCAAAGTCAATCTGTTTGCCTCTGGTAACTCGACCCCCCTGAATCGCACCAATAACATCGCCTGAGGAGTGATTCCGATGAACTTGAGAAGATGGAGGAAGCTCATCTGTAGACAATCCAGGGTGGGCATAATCACTAAGATTCCCAGAGGCTTGCTCAGACTTCTCATCATCAGTTACCAGATCCTTGTCAGAGAGAACAGGCACCATATCCACCCGTTGGAACGAGGTATCATCAAAAACAACATTTACCGTTTCCTGAACTGATCTTGTGCGTTTGTTGTACACACGGAAAGCAGTGATGTGTCCTGAGTAACCAAGAAAGATCCCTTCATCACTCTTAGAGTCAAATTTACCCAACTGATCCTTGTCATTCAGGATGTAGCATAGACAGCCAAACACATGAAAGTAGCTTACTGTTGGAGACTTTCCTTTCCATAACTCATAGGGAGTCTTGCTGGTCCCTGGTCGGACATACACACGGTTGATAATGTAACAAGCAGTGTTGACAGCTTCATCCCAAAACCGATGTGGCACTTGATTCTGATGCAGCATAGCTCGCGCCATCTCTTGCAGTGTTCTATTCTTTCGTTCGACAACACCATTCTGCTCTGGGGTTCTTGGAGCAGAGTACTGATGGACAATGCCCTGATGCCCGCAAAATTGATCAAACTTGTCATTCTGAAACTCTCCTCCATGATCACTCCTAATATCTTGAATGGAACATTTTTCACTTTTAATCTGCAGGGCAAGAATGCGAAAGCATTCAAGGGTATCAGCTTTTTCACGAAGAAATCGCACCCACGTGTAGCGAGTGAAATCGTCCACCATGACAAAGATGAACCGTCGCCCAGAGATGCTCTGAACTTGAATTGGACCCACCAGATCCATATGTACCAGCTGGAGTGCATGACTAGTGCGAATATCTGTAATTGGCCCATGAGACGACTTGACTTGCTTGCCTTTGTTGCAAGGACCACATATGAAATGTGTATCACCTTTCAGCTTTGGCATTCCACGTACAACCTCTTGATTAGCCAATTTCAGCATTGTGCGAATGTTGAGATGACCAAGTTTCTGGTGCCACAGCTCTGTGTCCAACTCAGCAGTCGTGTTAAAACACTGCATTGACGATTTCCACATGTAACAGTTGTTACCATATCTCCTGCCTCTGAGTTGTACTGACCCTTGTTGATCAACAGCCTTGCACCCCTTCTTGGTGAATGTGACATCCAGACCTTCATCACACAACTGGCTGATACTTATCAGATTTGCCTTCAACCCTTCGACCAAAAAGACATCCTTAAGATGTGGTTGAGAATCACCACAAGTTGTACCTTTTCCTCGGATTGTACCCTTTCCTCCATCACCGAAAGTAACTCTTCCTCCAGCAACACCTTCTAGATGTGATAGATTATCAAGGGCACCAGTCATATGCCTGGAGCATCCACTGTCAAAATACCACTTGGCCTGATCAACCTCTGATTTTTCTGCTGTGAAAGCCACATGACAGTAGAGATCATCTTTCCTGACATATCCCTGTGTGTTTCTTCTTACAGCTGGATAAAACTCACTGCGTTGCATCAGGCTAGACACACGATTTTGGAACTGATAACACTGCACTTTGTAGTGAGTTAGATGCCCACAGTACCAACATCCTCTTCTTCTACTACGCTGAACAGGTCTTTGAGTCGTCTGTCGAAACCCATTCGAGGCATATGGCGGCCTAGTATTCACCTCAGGAAACACCACCATCCTTGGGTTTCTTGAATTCTGCTTCACAGGAACCTGATCATACATCCTAGTAGTTCGAGGGAACTTCCTCTGCTTCAGCACGGGCTCAGCCTCCACTCCTTTGACAAATTGAGTGGTTGGGTTGGTGTTTGTTCCTTGATAACCCAGACCCCATTTCAGATTGATGGATCTTCCAGTGCTAAGCAGTGTATCCAGATCCTTAGTTCCTTTATTCAACATTCTGATATTCTTCAGCTGTTCTTCTAACTGCTTTTCAAGTCACAAAGTCTTTGCCTGTTCTTCACTTAACTCTTTAGAGATCATTGCAACATGAAGCTGTAATGTATCTCTCTCAGAAGTTAACTGTGTGTTGTCTTGAGTCTTATGTACCACCGTTTTGATGAGAAGCTCTATCTGATCTTCTACTGACAAATCAGCCTCTTCTCCATCTGAATCAGAATTCATTTTCTCATCTGCGTCCTTGCTCTCCAGCACCACATCATCTTCTTCATCTTCCTCAATGACACCCAGCAAAGCAAGGACGCTGTTAAGAACCTCTCCTTTGTTGACTTCTTCATCTGAGTCACTTTCGCTCCAAGTGATGTAGGACTTCTGCTTGTTTTCTCGTGAAGGACAATCAAACTTAGTGTGACCGTAGCCCTTACACCCATAACACTGCAAAGAATTCTTTCGTTTGTTGTTTGGACACTCAGACTTGTAATGCCCAAAACCTTCACATTCAGCACACTGTCGTTCTTGCTTGTCACTCTTCCTGATATCCTTATCAGTATCAGATTTTAAGAGCGATGATGTTCCCTTCCGCTGACCTCTTTCCATCTTGCGGAAGTACTTCTTAATCAACAAACCCACATTTTCTTCATCTGCAACCTCCTGAGACTCAGCAAGCTTTTGTTCTTCTATGGCTTTAAGAGCAAAAGATTTCTCATTCCCTTTTTCTTTCTTCTTCAGCTGTATCTCAAATGCCTGCATCATCCCAACCACTTGATTGTACTTGAGCTCATCAGAATCCAGTGAAACATCTATAGCAGACATGTGTGGTTGAAACTTATCTGGCAAACTCCTAAGGAATTTCTTCACCAGCTTCTTGTCCTTATAGCGTTTACCCAAAACTACAGCTTATTGTGCAATACCACTCAGACGACTGCTGTAATCAGCAACTGACTCAGTTTCAGTCATGTGCAAGTTCTCAAAATCTGAAGCAAGATTGTCCAACCTTGTACGTTTGACCCTACTTGTTCCTTCAAACGTGACTACCAGAATGTCCCATGCTTCCTTGGCAGCTTCACATCCTTGAACTTGATTGAAAATATCCCTAGGCAGCGACTTGAATAGAGCCTGTGAGTTATGTTTGGACTCCGCTTTTTCTTCGGCTGTCCATTTCTTCCTGTGCTTAGGTACCATTTCTCCCTTCTCATTCTTTTCCGTCGGATGTGAACAACCATCTTCCACCGCAAACCAAGCTTCCATGTTGATGCTTGAGATGGCCTGCTTGATTGACACTTTCCAAAAACCAAAGCACTCAGGGTCGAGTTTCAATGGTGATTGAACCGCAACAAAATCCAGTGATTTCTCCATACCCTTGCCGCAAGATCTCACCTGTTGAAAAAGGATATCAGAACTTTTTATCAGGTGCTTGCTCTGATACCAATTGTAAAGGTATAAAGGACAGCAAATCACTCAAAGCGCTTGGAACGCGCCAAGCAAACGCTTTTATTCAAACTTATAATAACTCCCTTTTACAAGTTATGAATCTAAGCCTACTCTCTTGTCTATCTATCACAACACCCTGTGTAGATCTAAAAGAGTAAAATGAATACACTCACCTTCAAAGCCTTTTTTCGATTGCTTGAAGGTTTACAAAACTCACAAACTTTTCCCCACGAGTGCTAGCTCTTTTTGCGGCTAGCCCTCGTCCCTTTATACCTTACACAAACGATCTCTAACCTAGATCTTTGTGAATCCCTAACTAAAAGGAAATATTCCTTATCCTAAGAAATATCCTCTCCTAACTCTCTCGATCAAATATACCCTCAATATCTTCGTGTATATCTTGATCCTCTTCTTCCTTCCTTCTCACGCTTCTTATCACGACTTCCATAATCTTCTTCCACGTCAGCCCATCTGCCACGTCAGCATGTCAGCACTCCGAGACACTTCGCAAGCTCCTGTCACCTTCAGAGCTCTGATGCACTTTCATTTTCCACCGTCGAAGCAATAGCTGTTACACACCATCGGACGCCGCCGTCACAAAATTTTCCTTCGCTCTGGTTTCCATTATCGCTCAAGTCCCCGCCGCTACTTCTCTTAACCTTGACGGTGGATCAAAACTCCTCCACGCCTTGCGTCTTCCTTGCATCAAATGCTCATCTTCTCCATATACTCCGCCGTTAGATTTGGATAATTGTCAACAAGTAAAACAACTCTAGATAACCTTGTTTGAGTGATATTAAGAGCTGACTTGCGGTATGCCTTTTGTAACAAAGCTGAACTAATTTTTGTCAATCTGTTCAAATTGAAAATGGTATTTGAAATTCAAATTATAATTCTAAAATTTAATTGATGTAATGAATTCAAAAAGATGTAAATTTGTACCTACTACAATTTTTTTCTCAGCTTGATATCAATGACAATTTTGACTAAAGAAAGAATAAATTCCGTATAGGCATAAACATCGATGAATACTCTAATAAATTAAATTCAGAGAGTTATATATATATATATATATATGGTATTTTAAAAATTAAATTATAAATTTCCTCTAATTCTTAATCTTAATCTTCTTAAACGGTAAACACCTTCTTTTTCTCCCAGACACGAGAATCGAGACACCTTCAACACCACTCTTCTCCTACACCGGCGAAGCGAAACTTTGCCTGCGTCGGGACATAATCCGATCGTTCCCTCTTGTTTATTGCACTTTCTGTTTCTTCTTTTTATTTTTCCTAGTTTTTCTTAAGTTCTCAATCTCTATTAACCCCTATCGAACCCTCACCAACACCATGCACCAAAAAGCCGACTCTAAATCCAAGGAGGCCAGCGTTTGGTCAGAGTTTCGCAGCTCTTACTCGCTACCCACCTCTTTCCCGGAAAAGGTATCAAAAGATCCAGCAACCTTCAAATCTAGGCTCTCATCTCACCAAGAAGAGATCTCTACCAAGTAGGGACGATGGCAGGAGCAGATCTTCTTAGTCCATCATATGCGCCTTGCCTGGTGGAGTCGTCGACGGCACACGACGGCCATCTCATTCTGTTTTTGCCTTCGGGTACCGGAGACCATAAGATCCCTGGTTTCTCTTTCGATGCCTCCAGCCCCGCTATCAACCCACACCCAACATCCTCCCCCTCGTCGGAGATGTTCTACCCCCTGAAGCCGATGTCGCTTCAATCCGGCCGCCGCTTGAACAAACCTCTGCACCCGACTGGAAAACTAGGGTTTTCTTTAGTGGATCTACCAATTCTCGGCCCATTGAGGCAATTGAGCCCATTAACTCAAGGTGTCTCACAAGAGATTTCTCCACGTATACCCAGGTTCGATCGGAACTCAACTCTTTCCCACCTTAGTCAATCTTTGTGTAGATTTATAAAACCTCTTGTTCGAAGACTGCATTTGGTTAGTAAACTACTTTTGGTTGCTAGCTTGGTTAAAGATTTATTAGAAAACCTGTTGTTAGTACCACCTAGGGTCTCTGCCTTTGGAGATAGCAGCTTGAATACAATCAGCATTATGATCCAGTCCATAGGGCACTGTGGTTACGGAGGTGTTTTTAGGCTCCCTCCATTAATTCGCCTTGTTCCTGAATCCGATAAACTGCTTATCATCAACTTTTTGAAGTTTCCGCCTAAGAACCTGAAGACTAGTGGCATTATGATCCCAATTCAATGTAGTGGGGATTACCGCAACACCTTCAAGCGTTTCACTTATGAACCTAAAACCGCTACCAACCCTTTACATATCCTCAACAAGAGCACTTATAACCTTGCTCAAACCTTTGGCAAAGCCCTCCTTTGGGTAAGCATCTTCTTTGTGAAAATGCTCTCAGCCTTAGACTCCTCAACGCCGTTTGGTCTTCGATCCAAGACAAAGGCCATCTCTTCATCCTTTGAAGTATCCATGGAAGAAGCATCATTATTTCTTAAACTCACAGGTTCCAAATTCCTTGCAAGGAATTGGCTCATAGCTCTCAAGTCTACAATCTCGATGACCCTTATTTATCTCTATCTACTCGTTGTATTAGCTCTCATTTCTGCTTTTCCTTGTTGTAATTTAAACAATGATCGGTATGCTGTATGTTGTGTTCTATATTAATGGAATGAAACATATGTTTGTTCAAAAAAGAAAAAAAAAACTTCTTATACGGTATTATTAATTCTTAATCTTCTTTTGGTTTGGGTAGAACCTCGATGAATTGAATCGAGGTGTCCAAAAATTGACGGGCAAGCCCAAACCAAAGTAAGGCCAGGCTAACTCGCCTTTTAAAATGTTCGTCATATTGTTGACATGATACGCCGTCTCTTAACGATCATTGACGCATCATCATCTGACAGAAACGGGTTATGCAACTACCTGACGTCATTTCCAATTTATAACCCGATGAGAATATTAACTCTTTCACAATCTTTCGATGTGGGATACTTCAACTTTCATTTAAGTTATCTGACGCTTGATTTGTTTTCATTATAACAAAATAAAAGAAGAGTGGTCGGATTCTTAAGTCCTAGATTGATCACAAAGTAAAGCTAATAAGGTTGAGATTTGAGGTAGAAGGATTGCTCACTCTATTCATCCACACTTGCTAGAGATGAAAAAAAAAAAAGTCAGTGCTCATTGTTTTAAACATATCTTGGGGTTTGTAGAATAAAACATTAGAACTATGGAATTTAATTATTCATTTCACCACATATTAGTATATTTCGCGGATCACTTACCAAAACACATAACATATTTCTAAGAACCAAAGACACAATGACCATAACTAGGGTTTATAGCGGTGAACATGCCGGTATTGCCGAAAATGAAATTGCATGCTTCTGTAGTGCCACCATGGCTATGGTTATAAGCGTTCATCACAAATGACGCATGATTTATGAGTGTATATGGGGTAAAACATGATCCACCTGGCCGTATATGTCTGCAATCAACTCCTTGACTGCATCCAAAATTGATATTTGCTTGTAGTTGCACATTTGTCGACGCCAGACTTGCTCATTTTGTTGAGCTTGCTACCGGAAAGTAGTGAATGATTGATATATCATGGTTTTTGTGGTTTTTAACCATGATATAAGGAGTCTTTTAGAGTCTTTTGATTTGTTTTCTAGGATGTTTTTGAGTCTTTACAGGTTTTCTAGGATTTTGGCATGAAAGGAGCGGAATGGAGCAATTTGGATCGTTTTGGAGCATAAATCTCAGATCAAAGCATGGGCATCGATCGACACCAACCAGGTGGCATCGATCGACACCCTATTCAGTCGACGAGAGAGCCAAATTTGGAAGTTTTACAAAGTTGCCCGAAGTTTTCCATATTTGCAACATAAGTCCCTGACGTGTTTTAGGACATATATATATAGTTTTTAGGTTTTCCAAACCCTTAAGTTGTATTCTATAAAGTTTTATTTTTCCTGCAACCCTAAGAGATTTTTGAGAGCTTTGGAGAGAGATCAGATCTGCTTTGAGAGAAGAATTTCTAAACTCCTTCTTATTCTTTTAATCTCTATTGCTTATTATTCAGAATCATGTCTTGTTCTTCATTGAATATGTCTGAGTAGTTTGCTTGTTAGGTTTAGGGTTTTTCACAGGGATTTTATGAATTATTAGATCTGTTTATTTAGGATTCTTTATCTTGCTAGATCTTCATCTTAGGTTGTTCTTCATATTAATCCTTGATCGGCCATCTAGAATTAATACCCTAGGAAAATAAATTGATATGAGAATATAATTGTTTTCCTGATAAAACCTTTTGATGAGCAAAATTATTTCTTGCAAAGAGATTTGATTTAATAATTTTGTGAACAATCTAAACCTGATTTTATTGCTGATTTATTACCTAGAATTTTACAAAGAGATTTAGATTTTCTGGTTTTAAATTTAGATATTATTTGCAGTGAGAACTGATTTAATTTACAAAAGTGTTTAGAGTTCTAGATCTGTTCTTAATTGTTTGAATCCTAATTTATTTCCTGATTTAATATTTCATAATCTCCTGAGAAATTCCCTAAGCCTAGCTTTTTGATCTTCTGAATTTACAACAAGTTTTATTTAAAATTTTGCATTGCTTTACTTTATTTAAATCAATTTGTTTAGCATAATTATAAAACTCTATAATCTATTGTGTGTGATCTTGAGTCTCTGTGGAATTCGACCCCTAAGTACTACATTGACCTCTTAATTTGAGAGAGTAGCTCTAGGGTTAATTTGAGCATATCAAATTTTGGCGCTGTTGCCGGGGACTCTTTGATCTACTATTAGATTTGAGTTTTAGATTTTGTCTAAATTTTTCTTTTTATTTTCAAACTAACACGCTTTTGTTTTCTTCTCTCTCGTGTGTTTCAGGTGTATGCCTAATAAGCCTAACACAAGGAGCAACAAGACTGGTCCAATTCTGAAGCTTTCAAACCCAGAGTTGGGAAAACTTGAGCGTGAGAACAGAAAAGCAGCCAAATCCTTGAAGATGGTTAATACGATCATTCTGATGCGTGATGAGGCTGGTGTTTTGAGGGATCAAGAGGGCCACTTGCGCAATGAGCATGGCCAAAAGCTGGATGCAGAAGGCAACGTGATTCCTGAACCTGTTGTCAACGAGCAGGCTGTCGTGAATCAACAAGCTGGGGTCGTTGATGATCCGGACCTCGGTGTCGATCGACACCAACCCGGTGGCATCGATCGACACCCACCTGCAGACGTGCGTGGAGCTGCCAACCACGTACAGAACCCAGTTCGACGACAGGAGAACAACCGGGATCTGATCAGGACCATTGCTGACTACAACCGGGCTGATCTGGTGTATGAGAACCGGTCTGCTATTGTTCCTCCCCTTTTCGAGGAATGATTTTGAGTTGAAACCTGCGTACTTTCAACTAGTTGGGCAGAGACCTTTCTCTGCTTTGCCCAATGAGAAGCCTCTGGACCATATTGAGCATTTTGAAGATCTGGTGACTAGCATCAAGGCTAATGGAGTGACTGAGGATTTCATATTTTGCAAGCTATTCCCTTACTCACTTGCAGGAGAGGCATCTCAGTGGTTGAAGCAGTTGCCAGCTGGATCTTTGACATCTTGGCAACAAGTCAAAGTGGCTTTCCTCAACCATTTCTATGATGATGCAATGTCAGATGAGTTGAGAGTCAAGCTATCCACTTTCAAGCAAAGACCAGATGAAGCTTTCAAGGCAGCTTGGGTGAGATTCAAAGCTTATCAGAGGGACTGTCCACACCATGGTTTTTCAAGGGTACAACTGTTGAGTATCTTCTTCGAGGGTGTGACTGGAAGTATCGTTAGCTTTGGATGCTGCAAGTCATGGGAATTTCAAGACAAGAATGCCGAAGATGCTGAAGTTTTGATTGAGAATTTGGCTTCTAGCAATAGCACTAAGGGAGCAGATGCTGAAAGGAAGAGATTGCATGGAGGATTTGATTCAAACCAGCTAGCTTCTGTTAATGCTAAGTTGGATTCAGTGCATAATCTTCTTGTGGGAAAGAAGTCAGTCCAATTTGCTGCTGAAGTTGAGACATTTGAGCCAGAGCCAGAGAATTCAGAGGAGAATGTCAACTATGTGTATGGAGCTGGGTATCAGGGACAGAGATTCGGTAATCAGCAAGGAAACAGACCTTACAATGGTGACCAGAAGCAGCAGAACAATGGCTATACAAGAACCTATGGGAATTCATCTTATCGGTCTCCACCTCCTAAGACCTCTTCGAGAGTAGAATGGAGGCCATGCTTGAGCAGCTTTTGCAAGGACAAGAGAATCTGACAGTGACATTCAATGGAAAGATTGACAATGTCTACACTGAGCTGAATGGGAAGATAGAAGCATTAAATGTTCATGTTAAGAAGCTGGAGGTTCAAGTTGCACATACTGCTGGGTCTGTAAAAAGGCAAGAGAATTATCTTCCAGCAAGAACTGACTCAAACCCCAGACATGCTTGCAATGCCATATCAGTGAGAGATGAATATGATGGTGAAATTTTTTCTGCAGAACAAGGAGAAAAATCGGCCAATCTGTCGGATCCAGATGATGGCATCGATCGACACCACCTGGGTGTCAATCGACACTCTTCTCAGACGGAACCAGAAGCTGCAAAATCTCAGGTTCCAGCTGCTGAAAGGGTCTACAAGCCTAAGGTTCCTTTTCCCAAGCCAAGAAAGTCTAAGCAAGAGATGGAGGAAGCTAGATGCAAGGCTATGATGGACAAGGTGATGATTGAGATGCCTTTAATTGATGCAGTAAAGCTTTCACCACCTCTTAAGCGCTATGTCAAGAGAATGGTATCCAATGGTTTGAGCCCTGAGGAAGGAGCACTTCTTACTAAGGATGTCAGTGCAATTCTGTTGAACCAGCCTGTTCAGAGGAAGAAGGAGAGAAAGCAGGAAGTGGTTGTCTCTAAGGAAGTGAGTGCAATCATTCAATGTAGGACTGCAGAGAAGTTACCAGATCCTAGAAGCTTTGTACTTGATTGCTCTATCTTCACAGGAAGGTTTGCACACTCACTTTGTGACCTTGGCTCTAGCATCAACTTGATGCCACATTCTGTTGCTGTGAGACTTGGGATGACAGAATTCAAGCCAACTCAGATTTCTCTTATCTTGGCTGATCGATCCCGAAGAATTCCTGAAGGTGTTTTAGAGGATATTCCAGTTAAGGTTGGCAACTTCATGATTCCCACTGACTTTGTGGTGCTGAAGTATGATCCAGAGCCTAAAGATCCTCTCATCTTAGGAAGATCTTTCTTGGCTACAGCTGGTGCCATCATAGATGTGCAGAAGGGACACATAACACTGAATGTGGATGGATTGAGTATGCATTTCGAGATGGATAAGCTGAGGCAGGCTCCTACTATTGATGGACATACTTTTTCTGTTGAAAAAGTTTCTGCAACACGAGCATCAGGCTCAGTGTCGATCGATGCCACCAAGAGGGTATCGATCGACACCCCTCCACATCCGAGACAAAGCTTGTCCAAAGTTGAAGCTCCAAGACAGAAACCTGTTCCCAAACAGAAAGTCTCCCATTCCACCCTCCAGAGTCCTCAGGTAAGGCAAAGGTACACCTCTCCTTCTCCTAAACTTCCTCCTATCATCAATAAGAATTTCAAAGAGATAAAAACTGTTTTGCAGTTAACCAAGCCACGAGATTATCGTAGAGCGCTTGTTTCTTCTGTTGATGATTTTGCAGGGCTAAAAAGAGGCAAACCCATCCCTAAATCCCGCCCTGGTCCTGTTCCGAACATCCTTGGCAGACCTCATGCACCTAACGCTTATACACCACCTTGGATGAAGAGGACTTCAATGCCATGTTCTGATCCTCTAGATGCCTGAGCTCCAACACAGTCAAGCTAATGACTGAAAACAAGCGCTCAGTGGGAGGCAACCCACTGGTAGGTTTTCTTTTTCTTTTGATTTTGATTTTTGTTTATTTTATTTTTATTTTTGCTTTCCTCTTACTTCATAACACTGGGGACAGTGTTGTTTAAGTCTGGGGGAGGTTAGTTACTAACTATGTTTTCTGTTTTTGAGTTTCAGTTGTGTCAGTCAAAACCATTAAGTTTGAGTCAAATTTTTCAAAATTTTTCTTTTTATCTTTGGGAATTATGATCTTGACTAATGATTTCTCTTATTTGGCTAACACTCTAATGATTATTAGTTTATGCTTGATCTCAGAACTGAAGCTTAGAAAGACTATGAGCCTTATCAACAATCCTGAAAGCCCTTATTCAATGGATATCTGATTTATCTAACGTTGTCTCAACTTTTATCAGGATTTTAACCGGACTTAATCGCTTACTTTGGGGTTGGAAATCAGTGGACTAGACTACTTCTTCAGGCCATACAAGACAATGCAATTTTTCAAAGTATGTCTTCCCTCTCTCTTCCCTTCAGTAGTTTAAAAAAAAAAAGATCAGAAAAAGAAAAAAAAAGAGAAGTAAAAGATGAGATGATTTTGATCAGTTTAGAGAGGTAGGTAAATTACCAGTGACCTCATTATTCTACTCTTGAGTCAAATGATCACACAAAGCTTGGAAGCGAGGGGTAGGTAAATTACCGATGACCCCGGTATTCGCTTACACCTTTGATTAGAAAAAAAAAAAAGAGAAAAAAAGAAAAAAAATTTGGAAGTGAGAAAAGGGAGAGGAAAGGAGATATAAGAAGAAAGTCTTGGCCTGAAAAGAGTCCATATGCCACTGATCAATACACCCAAGGTAAGAACTCGCCTATATTTGCTTTAATTTATTTAATGAGATGACAATGGAGATTTCAGAGATTCCAAAGGATTGTGGGATTTGAGTAAGGAATGTTGATGCTAATCATGGTTGAGTATAAGAAGTAAGTTCTTGAGTCAGGTAAATGAAGAGTGTGAATAAAGAATCATCATGCAGTTGAGTGAGTTCCCTGTTTTCAAACCTCTTTCACAGGTCTAAGTTTATGTTTTGCTTGAGGGCAAGCAAATGCTAAGTCTGGGGGAGTTGATATATCATGGTTTTTGTGGTTTTTAACCATGATATAAGGAGTCTTTTAGAGTCTTTTGATTTGTTTTCTAGGATGTTTTTGAGTCTTTACAGGTTTTCTAGGATTTTGGCATGAAAGGAGCGAAATGGAGCAATTTGGATCGTTTTGGAGCATAAATCTCGGATCAAAGCATGGGCATCGATCGACACCAACCAGGTGGCATCGATCGACACCCTATTCAGTCGACGAGAGAGCCAAATTTGGAAGTTTTACAAAGTTGCCCGAAGTTTTCCATATTTGCAACATAAGTCCCTGACGTGTTTTAGGACATATATATATAGTTTTTAGGTTTTCCAAACCCTTAAGTTGTGTTCTATAAAGTTTTATTTTTCCTGCAACCCTGAGAGATTTTTGAGAGCTTTGGAGAGAGATCAGATCTGCTTTGAGAGAAGAATTTCTAAACTCCTTCTTATTCTTTTAATCTCTATTGCTTATTATTCAGAATCATGTCTTGTTCTTCATTGAATATGTCTGAGTAGTTTGCTTGTTAGGTTTAGGGTTTTTCACAGGGATTTTATGAATTATTAGATCTGTTTATTTAGGATTCTTTATCTTGCTAGATCTTCATCTTAGGTTGTTCTTCATATTAATCCTTGATCGGCCATCTAGAATTAATACCCTAGGAAAATAAATTGATATGAGAATATAATTGTTTTCCTGATAAAACCTTTTGATGAGCAAAATTATTTCTTGCAAAGAGATTTGATTTAATAATTTTGTGAACAATCTAAACCTGATTTTATTGCTGATTTATTACCTAGAATTTTACAAAGAGATTTGGATTTTCTGGTTTTAAATTTAGATATTATTTGCAGTGAGAACTGATTTAATTTACAAAAGTGTTTAGAGTTCTAGATCTGTTCTTAATTGTTTGAATCCTAATTTATTTCCTGATTTAATATTTCATAATCTCCTGAGAAATTCCCTAAGCCTAGCTTTTTGATCTTCTGAATTTACAACAAGTTTTATTTAAAATTTTGCATTGTTTTACTTTATTTAAATCAATTTGTTTAGCATAATTATAAAACTCTATAATCTATTGTGTGTGATCTTGAGTCTCTGTGGAATTCGACCCCTAAGTACTACATTGACCTCTTAATTTGAGAGAGTAGCTCTAGGGTTAATTTGAGCATATAATGATCATGATAGAAGATATGAAAATGAAGGGGAGATTTAACATCCTTGACATTTTTGTCATATTTTGAAAATGATAATTTTGAGAGTTCTACATTGAATATTTATGTAAGTATTATATGGGTTAATACATATATATATATATATATATATATATATTAAACCAAATAATTCTGTTAATATATGTCAAAAATAACAAAAAATAGTACTATTAAATGAAGATATTATAGAAGAAAATCTGATAAAGTTGAATACACTATTTGAAATATTTTTTTTATAAAAGAGTTTGATTATTAGATAGTCGAAGATTTAAAAATGTCTACAAACTAGAAAACATATTACCAATAGTACATAGGAACAAAAAATGGGGTAAACAAAATTACTCTTCTAAATTGGGAAACCAAAACCAATATATGTGATGAAACAATGCATGAGTATGCATCATTATAGTTTGGATATATATGTCATTAATTATGTGAGTATAAAAGTATGGATATACCAAATGATATATATATATATATATATATATATATATATATATATATTGTATCAATACTACAAAAACTGGATATGCTTCTCTCCAGTGTTGATACATCAGCTTTTTAGTTGAAGGAGGAGGTGACACATCATTTAAAACAGTTGGCCAATCAAATTATAAGGATTAATACAGTTCAATATTTTTGTCCAATAATAATCTTTCTCCATTCCACATCATTCTTTATGTTTTCTGTTACGGGCCTAGCTCAATTACAATGGTGCCCAATAAAAACAGTAAAATAACAACCGGTCGTCTAGATCTCTTGTTTCTGCAACTTCCTTTGTAAACATTTTCCCACCGGTTTGGGCTACTAACCGTGGATTTCTTTTCTAATTAATGTTTGGTTGACAAAAAAACAACAACATGTGTATGGCAACTGAAGAAGGCGACGAGCAACGCACACTCAACTCCAGAGGAAAAAAGAGGATATCGAAACCCTAATCGGATGTCATCCAAAGAAAAGAACAATTGTCTCAAACCATGCTTGAAGCAAGTGAAGGCTATGAGTCTCTTATACTTGATGATATGTTTCAGATTTGGCTGTCAAATTGAACCTTAATATTTCTCTCTTTTTCTATGTAGAAATTTTCAGTCTTTCCTTAGTTCTAAACTCAAAGAATGATTTAGATCAAAGGAAGCTTCCAACAAATCCAACGAGTCAACGACGATAATTTTAAAATGTTATATTCTAAAATAGAATAGAGAAACAAAAATTCAATTTAATTTAATGATAAAAATAAATCTTGAAAAATGTTTTTATGGCATTTATAATGATAATTGATAACTTAATTTTTTTTTCCATTTACTTTTCAATAATTTTAAAATACATTAGTAGTGACAAAAATTATTTTAAATTAAAATAAAAATAATTATTATAGTTACGTCATTATTTATATGTTGGTCTATACCGCTGACAGAATCATTTTTCTATTAATTATGTGTGCCCGTTAAACCCGTTAAACATAAGCCATTTTCAAGATTTTAAGTGACAAAATCAATTAGTAGTTTATTATTGGAATTGAAATTTTGAAGGTTTAAAGTCGAATTTTAATTTTTTTTGAGGAGATTTTCTCTTAAATAATGGATAAACAAATTTAGAAATAAAAAGGGTTTCTCTTCTCAATCTTCTCACTTTTTCCTGGCTGACATTGTAAAATAAAGACATTTGGGTCGAAGAAATTAGAATTGAGTGATTAATGTATGATATATGATTATACACTAATCTTGTAGATTTTTTTTTAAGAGAAGCATGTTTAATGGAGCATGACTTTAGAGTTCAGATAATATATGATTAAGTTTGATAAAATGAAATTCTTTTGATTTAAATTAGAATTCAAACAGAATTATATTTTTCAATAATTCAATATATCTAAAAATAGTTATAAAAGGTATCCTGAGGCGTAGCGCGGATCTAACCTAGTATATCTAAAATTTAATTCTTGTCTTACGCGAGAACAATTATGTTAGTTACGCCACATATCCTTTGCCTAACCAAAGACTTAACAACTTCGCGTATTTAGTTTGATTGAATAGCTTGATGAACCAACCCGAGGCTCTGGTTATGATTTTTATGTTCCTTGTTTTGGAATGGAGAAAGGCTTAGAGCTCCTCAATCACCTCAAGTGAGGTTGTGGCTACAAGTTCTTATAACCACTCCGGAGTCCGGACAGTAAATTCATTTTGATAATGTTTCAAAACCTCTCTCTATCTCTCCTACGTCATATACAAACTTCTCTAATCTGAATCAACCAACGGCCACCAATAACAAACGCGCGCTCCCGCCACAATTAGTTCATTAAACTACTCTTGTACGTATAAGAATCACGTATGTGTTATGATTTTATTTCTCAACTTTAATTGTTCTGTTATACAGTAAATGGCAAGGAAAGGTTTGAAAAACGGTGGATTATTTGCTTGGATTCAAATCCACGACACTAATATTTATGAAACTAGTATTTCACCCGCGGTACACCGCGGAGCTAAATATAAATTATTGTATTTTAAAAAATAATTTTTTAATTTATTTAGTTTTCAAATCCTCAATTAATTAACTTTTGTCTAATTGATTTATAATTTTGTTTACAATTCCTTTTCTTCTTCTTACACTTTTATAAAGTTTATAACTTAATTACATTAAATTTGTTATTAGATAGAATATAAAATTCTAGATTTGTTTTGTTCTCTATAATTAAACAGAGCTATATGCCTATATGGTATGTTATTTTATATTTTTATGTGTATTTATTTATTTTTTTGAATATTAAGAATGTGTTACAGTATGTCTAATATTTTGTAGTTCATATACTAAATAATTTATAAGTTAATTTTCCAAACTATGATTACAAATCTATAGTATATATGTGATAAACTAATAGTTTTAGTGTTGGTTCTATAGTCTAAACACGCCATGCTAGGCGGGTCTGACAACATGTTCAAAGATTTATAATCCGCAAAAATTCATCATATGAAATCCGTGAAAGTAAAAATTAGTTTTAAATACGTTGTGATCAATGCGTTGTGATCAAAAATCTCGGCCACAGATCCTCCTTTAAGATCGAAAATCAATTAGTTTATTGATTAGGCTGATTGTTTAGGAAATTTGTGTATAGAGAAAATATTGTTTTGTAAAATTAAAAATTTTAATATTAATTAAATTGAATATAAACTTAATATTTAATGTTAAAGAGAATGGTTCCAATTGTTTTGAAAATTTATTTAGGATGGAAAATCTTGTTTCATAAATAGAAACTTAATATTAATTAATTAAATGAAAAAAAATTAATGATTAATGTCATTGACATGCTTATAAATAAGTATGAACTTCAGAATTTATTTCATAAAATGTATATATAGATAGGGGAGGAGATGTTTACAGTGTGTTGTTAGGTTTTAACTAAAAAATTAAAAACTAATACTTTAAAAAATTTTAAGAAACATTTGTGTAAACAATTAATATATATTTTTACAAATTAATAATTATTCTATAGAATATCTTCTAAAATATAATTGACCCACAAATAGAAAACCCAGTCAAAGATAATTTAAAATGCCAAATATTGGTTGTTGTAATTTAACCTTTTATATTATGATCTTAACGAATTTAGAAAATAATTTTAATCCAATATAGCTAATGTTGTAATTTAAAATTTAAAATTATGATACTAACAAATCTAGAAAACAATTTTAATCCAAAATAGCTAATTATAATAACAGCTTTGGTATTTATCAATGAAAGTCATCCTTATGAAAACATGCAATTATTTTTTGTGTGAATTTAACTATTTCATATTAATATTAGGGAATGTAACTTTTTATTATTTTCGTATTTTAAAAAATCAGAATTAAGACATTTAGAAAAATTAATTGAATGTTATATGCTAATTGAAAATAACTAAGTTAATCATTATGTCTCCAAAACTATTTAGTCTCTTACTATAGTTATGTATAAGTTAATTACTACAGTGAAAATATTTTCTTTTTTTTGAAAGTGTAATAATTATGTTTCCAAAACAACAACTTAATTAAATTAGGATCCGAGTTTTATGGAAAATTGTGTTTAATATTAGATTTGTAATTAATATATTTAATATCAGTTCCGATTTTGGAAAATTGGTTAGTCATTTTAATATTTTAGTTTAAATTTTATAAATTAAATTTAAATATCAATGGCAGTCTTGTAAATAAGTTTGAAGTTGAGGATTTATTTCATAATTGTACTTGGAAAATGTATATATAGATGATGCTCTTATAGTGTATATCACTGTAGTTTTTAATTTTTATACACTTCTCGTGTTTCACGCTTTCCCCAATGTGTTAAAATTAATTAATACCCTAGATCTAAATTCGTCTAATCCCCTATATATTTATAGAGGAACATTTTGGCAAAAAAAACTGAGGTGTCAGTATTACAGAGCTCAGGACACTCTTTCCTTTATTTGTCAACAGTTTTTAAAAATATTTCCTTTTTATCATTATATTTTTCCAAAAATACAATTAACACCCAAAATTAAAAAAAAATTATTATTTTTCTAACTTAATTATATCCTTTAATTATATTTTCATAAAATCTTTAAAATGAATTTTAAGAACTCTTTGTTCATATGATATAATAATATAAGATTGATATTATAATAACTCTCACGGCTTAAATTTTAATTATTATACCAATTTTTTTATAAATATACACTATACAACCGAATTTTAAATATTTCAATTACCCAATAATATAATAGATTTTTGTAAATAAAAATTACAGTAAAAATATTAAATAATTATTTTATACCGCACTATGTGCGGATTGTTACCTAATTAAGTTTAAAACGATTGACTGAAAAAAGTCATTAGATCTTGTTGTAATTTAACTACTCTCTGCCTACAACCAAATAACCCAATAGAGAACATGACACATGTTGTCGTGATTTGTTAACCTTAATTACATATGCATTGATATTGATGTACAATAATATAAGACTATCTTTATCGGGGGTTGTTAGGTAGAGTTATTAGTTATAATGTGATTAAAATTAAATCAAAATTGGTGAATATACTAAGAAAGACTTTTTAACTAAGAGGTTTAAGAGTTCCTTGTAGTCATCGACGTGGTCAAAATTGGTTGGATGAAACATTTTAGAAATTTTTTTTTTATCCTTTTCTTTCTCTCTCGCGACGAGAGGTTGCAAAAAGAGGAGAACGATTTGAATTTTTGGTGACCTCCGACTGTTCGACGACGGTGACTCATCCTATCCAGCGACGGCGGATCTCAAGCGTCTCTGGGTCAGTTAATCGGCGAGTTTGTTTTTTAAAACTAGAGAGTCCTTCACCAAATTGAAGATTATCTGACTGTCTTCTTCTCTCCGGTGAGTTTCTTCTTCACTGATTCGATTCAATCTCACTCACTAACCGTGGTTTTATTGATTAGAGACTATTGATTGTTATTCGTTTCCTTTTCGTTCAATTGTTCCCTCTGGCTATCGCGATTGTTCCCATAGGTTATGAATCTTGCTAGTCCAATGAATCTCTTATTGACCATACTTTGATTTGATTGTTGATGGTTCCAATATTATTCGATGGTTCCAACTTTGTGATTTGTATGGAAAGATTTTTGTGCATATTGTGGGTTTATAAAGTTGTTGTACTGATGGTGAATTTCACTGGATTACAGGTTGGAAAAGCTGCTGGAGATCAGTGATACGTTTGTGGTTGTTTTAGGAGGAATGTCCAAAGGAGATGTGGAATCTGACAAGGTAATATTTGTCTCGTTCAAGGATCTTTGTTGAAAACCAAAGCTTTTCAATTACTTGTTCACTATGTTATTAGGATTCTGTATGGATTTGAGTTCGAGTGTGAGATTGAATTTTGAGGTTTGTCTTTTTGAGACTGATTGATAATTAAATGAGAGTTGGGTTATTATGTCTTTTAATCTTCTTTCATTTTTGTTACAGATTAGGGAACAACACAATCATCTCTAGCTACACGGTTTTTAATCCTTTGAAGCAGAACCAAAGGTACGTTTTTTTAAATTGTTTGAAGTTGCTCATCTTCACCTGCTTTCTCTATCTTTCTAGTTATGTCAAGGTTTTTGCTTTATAATAAATGCATATAGTTGGACATATTAACCACACCTTGTCCACTTCAAGCTCTCCCCACACCTTTACCGTTTCACATTGCATAGTTATTGTGGCTCTCTAAACTTTGAATTGTCTTTGTGAGAAAGCTTTGATATATGTAGATAATTTTTATTGATTGCATTGTGTTTGGTGGCTAGAATAAATGCTTGTTATGTGTTGATTAAGAATGTCTACATCATACTTATGGTCTTTGAGTTCAATGCTTAGTGTTATGGTCTTTGAGTTCAATGTTTGGTTGTGTTATGTTAGGTAAATGTTTACTTTGACATTGATTGCTAATAACAACAACCACCAAAACGTTTCTCTTTGCTCTAACATTGATTGCTTAACCACACCAACCAAATCGTTTTCAAACTAAGTTAATCTCACTTTATATAGTAAAGCATTCCTCCTTCAAAGTACAAACAGTTTACTCTAAACCATTCAACAATCTCTTCCATTCTCATTTAAAAGAAAACGATTCCATGAACCCAACTACTCACTCTCCTGGCTTCATGGACCTATTAAATAGTCAAGGAGAAACCCACACCAATCCTCATGAAATAGATTCACCAAGTATTGAACTTGGTGAATCCCAAGTTCCTGAGTTTAGCACTCAATGCTTTGATGCTACACCACAAGGTCGTAGATCAATAAATAAATGGGCACCAGCGGATGATGTTGAGCTCATTGGTGTATGGCTGAACACAAGCAAGGATCCCATAGTAAGTAATGGTCAAAAAGGTGAAGCTTATTGGAAACGGGTTGCTGACTATTTCAATGCAAGTCCAAAGCTTGTCGGTTTAGAAAAGAGAGCCACCAGTCATATCAAGCAAAGGTGGGGGAAGATAAATGACAATGTGTGCAAGTTTGTTGGATGCTACGAAGCTGCAACCAAGCAGAGATCAAGTGGCCATAATGAAGATGATGTTATGAAGCTAGCCAACGAAATATATTTCAATGATCACAAGGCAAATTTCACCCTACATCATGCTTGGCTTGAGCTTAGATATGATTAGAAATGGTGTGGTAGTTCATCTTCTAAAGGGAATGGAATGGCTAAAAGAAGGAAGGGTATGGACGGTTCTTCAAGTTCCCAACCAGTGAACCATAGAGAGGATGACTCAATGATTCGTCCACCTGGTGTTAAGGCTTCAAAGGCAAAAAACAAGAATGTAAAGAAGACAGCCACTGATGATGAAGATAGCAAGTATCTGTTGGAGTTAGAGGCGATATTGGAGCTAAAGCAAAAGAATTTTGCTTTGACAGAGAAGATTAGCAATCGTAACCTCCTTGAAATGATACTTTCAAAAACAGAGCCACTAACTGATCATGATATAGCTTTAAAGAACAACCTAATTGATGACATTTTCATGTAACCGGTTTCTGTTCTTCATGTTTTAATGTCATATGTTTCTGTTTGTTGAAGTTTTAGTGTGATGTTTAATCTGTTTATGTTCTTGACTTTTTATTGTAATCGGTTTCTGTTGTTGAAGTTTTAATGTGATGTTTAATATGTTTATGTTCTTGTCTTTTTATTTTGTGCTTTTGATTACCAACCTATATGGGTTCTTGCGATGTTAAACTGAAAATGGATGTGTTGTTGTGGCTTGTGACAGATAGAGACAAGTATGATCGTGGCAGGAAGAGACAACTAAACACAGGTTTATGACAAGGGTGAAACAAGATCCGCCCATGACAACAAGAAACAAGAATGCTTGGTGAATTGTTGCTCGTGACTTCAAGGACCCATTTTTACTCTTGTTTTTTTATGCCGACTTCTTTGTAATTGTTTGCCTCGTGACTTCTTTGTACTTGTTGCTCGTGAATGCTTTGTTATTTTTTGTTAATGTAGTCAACTTATGCCCACTCTATATAAGATCGTCATATATTACTTCCACAACTCCCACAACTCTTTTCTCTTCTCTTCCTACTACAATTCAAATAAGTTAATACTTCTTCTATTACAACTTCATTTCTCATCTTTTTCTTTTACCACTCCACAACTCCATATTTTCTTCTTTATTTTGATCTTCGTCATTTTTCCTCAGTGAAATAAATGGCATCTTCTTCTAGTAATAATTTTAAAATTTGGATAAAATGCTTGATGAACGATTTGAGCAAGTGTATGATCAAGCGTTCGATCATATAAGTGCTGCTCATGCTGATCGCCAACAAGCAAGAAAGCCAAGGAAAAAAAGAGTCCATATTGAAAGAAATCGTGAAGATGGACATATCCGCTTGTGGAACGATTATTTTAGTGAAGATGCAACATACCCTCCTCCTCTTTTTCGTCGTCGCTTTAGAATGAACAGGGCACTGTTCATGCGTATTACTGATCGACTCTCTAATGAAATTCTATTCTTTCAACAAAGAAGAGATGCTACCGGAAGGTTTGGTCTCTTTGCAATACAGAAGTGTACAGCAGCAATTCGTATGATGGCATATGGTTGTGCAGCTGATGCGGTTGATGAATACCTCCGGCTTTCTGAAACCACTGCGATGCAATGCTTGGTCAATTTTGTTGAAGGAGTTATAAATTTATTGGGGGATGAGTATCTAAGGAGACCCACACCAGAGGACCTTCAACGTTTACTCGATATTGGAGAGCTACGTGGATTTCCCGGAATGATAGGAAGCATTGATTGTATGCATTGGGAGTGGAAGAATTGCCCGACCGCATGGAAAAGTCAATACACACGTGGATCCGGAAAGCCAACCATCGTTTTAGAGGCTGTAGCGTCACAAGATCTGTGGATATGGCATGCGTTTTTTGGACCTCCAGGTACGTTAAACGATATTAATGTTCTTGATCGCTCTCCGGTTTTTGATGATATATTACAAGGTCATGCTCCAAAAGTTAATTACTTTTTCAATGGACGCGCGTATCATTTGGCTTACTATCTCACCGATGGTATTTATCCAAAATGGGCTACTTTTATCCAGTCTATTCGGATTCCACAAGATCCAAAGGCATCCTTGTTTGCTACATGTCAAGAAGCTGTCCGTAAAGATGTCGAGCGTGCTTTTGGAGTCTTGCAAGTTCGCTTCGCCATAGTCAAAAACCCGGCTCTTGTCCATGATAAGGAAACAATTGGAAAGATAATGAGAGCGTGTATCATACTTCACAACATGATAGTAGAAGACGAACGAGATGGGTATAGACAGTTGGATCCAACAGAATTCGCACAAGTAGAAGCACACAGAACTTCACATGTGGACTCTACATTTTCAACTGATATACCTTCAAATGTCAGCAATATGATGACCATGCTCAGCAAGCGGAAAGAAGTTCGTAGTCAGGAAAAATATCAACAATTGAAGGATGATTTGGTTGAGAATATCTGGCAAAAGTTTGGCACAAATCAAAATTACAACTAAATTTTTTTCCCATATGTAATTTCTTTAATATGCTTTTGTGTTTTGTATGTTTAAAAGTTTATGAAATGCAATAATAAAATTTTCATTGTTTAAACATTTAACCTTTAATTTTTTTTTTTTAAAACTAAGAACCTCATTTATAAGAGTTTACCATTGGAGGAGTACAATTTTAATTAACAAACAAAAGGTTCTTTAATTTATAAAAGTATACATCTTAATACTAAAAAATTTAAGAACCCCAAAAATAACAACCTACCAATAAAGATGCTCTAACATGCATCTTGTATTATATTTTTCCTGTTATCTTGTCTGCACGTACTATAATAATATTAACTGACAATAATACATGTTCGATTAAAATTTAACAATTTGCCTGTCTCTTACTCATGTTATTTAAATAAAATAGCGAAATCAACACACCTAGCACACATACAAAACAAACCTTTCTAGACAAAGCTTTGCACAATCTCAGTTCCCTTTTAAAATTTGTCTTCTCCTATTGACTTTTGAGTTTCTCAACAAATCTCCAAACGTACAATGGGAAACAAAGAAGTAGAGCTCGTCATCATCCCTCACCCGTTCTCCGGGCACATCCTCGCCACAATCGAACTAGCGAAACGTCTCATCAGTCAAGACAATCCTCGGATCCACACCATCACCATCCTCTACTGGGGACTACCCTTCATACCTAAAGCTGACACAATCGCCTTCCTCCAGTCCCTAGTCAAAAATGAGCCTCGTATCCGTTTCGTCACCTTGCCCGACGTCGAAAGCCCTCCACCGATGGAGCTGTTTGTGGAAGCTCCTGAAGCTTACATTCTGGAATACGTCAAGAAAATGGTTCCCATCGTGAGGGATGGTCTCTCCACACTCTTGTCTTCACGTGATGAGTCGGATTCAGTTCGTGTGGCTGGATTGGTTCTCGACTTCTTCTGCGTCCCTATGATCGATGTGGGAAACGAGTTTAATCTCCCTTCTTACATTTTCTTGACGTGTAGCGCAGGTTTTTTGGGTATGATGAAGTATCTCCCAGAGAGACACCTCGATATCAAATCAGAGTTTAACCGGAGCTTTAACGAGGAGCTAAACCGGGTTCCTGGTTTCATCAACTCTGTTCCTACCAAGGTTCTGCCATCAGGTCTGTTCATGAAAGAGACGTACGAGCCTTGGGTCGAGCTGGCTGAGAGGTTCCCTGACGCTAAGGGTATTTTGACAAATTCATTCACGTTTCTTGAGCCTAACGCTTTTGAATATTTCGGCGGTTGTCCGGATAATTACCCACCCGTTTACCCGATCGGGCCAATACTCTGCTCCAACGATCGTCCGAACTTGGACTCGTCGGAACGAGACCGAATCATAGGATGGCTTGATGATCAGACCGAGTCATCGGTGGTGTTCCTCTGCTTCGGGAGCTTGAGGAATATTCCTGAGACTCAGATCAAAGAGATCGCTCAAGCCATGGAGCTCGTTGACTGCAAATTCCTCTGGTCGATACGAACGGACCCGAAGGAGTACGCTAGCCCGTACGATGCTTTACCCGACGGGTTCATGGACCGGGTTAAGGATCAAGGCCTCGTTTGTGGTTGGGCTCCTCAAGTTGAGATTCTGGCGCATAAAGCAATCGGAGGGTTCGTGTCACACTGCGGTTGGAACTCAACATTGGAAAGTTTGGGTTTCGGCGTTCCCATCGCCACGTGGCCGATGTACGCGGAGCAGCAGCTAAATGCGTTCACGTTGGTGAAGGAGCTTGGTGTGGCCATGGAGTTGCGGATGGATTACGTGTCGGAAGAAGGACATATAGTGAAAGCTGATGAGATAGCAGGAACCGTACGAGCTTTGATGGACGGTGAGGATCGTGTGCTGAAGTGTAAAGCGAAGGAGATTGCTGAGGCGGCGAAAGAGGCTGTCGTGGACGGTGGATCTTCGTTTGCTGCCATTAAAAGATTCATCGGTGACTTGATCATCGCCGATGGTTTATGAAAACGCGGTCGTTTCATTTGTTTCGGCGTGTGGCGATCATGTTTTTTTTTTTTTAATTGTAATTATCATTTTATTTTAATAATTGAAGACTGTGTCTTCTTCTTACAACTTTTCGCATTTCATATTTGCTTCCATGTTGTACTGTATCTCGTGTTTAGTGATATTAAAAATTTATTTTTCTGCTCTTGGAAGTGTATCAAACTAAGATCTTATTAGGTACACAAGATTACGAGAGATGTGGTTGAAAATAAGTTTATAAATTGCTTACTCACACAAAAAAAAAAAACTAAAGATTCCAAACCGAAATTTTTATAATCGAAATATAGTACTGTTTTTGTTAGGTAAGCAAGCATTTGGAATCTTTCAAGTTGACTGCTGAAAAATGAAAACAATGTTTTATAAATAAATATATTTTTTTAACTAACATTATTGTGTATTTATTTCAACGAATCATGCGACCAACAACAACAACAACAAAGTTGGTAAATCAAGAACTGAAACATATCTCATATATATATATATATATATATGACTATATGAGTAAAAGACTAAAATTAGAAACATAAATTGAGTGCGACACAACATCAACTCGTAGACATATATTGATGAAGAAACGTGTCATCGAAAGTGATACTTATGTTTTTCTCTTATTACAAAAACCAAAAAAGTAAAATTTTAACATTTCACCCAAAAAAAAGGATATATATAAAAAAAAAATTGGTTACAGAAAAAAAATCAATATTACAAATTAAATAAATTTGCCTCGAAGAATTTTTGCTACTATATTAAGAAAAAGGGAAAAAAGTAAGCGGACACAAAAAAAAAATGGCTACCTTCTCCACAGCACAACCTCTCTCTCTGCCACGTCATCCAAATCCGAATCAACAACAAACCACCAATAACGAACGCTCCCGCCACACAATATCTCTGATCGACCGATGTACAAACCTTCGACAACTGAAGCAAACCCACGCTCACATGATCCGTACCGGTACTATTGCTGATCCTTACTCAGCTAGCAAGCTCTTCGCAATCGCTGCGCTCTCTTCTTTCGCCAGTCTCGAGTACGCACGGAAGGTGTTCGACGAAATTCCTCAACCAAATTCTTTCACTTGGAACACTCTTATCCGTGCTTACGCTTCTGGACCAGACCCTGTTCGTAGCATCTGGGCTTTCTTTGATATGGTTTCGGAGAGCCAGTGTTACCCGAATAAGTACACGTTCCCTTTCCTTGTCAAGGCCGCTGCAGAAGTATCCTCTTTGTCTTTGGGTCAATCTCTTCACGGAATGGCGATTAAGTCAGCTGTTGGATGTGATGTTTTCGTTGCTAATTCTTTGATACATTGTTACTTCTCTTGCGGAGATTTAGATTCGGCTTGTAAAGTGTTTACTACGATCAAAGAGAAAGACGTTGTTTCGTGGAATTCGATGATTAATGGGTTTGTGCAAAAGGGTTCTCCTGATAAGGCTTTGGAGCTTTTTAAGAAGATGGAGTCAGAGGACGTTAAGGCAAGTCATGTGACAATGGTTGGTGTTTTGTCTGCTTGTACAAAGTTACGGAATCTAGAGTTTGGGAGGCAAGTTTGTTCTTTTATTGAAGAAAACAGGGTTAACGTGAACTTGACATTGGCTAATGCGATGCTTGATATGTATACAAAGTGTGGAAGCATAGAGGACGCAAAAAGATTGTTTGATGCAATGGAGGAGAAAGATAACGTCACGTGGACAACAATGCTGGATGGGTATGCTATTTCAGAAGACTACGAAACAGCTAAAGAGGTTCTTAACTCTATGCCTAAGAAAGACATTGTTGCTTGGAACGCTCTTATATCCGCTTATGAGCAGAATGGTAAACCTAATGAGGCACTGTTAGTGTTCCATGAGCTGCAACTTCAGAAGAACATAAAGCTGAACCAGATCACCCTGGTAAGTACTTTATCAGCTTGTGCCCAGGTAGGGGCACTTGAATTAGGTAGATGGATCCATAGCTACATCAAAAAGCATGGCATTAGGATGAATTTTTACATTACAAGCGCACTGATTCATATGTATTCGAAATGCGGAGATCTTGAAAAGGCCCGTGAAGTGTTTAGTTCTGTAGAGAAGAGAGATGTGTTTGTGTGGAGTGCAATGATTGGTGGTCTGGCGATGCACGGATGTGGAAATGAAGCTCTTGATATGTTTTATAAAATGCAAGAGGCGAATGTAAAGCCAAATGGTGTGACCTTCACCAATGTCTTCTGTGCTTGTAGCCATACCGGTTTGGTGAATGAGGCTGAGTCGTTATTCTACAAAATGGAAACGAGTTATGGTATTGTCCCTGAGGACAAGCATTACGCTTGCATAGTTGATGTTCTCGGCCGCTCCGGTTATCTGGAAAAAGCTGTGAAGTTCATAGAGGCGATGCCAGTTCCTCCAAGCACTTCTGTCTGGGGAGCGCTTCTAGGGGCTTGTAAGATCCATGCCAATCTGAGTCTTGCTGAAATGGCTTGTACCCGTTTGCTTGAACTGGAACCTAGGAACGATGGCGCGCATGTGCTCCTATCAAACATATATGCTAAATCTGGGAAGTGGGAAAACGTTTCTGAGCTGAGGAAGCATATGAGAGTCACTGGACTGAAGAAAGAACCAGGATGCAGCTCAATTGAAATCGATGGCATGATCCATGAGTTCCTCTCTGGAGATAACGCTCACCCGATGTCTGAGAAGGTATATGGGAAGTTACACGAGGTTATGGAGAGATTGAAATCGAATGGTTACGAGCCAGAGATGTCACAGGTTCTGCAGATCATCGAGGAAGAAGAAATGAAGGAACAATCTCTGAATCTCCACAGCGAGAAGCTGGCGATTTGTTATGGACTGATATCAACAGAGGCTCCAAAGGTGATACGAGTTATTAAGAATCTAAGGGTGTGTGGAGATTGTCATTCAGTTGCTAAACTAATATCTCAGCTCTATGATAGAGAAATAATAGTGAGGGACAGGTATCGGTTTCACCATTTCAGAAATGGGCAGTGTTCTTGTAATGATTTCTGGTGAAATATCAGATTTACTAGAAGAAACTCGGTCAATTTTTGTGTGTTGTTCCTGTAACGTTTTGCGACTTGGACCTCCTCTCCACCGTTAATACAAATGCTACGTATACCAAACACATCTTCTCTTTGTGTATCCTAGATAGATAGATAGCTTCAGGACTTTGTAATTACTGAAGTCAAAACCACTAAATCTCTGTGTTTTGCATCATCTCTTAACCAAGAGTTATGGTAGAAGCAGAATAGATTTCATTAAGTCTGATTGTGATTACTTACACAAGAATATTAGTGCAACTGCACACACACAAAAAAAGAAGCCAGAAGATAGCCAAGTAAAGATGCATTACAACAACAGTCGTAAGAACTTTTGTATAAAGGATAAAACAAGAAATGGCCTACGCATCTACAGCACAGCTTAAGAGATCTAGTCAAGACTAATTTTGTAAGAGTACTCACACTCTGCACAAAGATAAGAAGAACACGAGTTACTCTTTAACGTGTCAGATAAAACAGCTTCTGCACCATTTTCGCTTCATATTTGCTCTCATATCAACAAGCTGCTTACAAACAGTAGATGTAATAATAGATCCTTCACCTGCAAGTTAATGAAAATCCTATATAAGACTTGAGGCTACAGAAATTGTCATATAATAGTATCATCATCATCAAAGATTATAACATACCTTCAACTGCAAGAAACCAGCCCACGAACCATCAAAACGTAACAGAGCGAGAAAGATCAATGGAAGGCGAGTTCATGGATCTAAGCACAAGCGATATTGATTCGACCTTCCCCCGAATCTCACCTCCTCCACGTCTTTCCAACGCAATCTCTACGCACCGAACAAATTTAACACCATACAGCTGGCTGTAAGTATTGCCCAAAATCACCAACATTCGCCATTTTACATTCATCATATTTGAGCCAACGCAAATCAGATAAACCGGTCACAGGCCTCCAAAACAACCCATTCGGATTATATGCCACCATTATTGGATATCCGGTAGCACACTGAGGATCAATACTATACAACAAATCCCCAACCACACACGTCGTATAGTTCCAAAATCTCATAAATTGGCTGTCGAGTCCCCATGACTGCCATGTACCTTGTCTTGGTTCGTAAGCCAAACAACACTAAGGATCCAACATGTAAACCTTCTCTTGCATAACCACATACGTCAGAAACGCTCCTCCTTCCATACTAGAGTTGTGATCATATGGACCAGCGACACTACTCCAAATCCGAGTATCTACATCGAACACCTCGATCCAATTATCATCTCTCTGCTCGCAACCTCCGATCACGTAAATCTTTCTGTCAATTACTCCGGCGGCTGGGGAGCTGCGAGCCCTCTGCATTCCCGGGAGCCAGCGACACTTATGAAATCTGCAGTCGATGACTAACACGTCCGATGTGGGCTGATATGGTTCATCGCATCCACCGATCACATACATCTCGTATCCGACTGTGACCACAGCAGATCCAGACTTTAGAGGAGGAAGTGATCTGACCTCGGTCAATCGTAAAGAGATGTTTTTTGGAACGTTACGATTGAGAATGTACCAGCTCGGTAACATATTAGGAGGGAATCGGATCGAAGCGTAAAAAACAGGTTCGGTGAGGCCGAGTTGCGAGCGCCTTTGGTAGAGTCTCGGCGAAGAGATGACGTGATGAAAGGATCTTGAGAAGACAGATACCTTAGGGTAATTACCTCTCTCGACGAGTAAGAGGATGCTTTCGGCGATATCTTCTCGGATGTGTCGAGTAACCGGAGCAAGCTTCTCTACTTCTTCTTCTTTCGGTTTCTCGTTTTGATTCTCTACTTCTTGCGGATTCTTGCTTGGATCACCGCCGTTAGAGCCGTCTTCGGAAGTTTCAGAGATTAAAACCATCGCCACCGTGTGAAGTTTTCAGCAGCAACAAATTTAACTGAAAGGGAGAGAAGACTAAGTCGATTTGTGAAAAAAAGCTATTACGTTCGTTATGGTATTTATATTGAAGCCATTAATGGGTACGTAAAATAAATTCTCTAATTTTATGGATTCAAAGATTATTGTGTATTTTTTATTTTTCTTTAATCTCGTTTCAAAAAGGAAAAAAAAAAATCAATAATATTAACGAAAATATTATATATATATAATAGTTTCTCCAAAAAAAATAATTGGTAAAAAAAATTCAGTTTTTTTTTCACTTAAATAAAAAAATATCAGTTTGTGTTTCAAATGACATACGCTTTAAAGCTTCATCTATAACCAATTTTGCCAAATTTAAAGTCATTAAAATGTCAAAGTCCTAAGATAAAGTCATTACAAACAACGAATTATTATTGAATTTAACTCTATCGAGTTATTTTCCTTACATTTTACTTTTGAAGATTACTATATACTATCATTAATTTTTTACAAACTCATCATTAATTAATTTTTAATCTCAGTTTTGACTTGGACAGCTCTTCTCTACCGTTAAAAGTGCACAGTTTTTTTGTAATCACTACCAATAACCACCAGTAAAGTAAACTACTAAACCGTTTTTTTTTTGCTCCATCTTCACCTCTCTACTTGAAACCACAGAGTGATTTTTTTTAAATGTTAAAAAGAGAACAATGTTTCATAAGATTTCGGTTACATACAAAATAATATTATCTCCTCCTTGTTTATATATATATATATATATAGCTTCACCAGGACTCTGTATTTTCCCAATTTGATTGTAAGGAAAATAAATCACTTTGTTTTGCTTCATCTACAATCCAAAACAAGTATTCATAATACTCATATAGTAGAAGCAGATTATATCTCACAAATCAGAAAGAACCAACGACTAGCTAAACCAAAGATGCATTTCAACAAAGTCTCGTAAGAACTTTAGTACAAAGAGTGGCCAAATCTACACAAGGCCTATTTTGATAAGAGTAATCACATTTTTGCACAAAGGTTAAGAAGGAAGACGAGTTACTTTCTAAAGTGTGAGATATATATAACATCTTCTGAACCACTTTTGCTTCATATTTTCTCGCATATCAACAAGCTGCTAGCTAAAAACTGTAGATGTAATAAAAGTTCCTTCACCAGCAAGTCAATGAAAGCTTAATTAAGACTTGAGGCTAAAGAAAATGTCATATATAGTCCATGCACATCAAAAGATTAAGATACCTTATACTGCAAGAAACCATCCCACAGAGCATCAAAACGTAACAGAGAAACAAAGATGATACGTGATCATGGTTAGGTAGATTAGTGTATGGTTAGGTAGATTAGCGTATGGTTTAAGTATTTTCCATTTATGCATTAGGGTTTTGATTAAGTTGTATCAAGACCTATATAATGGTCTTTATTGATTAATGAGAAAAAAAAGCCCCAAGAATTAACCTTAATCTCTAAGAGAGAATTAGGGTTAAGAGGGAGCTAAGCTTTCATATCTTCCTTAATTCACAAGCAAATAGTTGGTTCATAACATTTGGTATCAGAGCAGACCGATTCAATGGGAGAAACTAATCATGTGAAGTCCCTAAAAGATACCATGGAGTTCCACTTTGATTCATTAACGAGACGAATTGATGAGATGAAGAAACTAGTTGATGAGGGGTTTGAGACGGTGAAGAACATGCAAGCGAAGGCTGAGCAAGAGAAGAAGACAAAAGAACAAGCGGTGGCGACGGAGACGGTGACATCAACACGGATCCAGTGTCATGGTTTCGGTGGAACCAAACGACGTGAGGGAGAAGTCGTAGAGACGGTGACTTCGAAACCACCGGCCGTGACTATAACAACCGTGATGGAAACGTTAGGGGCTGAAGCTTTGGTTGCGGCAGAGTTAGGAGCTGCAGCGTCTGTGTTGGAGCCAAACTCACCGACCCACATGGCAGAGGAGATGATCAACAGATCACTTCCTGTGGTGGAGATTGAGGAAAAGGAGGAGTCTCTGGCTGCAGAGATGAAGTTGAAAGAGCCACCAAGGATTCGACAAGAAGAAGAAGACATGAGACTTGAAAGACAGTCGACATGGAGGAAGACACAGAGAAGCTGCTAGTGGTGCGAAGAAACTGCTAGGGCGTGCAACCACAGTTGGGGCTTGAGGACAAGCTCCAAATCGAAGGGTGGAGTGTGATACGTGATCATGGTTAGGTAGATTAGTGTATGGTTAGGTAGATTAGCGTATGGTTTAAGTATTTTCCATTTATGCATTAGGGTTTTGATTAAGTTGTATCAAGACCTATATAATGGTCTTTATTGATTAATGAGAAAAAGCCCCAAGAATTAACCTTAATCTCTAGAGAGAATTAGGGTTAAGAGGAGCTAAGCTTTCATATCTTCCTTAATTCACAAGCAAATAGTTGGTTCATAACATTTGGTATCAGAGCAGACCGATTCAATGGGAGAAACTAATCCTGTGAAGTCCCTAAAAGATACCATGGAGTTCCACTTTGATTCATTAACGAGACGAATTGATGAGATGAAGAAACTAGTTGATGAGGGGTTTGAGACGGTGAAGAACATGCAAGCGAAGGCTGAGCAAGAAGAAGACAAAGAACAAGCGGTGGCGACGGAGACGGTGACATCAACACCGGATCCAGTGTCGGTTGTGGTTTCGGTGGAACCAAACGACGTGAGGAGAGAAGTCGTAGAAACGGTGACTTCGAAACCACCGGCCGTGACTATAACAACCGTGATGGAAACGTTAGGGGCTGAAGCTTTGGTTGCGGCAGAGTTAGGAGCTGCAGCGTCTGTGTTGGAGCCAAACTCACCGACCCACATGGCAGAGGAGATGATCAACAGATCACTTCCTGTGGTGGAGATTGAGGAAAAGGAGGAGTCTCTGGCTGCAGAGATGAAGTTGAAAGAGCCACCAAGGATTCAACAAGAAGAAGAAGACATGAGACTTGAAAGACAAGTCGACGAGGAGGGAAGACACAGAGAAGCTGCTAGTGGTGCGAAGAAACTGCTAGAGGCGTGCAACCACAGTTGGAGCTTGAGGACAAGCTCCAAATCGAAGGGTGGAGTAATGATACGTGATCATGGTTAGGTAGATTAGTGTATGGTTAGGTAGATTAGCGTATGGTTTAAGTATTTTCCATTTATGCATTAGGGTTTTGATTAAGTTGTATCAAGACCTATATAATGGTCTTTATTGATGTGAAAAAAAGCCCCAAGAATTAACCTTAATCTCTAAGAGAGAATTAGGGTTAAGAGGGAGCTAAGCTTTCATATCTTCCTTAATTCACAAGCAAATAGTTGGTTCATAACATTTGGTATCAGAGCAGACCGATTCAATGGGAGAAACTAATCCTGTGAAGTCCCTAAAAGATACCATGGAGTTCCACTTTGATTCATTAACGAGACGAATTGATGAGATGAAGAAACTAGTTGATGAGGGGTTTGAGACGGTGAAGAACATGCAAGCGAAGGCTGAGCAAGAGAAGAAGACAAAAGAACAAGCGGTGGCGACGAGACACATCAACACCGGATCCAGTGTCGGTTGTGGTTTCGGTGGAACCAAACGACGTGAGGAGAGAAGTCGTAGAAACGGTGACTTCGAAACCACCGGCCGTGACTATAACAACCGTGATGGAAACGTTAGGGGCTGAAGCTTTGGTTGCGGCAGAGTTAGGAGCTGCAGCGTCTGTGTTGGAGCCAAACTCACCGACCCACATGGCAGAGGAGATGATCAACAGATCACTTCCTGTGGTGGAGATTGAGGAAAAGGAGGAGTCTCTGGCTGCAGAGATGAAGTTGAAAGAGCCACCAAGGATTCGACAAGAAGAAGAAGACATGAGACTTGAAAGACAAGTCGACGTGGAGGAAGACACAGAGCTGCTAGTGGTGCGAAGAAACTGCTAGAGGCGTGCAACCACAGTTGGAGCTTGAGGACAAGCTCCAAATCGAAGGGTGGAGTAATGATACGTGATCATGGTTAGGTAGATTAGTGTATGGTTAGGTAGATTAGCGTATGGTTTAAGTATTTTCCATTTATGCATTAGGTTTTGATTAAGTTGTATCAAGACTATATAATGGTCTTTATTGATTAATGAGAAAAAAAGCCCCAAGAATTAACCTTAATCTCTAAGAGAGAATTAGGGTTAAGAGGGAGCTAAGCTTTCATATCTTCCTTAATTCACAAGCAAATAGTTGGTTCATAACATTTGGTATCGAGCAGACCGATTCAATGGGAGAAACTAATCCTGTGAAGTCCCTAAAGATACCATGGAGTTCCACTTTGATTCATTAACGAGAAGAATTGATGAGATGAAGAAACTAGTTGATGAGGGGTTTGAGACGGTGAAGAACATGCAAGCGAAGGCTGAGCAAGAGAAAGACAAAAGAACAAGCGGTGGCGACGGAGACGGTGACATCAACACCGGATCAGTGTCGGTTGTGGTTTCGGTGGAACAAACAGCGTGAGAGAAGTCGTAGGCAGTGACTTTCGAAACCACCGGCCGTGACTATAATAACCGTGATGGAAACGTTAGGGCTGAAGCTTTGGTTGCGGCAGAGTTAGGAGCTGCAGCGTCGTGTTGGAGCCAAACTCACCGACCCACATGGCAGAGATGATCAACAGATCACTTCCTGTGGTGGAGATTGAGGAAAAGGAGGAGTCTCTGGCTGCAGAGATGAAGTTGAATGAGCCACCAAGGATTCGACAAGAAGAAGAAGACATGAGACTTGAAAGACAAGTCGACGTGGAGGAAGACACAGAGAAGCTGCTAGTGGTGCGAAGAAACTGCTAGGCGTGCAACCACAGTTGGAGCTTGAGGACAAGCTCCAAATCGAAGGAGTGGAGTAATGATACGTGATCATGGTTAGGTAGATTAGTGTATGGTTAGGTAGATTAGCGTATGGTTTAAGTATTTTCCATTTATGCATTAGGGTTTTGATTAAGTTGTATCAAGACCTATATAATGGTCTTTATTGATTAATGAGAAAAAAGCCCCAAGAATTAACCTTAATCTCTAAGAGAATTAGGGTTAAGAGGAGAGCTAAGCTTTCATATCTTCCTTAATTCACAAGCAAATAGTTGGTTCATAACATTTGGTATCGGAGCAGACCGATTCAATGGGAGAAATTAATCCTGTGAAGTCCCTAAAAGATACCATGGAGTTCCACTTTGATTCATTAACGAGACGAATTGATGAGATGAAGAAACTAGTTGATGAGGGGTTTGAGACGGTGAAGAACATGCAAGCGAAGGCTGAGCAAGAGAAGAAGACAAAAGAACAAGCGGTGGCGACGGAGACGGTGACATCAACACCGGATCCAGTGTCGGTTGTGGTTTCGGTGGAACCAAACGACGTGAGGAGAGAAGTCGTAGAAACGGTGACTTCGAAACCACCGGCCGTGACTATAACAACCGTGATGGAAACGTTAGGGGCTGAAGCTTTGGTTGCGGCAGAGTTAGGAGCTGCAGCGTCGTGTTGGGCCAAACTCACCGACCCACATGGCAGAGGAGATGATCAACAGATCACTTCCTGTGGTGGAGATTGAGGAAAAGGAGGAGTCTCTGGCTGCAGAGATGAAGTTGAAAGAGCCACCAAGGATTCGACAAGAAGAAGAAGACATGAGACTTGAAAGACAAGTCGACGTGGAGGAAGACACGAGAAGCTGCTAGTGGTGCGAAGAAACTGCTAGGCGTGCAACCACAGTTGGAGCTTGAGGACAAGCTCCAAATCGAAGGGTGGGTAATGATACGTGATCATGGTTAGGTAGATTAGTGTGGTTAGGTAGATTAGCGTATGGTTTAAGTATTTTCCATTTATGCATTAGGGTTTTGATTAAGTTGTATCAAGACCTATATAATGGTCTTTATTGATTAATGAGAAAAAAAGCCCCAAGAATTAACCTTAATCTCTAAGAGAGAATTAGGGTTAAGAGGAGCTAAGCTTTCATATCTTCCTTAATTCACAAGCAAATAGTTGGTTCATAACATTTGGTATCGAGCAGACCGATTCAATGGGAGAAACTAATCTGTGAAGTCCCTAAAAGATACCATGGAGTTCCACTTTGATTCATTAACGAGGCAATTGATGAGATGAAGAAACTAGTTGATGAGGGTTTGAGACGGTGAAGAACATGCAAGCGAAGGCTGAGCAAGAGAAGAAGACAAAAGAACAAGCGGTGGCGACGGAGGCAGTGACATCAACACCGGATCCAGTGTCGGTTGTGGTTTCGGTGGAACCAAACGACGTGAGGAGAGAATCGTAGAAAGCGGTGACTTCGAAACCACCGGCCGTGACTATAACAACCGTGATGGAAACGTTAGGGGCTGAAGCTTTGGTTGCAGAGTTAGGAGCTGCAGCGTCTGTTGGAGCCAAACTCACCGACCCACATGGCAGAGGAGATGATCAACAGATCACTTCCTGTGGTGGAGATTGAGGAAAAGGAGGAGTCTCTGGCTGCAGAGATGAAGTTGAAAGAGCCACCAAGGATTGACAAGAAGAAGAAGACATGAGACTTGAAAGACAAGTCGACGTGGAGGAAGACACGAGAAGCTGCTAGTGGTGCGAAGAAACTGCTAGAGGCGTGCAACCACAGTTGGAGCTTGAGGACAAGCTCCAAATCGAAGGGTGGAGTAATGATACGTGATCATGGTTAGGTAGATTAGTGTATGGTTAGGTAGATTAGCGTATGGTTTAAGTATTTTCCATTTATGCATTAGGGTTTTGATTAAGTTGTATCAAGACCTATATAATGGTCTTTATTGATTAATGAGAAAAAAAGCCCCAAGAATTAACCTTAATCTCTAAGAGAGAATTAGGGTTAAGAGGGAGCTAAGCTTTCATATCTTCCTTAATTCACAAGCAAATAGTTGGTTCATAACATTTGGTATCAGAGCAGACCGATTCAATGGGAGAAACTAATCCTGTGAAGTCCCTAAAAGATACCATGGAGTTCCACTTTGATTCATTAACGAGACGAATTGATGAGATGAAGAAACTAGTTGATGAGGGGTTTGAGACGGTGAAGAACATGCAAGCGAAGGCTGAGCAAGAAGAAGACAAAAGAACAAGCGGTGGCGACGGAGACGGTGACATCAACACCGGATCCAGTGTCGGTTGTGGTTTCGGTGGAACCAAACGACGTGAGGAGAGAAGTCGTAGAGACGGTGACTTCGAAACCACCGGCCGTGACTATAACAACCGTGATGGAAACGTTAGGGGCTGAAGCTTTGGTTGCGGCAGAGTTAGGAGCTGCAGCGTCTGTGTTGGAGCCAAACTCACCGACCCACATGGCAGAGGAGATGATCAACAGATCACTTCCTGTGGTGGAGATTGAGGAAAAGGAGGAGTCTCTGGCTGCAGAGATGAAGTTGAAAGAGCCACCAAGGATTCGACAAGAAGAAGAAGACATGAGACTTGAAAGACAAGTCGACGTGGAGGGAAGACACAGAGAAGCTGCTAGTGGTGCGAAGAAACTGCTAGAGGCGTGCAACCACAGTTGGAGCTTGAGGACAAGCTCCAAATCGAAGGGTGGAGTAATGATACGTGATCATGGTTAGGTAGATTAGTGTATGGTTAGGTAGATTAGCGTATGGTTTAAGTATTTTCCATTTATGCATTAGGGTTTTGATTAAGTTGTATCAAGACCTATATAATGGTCTTTATTGATTAATGAGAAAAAAGCCCCAAGAATTAACCTTAATCTCTAAGAGAGAATTAGGGTTAAGAGGGAGCTAAGCTTTCATATCTTCCTTAATTCACAAGCAAATAGTTGGTTCATAACATTTGGTATCAGAGCAGACCGATTCAATGGGAGAAACTAATCCTGTGAAGTCCCTAAAAGATACCATGGAGTTCCACTTTGATTCATTAACGAGACGAATTGATGAGATGAAGAAACTAGTTGATGAGGGGTTTGAGACGGTGAAGAACATGCAAGCGAAGGCTGAGCAAGAGAAGAAGACAAAAGAACAAGCGGTGGCGACGGAGACGGTGACATCAACACCGGATCCAGTGTCGGTTGTGGTTTCGGTGGAACCAAACGACGTGAGGAGAGAAGTCGTAGAAACGGTGACTTCGAAACCACCGGCCGTGACTATAACAACCGTGATGGAAACGTTAGGGGCTGAAGCTTTGGTTGCGGCAGAGTTAGGAGCTGCAGCGTCTGTGTTGGAGCCAAACTCACCGACCCACATGGCAGAGGAGATGATCAACAGATCACTTCCTGTGGTGGAGATTGAGGAAAAGGAGGAGTCTCTGGCTGCAGAGATGAAGTTGAAAGAGCCACCAAGGATTTGACAAGAAGAAGAAGACATGAGACTTGAAAGACAAGTCGACGTGGAGGGAAGACACAGAGAAGCTGCTAGTGGTGCGAAGAAACTGCTAGGCGTGCAACCACAGTTGGAGCTTGAGGACAAGCTCCAAATCGAAGTGGAGTAATGATACGTGATCATGGTTAGGTAGATTAGTGTATGGTTAGGTAGATTAGCGTATGGTTTAAGTATTTTCCATTTATGCATTAGGGTTTTGATTAAGTTGTATCAAGACCTATATAATGGTCTTTATTGATTAATGAGAAAAAAAGCCCCAAGAATTAACCTTAATCTCTAAGAGAATTAGGGTTAAGAGGAGCTAAGCTTTCATATCTTCCTTAATTCACAAGCAAATAGTTGGTTCATAACATTTGGTATCGAGCGGACCGATTCAATGGGAGAAACTAATCATGTGAAGTCCCTAAAAGATACCATGGAGTTCCACTTTGATTCATTAACGAGACGAATTGATGAGATGAAGAAACTAGTTGATGAGGGTTTGAGACGGTGAAGAACATGCAAGCGAAGGCTGAGCAAGAGAAGAAGACAAAAAGAACAAGCGGTGGCGACGGAGGCAGTGACATCAACACCGGATCAGTGTCGGTTGTGGTTTCGGTGGAACAAACGCGTGAGGAGAGAATCGTAGACGGTGACTTCGAAACCACCGGCCGTGACTATAACAACCGTGATGGAAACGTTAGGGGCTGAAGCTTTGGTTGCGGCAGAGTTAGGAGCTGCAGCGTCGTGTTGGAGCCAAACTCACCGACCCACATGGCGAGAGGAGATGATCAACAGATCACTTCCTGTGGTGGAGATTGAGGAAAGGAGGAGTCTCTGGCTGCAGAGATGAAGTTGAAAGAGCCACCAAGGATTCGACAAGAAGAAGACATGAGACTTGAAAGACAAGTCGACGTGGAGGAAGACACGGAGAAGCTGCTAGTGGTGCGAAGAAACTGCTAGAGGCGTGCCCACATTGGAGCTTGAGGACAAGCTCCAAATCGAAGTGGAGTAATGATACGTGATCATGGTTAGGTAGATTAGTGTATGGTTAGGTAGATTAGCGTATGGTTTAAGTATTTTCCATTTATGCATTAGGGTTTTGATTAAGTTGTATCAAGACCTATATAATGGTCTTTATTGATTAATGAGAAAAAAGCCCCAAGAATTAACCTTAATCTCTAAGAGAGAATTAGGGTTAAGAGGGAGCTAACCTTTCATATCTTCCTTAATTCACAAGCAAATAGTTGGTTCATAACATTTGGTATCGAGCAGACCGATTCAATGGGAGAAACTAATCCTGTGAAGTCCTAAAAGATACCATGGAGTTCCACTTTGATTCATTAACGAGACAATTGATGAGATGAAGAAACTAGTTGATGAGGGGTTTGAGACGGTGAAGAACATGCAAGCGAAGGCTGAGCAAGAGAAGAAGACAAAAGAACAAGCGGTGGCGACGGAGACGGTGACATCAACACCGGATCCAGTGTCGGTTGTGGTTTCGGTGGAACCAAACGACGTGAGGAGAGAAGTCGTAGAAACGGTGACTTCGAAACCACCGGCCGTGACTATAACAACCGTGATGGAAACGTTAGGGGCTGAAGCTTTGGTTGCGGCAGAGTTAGGAGCTGCAGCGTCTGTGTTGGAGCCAAACTCACCGACCCACATGGCAGAGGAGATGATCAACAGATCACTTCCTGTGGTGGAGATTGAGGAAAAGGAGGAGTCTCTGGCTGCAGAGATGAAGTTGAAAGAGCCACCAAGGATTCGACAAGAAGAAGAAGACATGAGACTTGAAAGACAAGTCGACGTGGAGGGAAGACACAGAGAAGCTGCTAGTGGTGCGAAGAAACTGCTAGAGGCGTGCAACCACAGTTGGAGCTTGAGGACAAGCTCCAAATCGAAGGGTGGAGTAATGATACGTGATCATGGTTAGGTAGATTAGTGTATGGTTAGGTAGATTAGCGTATGGTTTAAGTATTTTCCATTTATGCATTAGGGTTTTGATTAAGTTGTATCAAGACCTATATAATGGTCTTTATTGATTAATGAGAAAAAAAGCCCCAAGAATTAACCTTAATCTCTAAGAGAGAATTAGGGTTAAGAGGGAGCTAAGCTTTCATATCTTCCTTAATTCACAAGCAAATAGTTGGTTCATAACATTTGGTATCAGAGCAGACCGATTCAATGGGAGAAACTAATCCTGTGAAGTCCCTAAAAGATACCATGGAGTTCCACTTTGATTCATTAACGAGAAGAATTGATGAGATGAAGAAACTCGTTGATGAGGGGTTTGAGACGGTGAAGAACATGCAAGCGAAGGCTGAGCAAGAGAAGAAGACAAAAGAACAAGCGGTGGCGACGGAGACGGTGACATCAACACCGGATCCAGTGTCGGTTGTGGTTTCGGTGGAACCAAACGATGTGAGGAGAGAAGTCGTAGAGACGGTGACTTCGAAACCACCGGCCGTGACTATAACAACCGTGATGGAAACGTTAGGGGATGAAGCTTTGGTTGCGGCAGAGTTAGGAGCTGCAGCGTCTGTGTTGGAGCCAAACTCACCGACCCACATGGCAGAGGAGATGATCAGATCACTTCTGTGGTGGAGATTGAGGAAAAGGAGGAGTCTCTGGCTGCAGAGATGAAGTTGAAAGAGCCACCAAGGATTTGACAAGAAGAAGAAGACATGAGACTTGAAAGACAAGTCGACGTGGAGGGAAGACACAGAGAAGCTGCTAGTGGTGCGAAGAAACTGCTAGAGGCGTGCAACCACAGTTGGAGCTTGAGGACAAGCTCCAAATCGAAGGGTGGAGTAATAATACGTGATCATGGTTAGGTAGATTAGTGTATGGTTAGGTAGATTAGCGTATGGTTTAAGTATTTTCCATTTATGCATTAGGGTTTTGATTAAGTTGTATCAAGACCTATATAATGGTCTTTATTGATTAATGAGAAAAAAAAAAGCCCCAAGAATTAACCTTAATCTCTAAGAGAGAATTAGGGTTAAGAGGGAGCTAAGCTTTCATATCTTCCTTAATTCACAAGCAAATAGTTGGTTCATAACATAGATCAATATAAGGCGCGTTCACGGAACTAAGCACAGGCACCACTGAATCGACCTTCCCCAACATCTCACCTCCTTCACGTCTTTCTAACGTGATCTCTATGCACCAAGTATCATTATACGGGATGTAAGAAGTACCCAAAACCATCAGCTTCCCACCCAAATTCTCCATTTTACACTCAAAGTATTTGAGGTAAGGCAAACGATCTACACCCTTCAAAGGAGTCCAAACCATTTTATTTGGATCATATACCAGTATTGGGTGTCTCAGAACACACCATGTATCAAAGCTATACAACAGATCCTCAATCACACAACACGGCTTGCGCCAAAAATGCATCAACTTAGTTCCAAGTCTCCAAGACTGCCATGTACCTTGTCTTGGTTCGTAGACTAAAGCACATAGAGCATCCAAAACGTAAATCCTATTCTGCATCACCACAGATGTCACAAACCCTCCTCCGATCCTGGCAAAAAAGATTTGCAGTCGGATGGATCAGGCACAGTACTCCAAGTCCTTTTCTCTACATCGAACACTTCGATCCAATGACATAAATTTGGGAGATAGCCACACTTCGATCCAAGTCCGCTTCTCGCAACCTCCGATGACATAAATTTTTCCTTCAACTACTCCGGCGGCTGCACGGTAGCGAGCCCTGTGCATTATTTGGGAGAGAGCCACACGTGTGGTATCTACAGTCGATGACAAACACTGTATCTTTCAATTCAACCCGATCCAACCACCGATCACATACATATATACTGTATCCGATTGTGACCACAGCACATCCAGGGTTCATAGGAGGAAGTGAAGTGATTCGGATCAACCGTAATGAGTTGTTTCTTGGAATGTTACGATTGAGAATGTACCAGCACGGGAGACTAACAAGAGGGAACCCGATCAACGCATAAAGAACAGGGTAATGACATCTCCGGACGAGTGCGACGGTGTACTTCTGGGATTTGTCGAGGATTCGGAGCAAGATCATCTACTTCTTCATCTTCTTGAGGCTTCTCGTTTTGATTCTCTTCATCGTCTTCTTCTTTCGGGTTCTTGCTTTGATCGCCACCGTTAAGAGTCATCGTCGGAAGTTTCAGAGATTAAAGCCATCGTCGCCGTGTAAAGTCTTTCAGCAGCAACGAATTAACTGAAAGCGTGACTAAAGTAGATTTTTGAAAGAAGTTGTTACATTACTTGTGGTATTTACGTAAAATTATTCTCTTCTTTTATGAATTCAGAAATTTTGTTTTAAAAGATATTGGTTTTTGTATTAATTTATTTATTTTCTATTTATAATGTGTTTTTTCTGTACTTAGGTTTTTTTTTAAGTAAAAAAAAAACATACTTTGTTCTCTCTACTTAGAAAGTTAATTAGAAACTATAATTTGTCTTTCAAAGGTATGTTGATTTTTTAAACAAGGATTTTTGCTAACTAATGAAAGCAAATTTACTGAGATTTAATGTTAACGCGATAATGATATATGTATCGTATAACTCAAAAATATAATTGTTAATCGTATAGAAGTGTGACTGGTGTGGTAAAGCTGTTAATGTATATCATGGGTTACGTCGGAAATATATATGAGGATGCTGGGTGATCAATCTTCACTTTTTAGCCCTCTCTTTTCTCCTCTCGGAAATATATATGTCATCTAGATGATCAATCTCCGTTGATGTACTTTTTTTTTTTTTTTTTTTTTTCAGGGCGAGAAGGTGCAAGAATTTATACCATGTTTGTGGAATTGATCTTGTGGGCATTTGAAAATCCTAAACCGACAAATGTAATTCTACTCGCAAAAAACATCGGAGACGACATGGGTTATTGTCTCGGAGGTGTGTATAGCAGACGTCATCGTGTTCTCTTATCCCAATCTGATCCAGAATGGGGCCTTCTTAGTGAAAGCTCAACATGGTTTTTGACTTAGCCTATTCGATGGGACGAGGACAAATCCAGGAGAGGAGATTCGATGTTTTTTTATAATGATTATTGTTTTGGTTACCCATTTACTATATATGTAACGTGTTTTTTCTCTGAATATTTTCCAAACATAAGCATACATAGTTTGCGTGATCCTTGTAGTATAGAAGAGATTGTACGTTTATAATTATATATAAAAAAAATTATTAGTCAGTTATTTTCCTAAATATTACAATTTACTTTCAAAATTTTCCTGTTATACAACTACGATATTATGATTATTTTTACAAAATCATATTAATTTTACAATATACTTATTTAAAACATATTATTCCATAGTAAAGTGTAATAATTTTTAGAAAGTAATTAAACTTTCAATGGCACTAAACACAATTAGTTACGACGAGCATAATTATATTGTATCTGTTTCCTTTTAGGTAAAGTCATTAAGTTAAGTTAAGCCATTAGGAATGTGCAGTCATTCGCACAATGATATAAATTAGGATAACACCTGCTACGATCTCTGAAACAGCAATAACACGTAGATGGTCCGTGGTGACTTCGACATGTTTGACGAAGGCACACTGAGGAACCTAACTTGTTCGATTCAACACCTTTTCCTCCGTTTGCATCTGTAATTAAGAAATATATTCGAAGTTAAAAAAAAAAATGAAGAACTATAAAGAAAGAAATATTATTTATTAAAATATGATTACATTAATGGTGACTATTTATATATATATGCATAATTTCATAAACATATATATATATACACATATATTTTTGGAGAGGAACGAGAAAATTACGATGATGCAAAGGATAACAAAATGTTAATTATTTATTTGTTATTTGATGATTGAAAATTCAAACCTTTCTTGGTCGCGTCAAACTTTTGTGTTTCCCCAGCTATAAAAAAAAAAAAAAAATCTTAAAAATTAATATAGAGAAGATTATATATATAACAATATATATGCTTACAACGATGATGATTGTCATTAAGCAATGAAAAACGATTATTTATATATGTGCTCATAATTTCGTAAACATACATCCATGAGGAACGAGAGAAAGTATGATCATGAAAAGGATAGCAAAATGTGATGATGACATTTCTTGTGATGTTCTTTTGAATATCAAATTTTGTTTTTTTGTTTTTTGTTTTTTGTTTTTTTGAGTTTTTTTTGTTTTTGTTTTCTTATGGTTGAAATTTGAAATCCTTACATACAGTTGGTTTATTATATAGACAAGTTGTATGTAATTATTAGCGCATGTCTCTTATGGTGATCCGTAAAAACTGTTAAATTGTTTTTACTAGTTTTAGTTCTTTCCTATTCCTTAGTAAATTAGAAATATTGTTGTTGTTTAACATGAAAACTAAATAAATTTACTATTATGAACCATAACAAAAAATGTATACAAATTCATACATACTTTTATATAATATGACAATGTTTTTCTCAACTTTTGCTATGGAAATGATAGGAAATGACACTTGACATCTTATCTATCTTAACACCTGTCTTATTTTGTTGTTTGGTCATAATTAACTAAAGAGAGAATTGCAAGCAGACCCACTTTCTTCAAATTCACTTCCATCTACACCCATTTGTGGCTAGTGGTGTATTTTTGTGGATGTGTTTGCTAGTTTAACATAAAACGTAGACATATTTACATCTGTTGCTTTTAAATTAAACACAACAATTTTTTTGTCCTTGTTTCTGTTTTTTTTGTTTTCATCTCTACTTTATTTTTATTTTTTTTTTCTATCTCTCTTTTTATTATTTTCTTTGTTGAAACAGTTTAACTAGTTGTTATCAAAAAATTATCTGTTTATATATATACAATCTATTATAATTATATTTTTTCTACAATTTAAGATGTATATTACTATATATTTTTTTGAATTAGTATACTTGAACAATACCACTCAATGAATTTTACTATTGTTTGCATCAAAATAATTTTATTTTTATTTTTTTGATGAACATATAAGCATATCCACCAAACTATAATCACATGGATATATATGATCAAGGTGTTCAAGTTAAAAGGAAATTATTGGGCTATGGACTCGGAGCTGCAACACCTTGATCATATATATTCATGTGGTCATGGTTTGGTGGATATGTTTGGATGTTCATAAAAAAATAAAAACAAAAATGTTTATCTGGTCATCTATTTATTAGTGAACAAATGTTTAACTTTTTAGTTGAACTGTTATATTTTTAGTTGAACTTTTTTTTTGATGAAATAAGTTTTGTCCTTTACAAAATGTAGAAATAGTTGAACAATACCACTCAATGAATTTTACTATTGTTTGCATCAAAATAATTTTGTTTTTATTTTTTTGATGAACATACAAACATATCCACCAAACTATGACCACATGGATATATATGATCAAGGTGTTCAAGTTAAAAGGAAATTATTGGGCTATGGACTCAGGACTGCAACATCTTGATCATATATATCCATGTGGTCATGGTTTGGTGGATATGTTTGGATGTTCATAAAAAAATAAAAACAAAAATGTTTTGATGCAAAGAAGAGTAAAATTCATTAAGTTGTTTTGTTAATGTATTTATACATTTTGTTAATGGACAGAACTTATTTCATCAACAAAAAATTCAACTAAAAATGTGACAATTCAACTTAAAAGTTGAACATTTGTTCAATAATAAGTGGATGACCAGTTACATTAAACATAACTTACTGTAACTGGTCATCCAGTTATTAGTGAACAAATGTTCAACTAAAAATGGACAGTGTATTATATACTAATTTTTTTAAAAAAAATAGCAATATACATCTTAAAATGTATAAAAAATATAATTACAATATATTGTATAAAAATGAATATTTATTTTTTTGATAATAACTAACTAAAGCGTTACAACAAAGAAAATAATAAAAATGAGAGATAGAAACCAAAGAATAAAGTAAAGGAAAAAAAAAATGAAAATATATATAGAGAGAGAGAGTTGAGATGTGTTTGGTTTGGTGAAGGAGTAATATGTAATTTTGAAGGAGAAAAGTATAGTAGTAGCAGTGTTCAAGCGGTTATAGGCGGCCGTTGGCATAGATTAGAGGCGCTAGGCGCTCAGCGAACGCCTAGATGGCCGCCTGAACCGTTTAAAATTATATTAATTTAATTTTAATATATATTTTTTATTTTTAATTACAAATATTTAAATTATTAAGTTTTATATCTGTATATGTAATTATAAATGCTTATATGTTGTTAATATAAATTAAATAAATGTATTTTATTACTTTTATTTATAATTTATAATTTTTAATATTTTTCTAACATATATTTGTACATAATTTTATATATATGATGGTTTTATGTTATGCTTGCCTAAACCGCCTAAAAACGTTTTAGTCTCCGATTAAGCGTTATGGCGGCTGGCGTTGGAGTCACCATGATATCTGTCTAGCGCTTTCTTGAACACTGAGTAGTAGTAGAAAGTGGGTGTGGGTGTTATTAGAGTTTGAGAAAGTAGGTGTAGATGCAATTTTCTCTTAACTAAATTCATTTGTACTTTGGACCTAAGTAACTATTTTCTCTTACCAATTCTTTTTCCATAAAAGTAGAATTCATTATGTTTTCCATAAAATTAGAATTCAATCTCTAATTACTCTCCTTTTAACACAAATTTTCAGTCATCATTATTTAACCTCAGTCGTTAGGTTCCTATGAAGAATTATATTACTTTTATAAATATTTCCAAATTTTAATAGGTATTCTTGAATAATTTTTAAAATCTTTTGCATGTTATCATTGTTCGCATTAATTCTACGAAGAAAAAAATTATGTGAAAATGTTTGACAAATTTATTTATTCATTACAGTGTTTATGTATGTCTTTCCTACTCTGCATGAGCCAGTCCGACAATTTTGGATGTCATAAGACAATGTTTTATAAAAAACCCTTTTTATTATTGTAAATAAAATTATAAAAATAGTAATATAAAAATTATTTCTATATTGTAGTTCGTTTTGCTTGCTCACGTTTTTCTTTGTCTTTTTAATGTTTTCATGTCCATTTAAACATTTATACAAAAATAAATATCATATTGCCTAATAACTCATATGGAAATTTTTTTATTAAAGTTTCATTTTTTTTTTCAAAATTGATTTTACTTTAATTCTCAATAACAACAAGTTTAAATAACATTAATCTAATCCTCATTCACCAACAATTCAAAAGATGAAATATAAGCATCCTCTTATGGCAAAAAAACCATATAATCCTTCCTTTGGATGGAGAAGTATCTATTCAACTAAGGAACTGGTGGAACAAGGCGCGAGATGGGTGGTAGGCTCTGGTTGTTCAATCTCGGTTTGGCGTGATCCGTGGTTGCCAGATAATCGCCCAAGACCTGCTAATGGTCAATGTCAATTGTTGCTACCGAGCTTGATGGTTAATCATCTAATTAATCCAACTACGAAGGATTGGCATTTACCCATACTAGAGGAGTTTTTTGATCCGGTGGATATACCGATTATTCGGAGTATAGCGATCAGTAAATTTTATAGACAAGATCGATTAGTATGGCATTTTACTAAGTCAGGTAAGTATTCGGTGAAATCAGGCTATCGGTTAGCTCGAGAGTTAATTGAGGAAGTTGAATACGGACCCACGTGTATGGCTCTTTGAGCTCAAGCGTGGAAACTTGAGGTTCCCTCGAAGGTTCAACATTTTTTCTGGCTGATTGCTTCTGGTACTCTCCCTGTATTGGAACGGCTTGCGCATTGGGGTGTCCGATGTGATACCTTGTGTAAACGGTGTGCTTCGGCGACAAAGTCCATCAATCATGCTCTTTTTGAGTGTCCGCGCTCGCGAAGTATTTGGGAGCTGTCTCCTATATCGCTAGATCCGAAAGGTTTTTCATATGCTTCAATCTATGCGAATTTAGATTTTATATATTGGCGGGCGGCATCGCAATCGGGGATTTCTGATATCATTTCTCGTCTTCCCTGGATACTGTGGTCAGTCTAGAAAGATAGGAATAAAAAGGTTTTCCACAGAACATAGGCAGAGCCGGTGGATATTTTAACTGAGGCGACTAATGATAAATTATTTTGGGATGACACCAAATCTTTCTTGAGGAGTTATCACAATTCTCAGGATTTTTTGGAGGACAGGGAGCCTTCTCCCCGATGTCAGATTGACGGGTCATGGAAAAGTTCGGATGCTCTCTAGGGTTTGGGGTGGTGGTTTTGCAATGGTGATGATTTGACGCTTCTTCTGGGAGCCCGGAGTCATAGACGAGGCCTTACTCCCTTACACGCAGAGTTTCAAGCTCTGATCTGGGCTATGGAGTCTCTATTGGCGGCAGGGGTGCATTGTCAAGTTTTTGAAACGGAATGTGCAGAGTTGCTCGCGATGGTGCAGAAGCCCGATGCCTGGCCCGCTTTTTCGAACCTGTTGGAGGAGTTTTCTTTGATCAGATCATCCTTTCCTTCATTCACCCTGCACTGGATCCCACGAGAGTCTAATGCAAGGGCAGATTGTCTAGTGTGTTCTTCAAGATCTTTAGTTTCTGAAACTTCTTTTGTAAACTCTTTTTCTCCGGTTTGGGCAACCAATCTGGGAGTTCTCTTTTAGTTTATTAATGGTTGGTTGAAAAAAAAAAAATAATATACTGTTTCCTTATATAAAACTTAAACTTCTAAATTTTTTCGAACTTATAATTTTTTTTCCTACATAAAAGACCTAAAACTTTTGGTCTAAAATATGCCCTAGAAAAATTGATGCCATATCCTTGGTTTCACTTGCTTGGCCTATGGGTCGGGCCTTGAACCATGTTTTATTTTTACTTCAGGTTGTCATTTTTGTTGGTTGTGTTAATATTACTACATCATGAAAAAAATGAACTATTATGATTTAATAAGTTAAACATGTTAGGTTTTGTTCCTTTCTTATATTTTAGAATCTCTATTTCTTTTCTTTTCTTTTGGGCATTCATGTGGTAAAGCAGGCTAAAACTTCTTCTTATTGGATGATGCATGTGAGTCTTTCCACTGTAAATTTAGTTTCTTATTAGTCTTCATCTTTAAGAAAAAAACGTATTTTAAACTATTATAAAAAAGGAAAATTGTAAGTTACCATCATATGTTTAAAAAACAATGTTGTTAAACTTGTAAATTGTAGTGTCTTTTTATCTCATGGTACGATATGAGTTGCAAATTTATATACTATATCTGATTAATTTGATTTCTATAGTGAGTAGTATATGCTAATTGTATATTGATATCATATATTTTTAGGAATCTCAGTATCAAATAACGCATTCTCAAAAATACCCATTTTCCTATGTCACTTTTCAATAATACTCTTTCATGTTGTTCATTTTCAAAAGTACCCAATTTATATGTATAAAATGACTAAATTCTAAATTCTTAATTTCAAAAACTAAACTCTACCCCAGTAAAATTATATTCTAAATGTAAAATAGAGAACTCTGATCTTAAAAAAAAAATTCTTAAAATTAATTTAACATATTGTAATTTGTGTAAAAGATGACAAAAATGAAAATATTCATAAAAAGAGTATTCTTGAAAAGGGGTATCTCAAAAAGGAAATTTCTAACAAATTCTCATGTTGGAAAGAGGTTCCACAATTTCTCTACATTAAAAAATTAATATTATATGATAAGAAATTCAATGGTTTCTCACCAATGCACATGCTTTATGCTTTATGTATGGAAAATCTGAAGAGACAAAAAACCATAAACACTCTACTATGTAATCAACAAATTCTGCATGTGTTGAAATACTCTAATACTTATACTATATATAAAATAAAAATTCAAGTAACATCAAAAAAATGAACCGGAAAAAAATTAATATGACCTGTATATTTTTAAAATCACAAAAATAATCATTACTGAGTAAACAAATAAAAAATTAATAATCTCCAAATTACTAAAATTAAACAACAATATGTAAGCTACATCCGTACGTAGCACGGGATGACTTATAGTATATATATATATGATACTATGGTCCTATGGTCTAATATGTGTGAAGGGAAACTGAGAGTTTTAGATAGAACGAGGGAGAACAACTTTAGTTCTTCTTATTGTTTTCTTTCCATTCTACATAGATATATATGGGAGAAACAAGCTATGTCAACGTTATAATCTTGTCTTGTGAAGCTCGTGGCAACTCCGTCGGATAGGCGAACTCTTATAAGCATTTAGCGAGCCACTTGCCTTTTTCCGCTTCATATTGCTTTGTTCTTTCCTTGCTTCTTTTTAGTGGGTCTTCACTTACGGTTAGTCTTTCTTGCTTTGTAACTTTTCTATAGTTTTCACTTTTCAGTATTTCTCCTTACCAGTGATTTCTTTCAAAATTTGAAAATGGTATAAAACTTAACATTCATACCATTTTTTTAAAAAAAAATTACTATTCAAAAAATTACAAAGGTGTTGTTTAGTTAGTGGCAAACAAGTTTAAGTCTCCAAGTAATATTTGATCTTAGCTTTTGTAAATCCGAACCTAGTTGTTAGGTGACCTTGTTTAATCGGATAGACACTAACATACCCAATAAGTATATCCATGTGGAATTATTTAAGACTTGCATACCAAAAAAAAAAAAAAAAAGTGTGATACACGTCGAAAATTTGCATCCATACGCAAAACTTGATCACTTTCATACCAAAATCTTAAAAGAGTACCATAGGATTTTTTAGTGGCTCCATACTATAATATTCCAGTTTGTTTGTAACTTCGGTGATTTGTGTGATACAAATTATGATTAATTTATGAAAGTAATCCTTTTGGGAAATAGTATTCTCCTTTTGGGAAATAATATTCTCTTTATCAGCCGTTTCAAAACAAATAATCTCACGTCTTGGTATTTATCGTTATAGTTGTCATGATAAATGGTAGCGCGCGTCCCATGGTTTTTTTTTTTAATTTCTGTATGTTCTTGTGGTATCTATATAACGTTCTTGATTTTTTTCTTAGTATATCTACATGTTCTTGCATTTTCTTGATTTCAAGTTCATGTATCTAGTTTTCAGTTACGTTCTTAATTTTCGAAAGTACTACTAGCTCAAGTCTAGAGTCACTATAGAAAATACGATGTTGATGTCAAAGGTACAAATATGCTTTGTTCTGGGGGGGCCGACTTGCGCTGCTTTAGAAGGGAGACAAATTTGCTGCTTTACTCAAGCCCACACCCTCAAGGGGTTACTTCGTTACTTTCGTCAATTTGTACTTGAATTCCTTTTGTATTCGCCTGTTCAGTTAATTCAATAGCTTTAGGGAGACACGCGCGCATTCCTGACAACAGGCACGGGCGATAATCCAGGCAAGCTTCCCCGCAAGCCTCAGTGCGGCCTGTAGAGCACATGTAACGCACAGTCGGGTTGCTCACGCAGCGGATCTCAGTCCCAAGTGAGAAAGTGAGAATAGTCAGATGATCCCATCTCATAGATAATTGGCTGTCCCGCAGAGCTGGGCGCCGGGGACCTGGATGCGCTAGCGGTCGGCGCATAGGGGGGGTTAGTTGTCCCGTAACTCTTCCTCAGCCAGGCTTGGGCAGAATTGAGAATCTAAGGCGCTTAAGGAAGCATCTCGAATCGGGCGTGAAAAAGATCCATATACGGGTCAAGGTATAGATGTTAATATAAGGTGAACTTTTAAAAATTATCATAAACGTGCCATACTAAGTAAAATGGAAGATGCAGCGTTTCAACATTTTCAAAACTATTCCACTTTTGCTCTCTAGCTTTTTTGTTGTTTGGAGATTGAGTGATGGACGAGTCATGTGTATGGTGGAACCAGCGATCAAGATTTTTCTTTTTTACTATCTATACAAAGAATATACATGAAGTGGTTTCTAGTAAAGCATACAAGTTTTAAGTTTACGAAGTCGAATTCAAACTATTTTTTTTTGTAATTAGCTAGCTTTGGTGCTAGTTCGAATCTAGTGCTGATTGTGTAAGGAGGAGTCATGTGTGTATGTGAAACAATTTGGAGATACTTTTTTTTTTTACTAATTTCATGAAACCAAGACTTCATCTATTGCTCTTTTTAATGTTAAAAATAGAGAAAATAGTTTCATAAGATTTCTGTAGATACAAAATTAAATGCTAGTATGCTACATACACGCAAATAATATTATCTTCTCTTTGCATATAATACAGATAGCTTCATGACTTTTGTATTTTCTCACTTTGGTATTGTAAGCTTAGTATTCATAAAGTCAAAATCACCGGTTAACTAGCTAAATCACATTGTTTTGCTTTCATCTCTAAACGCAAATTTCATATGGTAGAAGCAGATTAGGCTTCCTTAAATCTGATAGTGATTAGTGATAACTTATAGAAGAATTATATATCTAAACAAAAAGAACTTGAGACCATGTTCAAATCCCCAGAAGATGCATTTCAACAAAAGTTATTGTATACAGGTAGGTAGATAACAGAGTGGCATATTTTTACTCAACTCTGAGTTACTCTTTAAGGTGTAACAACAGCTTCTGAGTTACTTTGCTCTGATTATAACAAGCTGCTCAAACAGTAGATGTAAGATCTTTCACCTGCAAAGTTCATGAAAGCCTAAATAAGACTTGAGGCTCAAGAAAACTTCTGAAACGTCATAATTCATTATCAATGGTCCATACTAACAAAAGATTAACATACCTTGCAACTGCAAACGAATCATCAATCAAACAGTAACAGTTCGAGCAAGGTCAAACAAACAAGACTCGCCGAATGAACACACACGCGAGATTGATTCGAACTTCCCCCAAATATCACCATCTTCACGTTTCTCCAACGCCACCTCCACGCACCAAGCAACATCCCGGCTCCCATTATAATATCCCAGAATCACTAACTTGCCACCAAAACTCACCATTCTAGACTCATAATAAACGAGAGGAGGCCAAAGATCTACACCCTTGACAGGTCTCCAAACCATATCCCTTGGATCATACACGACAATAGAAGAACCAAAACCCGACCGATCAGGAACATTAATAGCATACAGCAAATCATCAACCACACAAGACGAAGCGTACCAAAGAGCCCTCTGTGGACTTGCAGGTCCCCATTTCTCCCATCTAAGTAGTCTTGGATCGTAAGCCAAACAACAGTGATGATCCAAAATGTAGATCTTATTATCCAAAACCACATGTATAGGAAACACTCCGTTAGAACTAGCAACGGGAGAGAATGGACCAGGAACAGTCTCCCAAATCTCCTTCTCTACGTCGAACACTTCAACCCAATCATTATATCGTCTCTCGCGACCTCCCACCACGTAAATCTTTCCGTCAATGACTCCGGAGGCTGCGTAGCAACGATCCCTTTTCATACTCTGGAGCTGGCGATACGTGTGGGATCTGCAGTTTATGACAACCACAGACCTTACGCGATTTAAGCGGACGTTAAAGCCACCCATAACGTAAATCTTGTGTCCGATTGTGACGGCAGTGCATCCAAGAAACATTGGAGGAAGGGAACTGATTCTGCTCAACCGTAAAGAGATGTTGCTTCGATGGAGAATGTACCAGCTTGGGGGCTCGAAACGTGGGAACGGACTAATCAAGGTATAAAGAACCGGTTCAGTCAAGCCGAGGAGCGAGCGCGTTACGAAGAGTTGATCCGAAGAGATTACGTCACGGAAGGCTTTGGAGAGTAGAGATAGCCTCGGGTAATGACATCTCAGGATGAGTGCGACGGTACTTTCGATGAGTACCACTGGGATGTCTCGTCGACGAATCGGAGCAAGATTCTGATCGTCTTCTTTCGGATTCTCGTTTTGATTCTCTTCTTCTTCTTCTTCTTCTTCTTCTTCTCCTTTCTGAATCTTGGTTAGATCGCCGCCACTGGAGACGTCGTCGGAAGTTTCAGAGATTACAACCATCGTCACCACACTTGCAACAGAATTAACTGAACGCGAGAGCCTAATTCGATATTTGAAACTGAATTAATGTTTCTTCTTTACAACGAAACCATTATTATAACGAAGACGGTACCGACGTCGTATAAGTGATTATATATTGGGCCGCAAACTTTCTGAAACTATATAATTTTGTTTATATATCGATTAACTAAAAAAAAAAGTAAAGGAAGAAATTAGAATTAACTGAAAGTGTGAAGTAGATTTCTATTTTTGAAAGAAGCTGTTACGGATGTTGTGGTATTTTAGAAGGAACGAAGACACTGACGTCGCATAGACGATTTTCAAATGAGGCCTAATACGTCGCATATGCGATTTTCAAATGGGCCTAATTAGCGTTGACTTCTTGTTTTTTTCCATCAAGAAGGTGTTGATAACTTTTAAGTTTGATAATGGTGCTATTGCAATCTTGTTGATGGAGTTGTAGCTTACCTCCGTGTGCTTCCTTTCTAAAGCTATGCTCGGTGTAAGTCTGCTCAACTTCTTTAAATCTTGTTCTGATTTGCTGAAAATCAGAGAGATGAAATAAAATTATGTCTGTTTTTAATTATTGGGTTATGGACCTTATGGTTAGCTAAATTTGGTTTGGGATCTGTAGGTCGTTTTCTTCATTCTGGTTGGAGATAGCTTACAAATATAATACCGAATCACCATTCACATTCACTAAACTTGATCGTTATGGTGATGAAAATTGTAATCTGACTCATCATCAATCCATAATCGAAAGCTATGATTTATGTAGAAAATTTGGGAGAAGGTCCAAGAGAAACCGTTATCTATGGTGTTATCTTTGAAGAATTTGCTACGTACTTCTCCAAGATCAGAGTTACCAGACATACAGAGACCAGGCTCATTCTGAGGATCTGGATCATTCATCAGTTGGTCAGCTGCAAAATGTGGATCCACCTGCTGAATCTTCTCATAATCAGTTTGATGCAAGTCCTACAATTCATAATCAGCTTGAACATTCTAAACCAACTGATGAAAATACAATAGACACCCTTTGTTCGAATGCCATGGGAACAGTTTAAGAGAAGCAAGAGGTGAGCCGTGAGCCATTATCCTTTTCCAAAATTACAATATAATACTCTGTATACACTTAACCTGGAGTACTGTCTAATTCTTCTTGTGCTTAACATTGAACATGAAACTATCAAGGATCTGACGACCTCAGAGAGTCCATCAATCCATTCGCTGTAGAACTTAAAAAAAATCAAACCGATGGAATCAATTGATGAAATGATAAGCTTAAGAACTAAGCTTTTGGTTCTAACTTTTACAAGGAACACTATCTGATTCTCTTTTACTTTTGTTCTCCAGTTCGGATGCAGAGTGTTTATCGCATTTGCTGCAAGTCAAATCAAGAACCAAGTCACTTTGGTTTATTATCAAACACCAAATATAGGAACTTACAAAATAGCAGCGAAATGTATGAATGGCAAGATGATAGAAACGTTATGTTTGTTTTGTATCATGAAATGTATGTTTCATACAAAAGTATAGCGAGAGAATGTATTGGTTTCTTGTGTGTGCTTTGCTTCCTTAGAGCCCACGGCAACTGACGAGATCCTCTTGAACATTTTTGTTTTCTTCGGCTATATATCTTCATGAGCCTTGTATAAATTAATGTGATTTTGTGTTTACTATAAGTAAAAAGAAAAAGGGTAAAAATATGTTCATAGCTAGGGACTTTATATTTTCTCACCTGGATATTGTATTTGTAGTTGTACTTTACCCATAAAGACAAAAGTGTCTACTAAATCACTTTGTTTTGCTTCATCTCTAAACTCTAAACCATAAATTCATATTTGCTCATATGGTACGTAGCAGAATAGGTTTCGTGAATTTTGATTGTGATTACTTGCAAAAGAATGTTAGTGCAAGTAAATATGCATTACAACAAGTTCCGTAAGAAATTTTTGTACAAAGGCTAAAACAAGAATGGCCTACGCAGCTAAAGAAATCTACTCGAGGCTAATTATGTTATGTAAGAGTATTCACACTCTGCACAAAGATAAGAAGAACGAGTTACTCTTCAATGTGTCAGATATAACAGCTGCTGAACCACTTTTGCTTCATATTTGCTCTCATATCATCAAGCTGCTAGCTAAAACAGTAGATGTAATCAACCTGCAAATCCATGAAAGCCGAATAAGACTTGAGGTTACAGAAAATGTCATAATATCATTATCGATAAAGTCCATGCACATCAAATATTTTCTTTCTCCAGCTATTCAAAATCATACAAGTCATTCGAGTCATTCATATATCCAATTCTATTGTTATTTAGTTTTGGCCATAGAGTTAAAATTATTATATTTGATATCATAAAATTGGATAACTAAATCTAGAGTCAAAAACATCTAATCCAATATTATACTTTCTTATATTTATTTTATTCTTTGAGTTACACTATTATTTTTAAGTTTTTTTTGGTTGATGTATAATGTAAATATTGACATATTATACAAAAACCATATAATGTTGGACTAATAATAAATAACAAGTTCAACTCTACTAATTTTTTTCATACAAATAGAACCATATAAACATGTTGTACTAATTTATGTGTTTAAAAGTTTTAAAAATTATTCGAAAAACTAAATCTCCATATGTGTTTATTACTTACATGTTGTTTGAGCCTCAACCTTAATCATTTGTATATGATAACTTGGAGAGCATGATTGATATATTTTAAAAATAATTTTGAAGATTGCAATCATATAAATATATATTTCACAAATCGTGTTTGATTATTTTATGCCACATTTAAAATCAGACATTAAAATTTGGGATTCTAAGTACCTCACAAATATCAAAAACGTATTATATATGTTAAACTAGTCTAAAATTAAATTTCATATGTAAATATATATATATATATATCTATAAACATATAGATAGTTAAGATATACAAACTTTTGTTTGCTACTATCTCAATAAATAGCAAAAATAAATTAGTTAGAATTTGAAATAAAATTATTAGTTAATATAGAATTCCATCTCGAATAAAATTGTAAATGGGTTATTTACCCATAAGGCCCATCAGGCCCATAAAGTTCATCAGGCCCAGTAAAGAAGATCGCTAGGGTTTAAGATTCAGAGTGAGAACAAGGAGGCGATGAAGTACTGAATCTGTGTGTAGACGAAGGAAGAGAGAAAAGAGTTGGCGAAAAAATGGACGCAAACATGATGGCTGGACTAGATGGTCTTCCTGAAGAAGACAAAGCACAAATGAACTCCATGATTGAGCAGCTTCAGCTACGCGACAGGTTCGTCTCTTAGATCTATGGTTCTGTTCTCTTTTCCTTCGTTATATCATTTGGGATTGTCGCAAAAAATTTCGACATTTTTTTGGCTTCTTGGAATAATTAGGGAAATTAAATTACGACGATGTATTGAAATTTCTTGAACTAGAAACCGATCGTGCTAGATAGATCTTTGGATCGTTGTTTTGTTTATCAGGTTCCTAGGCTTCATTGACCTAGTTTTCACAACTGAACCAGCCTATCTCCCTGTATGGGGCTTACACTTCGAATTGTTGATTCAGCGCCAGGTTCAAGCCCTGACACGAAAGAATACAACACTTTTAAGAATGTCACATTATATTCATGAAATGGGTTGGATTGACAAAAAGAAACGAAGTGATATCTAGTGACATTATCTATTTAGTCTCGAACTGCTCTGTTCTAGTTTATATTGTTCTTGTTGTCTGCTCTTATCAAGGCCAAGAATAATTCTGAATTTGCAATCTGCCTTGACTCTGTCGCTTGTTGTTGTCTGACATTGAAGCGTGATCTCCTTTAAACCAGTGCAGCCAATTAATGTTGCAACTGGACGTTAAAGGAACAACAACTTATTCACTGTCTATTGGAAATGAGAGTTCATTGTTCTGTGTTTAGACCTTAACTTATGCTTTGTGTTGTGGTGTTTATTTTGCAATTACTTTCAGCTTGAGGATGTACAATTCATTGGTCGAGAGGTGCTTTGTGGACTGTGTTGATAGCTTTTCACGCAAATCTCTACAGAAACAAGAGGAGTCTTGTGTTATGCGGTGCGCTGAAAAGTTCCTTAAGCACACTATGCGCGTTGGTATGCGTTTTGCTGAGCTTAATCAGAACGCACCAACCCAAGACTGAAAAAAACTCTGCTTTCTTCAGTTTTGTGTTTTTTTTTGGTACGGTTTATTGTCCCAAACCAGAATAAACCGGTTGTTAGTTGTTCAGGTTACTCTTCTGTGAACACCAAACTCCTGTACTGTGAAATTGTTTTGACTAAATCCAAATTCTGATATTGAAATTTATTTGTATTTCATTGGAGAGTCTACAGAAAAACATATCATATCAGTAAATTAGTGACCATTTCCGAATTTTCATTATACTCATTCTGGTTTTTATACATAAATTAAATTGTATCATTCACAATCATAGTGTTGAAGCATCTCGATGACGTTTATATCAGTTTTTCGTTATACCTGCATTGTAAACCGGGGTGAAGTCCGGTTTGAACAAACCAAAATTTTGCTCGGAAATCGAAGGTTTGAGGTTCTCGTTAAAAAGAGCGAATATGCAAGTCTCGAAAACCCGGTTTGGCATCAATGGAGTTCCCTTACCGGAATTCACATGCTTTAGAAGGTTCCGGTTGTATGTAGCCGCATAATCTAAACCAACGCCGGTCTGATTCGGTTCACCAGCTGAGGGCCAACCGTTTTCAGCCACAATGATGTCCACGTCTCCGTACCCGATCCGTTTCATTGCGGAGTAAACCGCGTCAAGCTGAGCGTCGAACATGTTGGTGTAGTTCAACTTCGTAACTGGGTCAACGACGACTACGTCTTTGGAGTTAAAGAGTGCGTAATTTAATGTTTCGGGTCCGAACCCAAATTATGGGGATGGGTTAACCATAAAGGAGACTTCGTGCGGTTATGGAAGTCGAGGATTGGAGCGAAGATGGCTTTGTCGTAGCCTCTACGCAACTTTCCGGAGCTAGGTGGTTCGGAGGAGCCTGAGAGGACACCTAGCGAGTGAGGCGTAGAGACTAAGATCCCAGTGATGCAGAAGATCACAGGTAGTGCAGAAGATCAATGATGAAGATGAAATGAAGTACTAATATTAAGGGTGTGTGGAGATTGTCATTCCAGTTACGTCGTTTAAGTAAACCAGTTTAATTGTTTTGCTCCCATACCCATCTTCACATCTCTAAATTAAACCAAGATTTCAAATTGCTTATATACTTGAAGGCTTGAAGCACAGTTGGTCTTTAAATGTTAACAAGAAAATCAAATTTCATAAGATTTCAGTAGATGAAAATGTTACTTACAAACAATTAGGACTTTGTATTTAATTTTCTCACTTTGAAATTGTAGTTACCAATAAAATAAGTCAAAATTTGCTTTTAAACTGAGACCAATGTTTCTTCTGCTTATCTCTAAACCAATGTTTCTTATATTGTGCAACTACACACACCAAAAATGATAGTTAACGAAGATGCATTTCAACAAGTTTCGTAAGAAATTATGTTTCAAGGCTAAGAGAATGGCCTAGTCATCTACACAGCTTAAGAAATATACACAAGGTTAATTGTGTATGATAGTAAGAGTATATACTAATCACATTGTGCACAAAAGTTAAGAAGGACGACTTACTCTTTGATGTGTCAAGTAAACAGTTGTTGAGTCACTTTGCTTCGTATATATATATGCTCTCTCATATTAACAAGATGCTCAAACAGTAGATCGATGTAATAATTAAAGAACCTAGCCAAGACTACTTGAAGCTAAAGAAAAGGCCTGAACATGATTTATATCATCATCAATAGTCCAAACTCATCACAGAAAACATACTGTGATGGTATCATCCCACGATGGAATCATCAAACCATATCAGTTTGATTAAGCACAATCAAAGGCGACTTTGCAGGATGAAAGCACATGCAATCTTGATTTGACCTGACCCCAACTATCACCATCTTCTCACGTCTTTCCAGTGCGATCTCTATGCACCAAAATGTCTTTTTTACCAGTAACAATCGCAACAACCCCTGTTCTCTGTTTAGAAACCCTAATTTGTTGTTAAAATGATAAATGCTCCTTGAAGATCCTTTTTTGTAGTCACTATCAAATCAGATCAAAACCACCGGTTACGGTTTGTCTTGCTTTTATAATATTGCTAATATACTTGAAGCACGGTGAGTCTTTTTAAAATGAGAACAGAGTATCATACAATACAAACGATATTATCTTCTCTCTTTGTATGATCTATATAGAAAACTTCAGGCTTCATCAGGACTCTGTACTTCCACAGTTTTATATTCTTGTTACCCATAACATCATAACCACCGGTTAATTAGATCACTGTGTTTTGCTTCATCTCTATTATACCAAGATATCATATTGCTCATAGTAGAAGCAGATTACTCTGCTTACTTACAAAAAAGTTATATATCTAAACTAAAAGCAAACAGAAAATACTTGAGACAATGTTACTGAAAGAAGAACAAAAAACCCAAAATAATGATGCATTCCAACAGGTCTCGTAGTGGCCGACTCTACACAAAAAGATTAAGAAAGACGAGTTACTCTCTAATGTGTCAGAACAAGTTTCTGAGTCACTATATATGCTTCATACTTGCTCTCATGTAAACAAGCTTCTCAGAAACAGTATATGTAATATGAGATCCTTTATTCATCATGACCTGCAAGTTAATGTAAACCTAAATATAAGACTTGAGGCTCAAGAAAAATGTCATAATTCATCATTAATACTCCAATACTCAACAAAGATTAACATACCTTGCAGCTGCAAACGAATCATCAAAACGTAACAGTTCGAGAAATCACAAAGAAAGCTGAAGAATGCACAGGCGATATTAGTGACTCGACCGGCGAGGTTGATTCGACCTTCCCCCAAATAGCACCATCTTGACGTTTTTCCAACGCAACCTCTACACACAAAACGTTTTTTTCCGTGTCATGATCACAACTATCCTGGCTTTGACACCATACCAATATCACCAACTTCCCACCAAAACTTGCCATTCTAGAAAAAAAATAACCGAGACTAGGCAAATCATCTAAACCCTTGACAGGTCTCCAAACCATATCCTTTGGATCATACACGACAATCGAAGATCCAACAGCCGCCACATCAGGAAAATTATTAATAGCATACAACAAATCATCAACTACACAAGACGAAATGTGCCAAAAACCCCTCTGTGGAGTTCCTTTTGCCCAAGTACTCCATCTAAGTCGTCTCGGATCGTAAGCCAAACAATAGTGATGATCCAAAATGTAGATCATATTATCCAAAACCACATGTATAGGAAACACTCCGTAAGAACTAGCAATGGGAGAGAACGGACCAGGCACAGTTTCCCAAATCTCCTTCTCTACGTCGAACACTTCAACCCAATCATTATATCGTCTCTCGCGACCTCCCACCACGTAAATCTTTCCGTCAATGACTCCGGAGGCTGCGTAGCAACGTTCCCTTTTCATACTCTGGATATATTTCCACCTATGGAATCTACAGTCGATGACAATCACAGCCTTTACGCGTTGTTTTAAGCCGTTAAGTCCACCCATAACGTAAATCTTGTGTCCGATTGTGACGGCAGTGCATCCAGTGTAAGATTTGCGGAAACAGCGTTGAATAAAAAGAATCATGATAGAATGAGTGTTACTTAGATTAGTAAAAATATCGATTGTTGGTTACAACACATATATAGCTACTAAAGCAACATGTAGCCGTTACATAGACATTAAGAATGAAAAGGACTTAACAGAGTATCCCAACTGAAAGTGACTTGTGCCTTGTTTGACTAGTCTATCTCGATCACATGTGACTCTTCTGCAACAGCCTGCAATTCCTATATTCTGGATCCTTCTTTTCCAATGCCACTTGTTATTCATAAGGCCTCTGCTTTCACCATTCTTATTCGGTCCACAGCCCATTAGTGATTCGTACGGATCATCGTACGGACATGCGTACGGATACTCGATCACATGTTACTGATCTCATATCCTCAACCAATACTCCCCCTCAAGTTTAGTCGTAGACATGACTAAACTTGGATCTCCGTGATATATCACCTCGTTAAAACCCTTGATATATAAAACTCGGTGGGACAAAACTATATCTAGGGAAAAAGAGTATGATCATCACGGAGAAAGAGGATTTGTGATCAGGGACGAGTAAGGTCCACAAGTCCAAGCTTGCTATAGATATGTGAGCAAACCTTGTAACTTGCAGCCTTAGTAAAGATATCGGCTAATTGATCTTCACTTGGTGTGTAGCAGGGGAGAGTGACTCCTTCCTCGATCTTTTCTCGAACTTTGTGGCAATCTAACTCAATATGTTTGGTTCTCTCATAAAATACAGAGTTGGTTGCTATGTGAATAGCCGCTTGATTGTCGCAATGCATAGTAATAGGAGTAGGGGTCTTGATACCGAAGTCTTCAAGTAATGCCTTCAGCCATGTAAGCTCGGTCGTTAGCTTCCTCATAGCTCTATATTCAGATTCTGCACTTGACATTGAGACCACCTTTTGTTTCTTTGTTTTCCATGTGACTAGATTACCTCCAATGAAAGTGCAGTAGCCTGTGATAGATCTTCTATTTGTCTTATCACCACCCCAGTCAGCATCGCAATAGCCTACAAGTTCAGTGTTAGCGTTCTTTCCCATCCAAATTCCTTGTCCGGGGCTTCCTTTGAGATAGTGAAGAATCCTCTCTAGCAGACTCCAATGATATGTTGTAGGAGCTTTCATATATTGACTCACCTGGTTCACAGCAAAGCAGAGATCAGGTCTAGTTATAGTCAGATATATTAACTTACCAACCAGTCTCATGTAGCGAGAGGGATCCTTATAAGGTGGATCTTTCCTCTCCCCCTTTCGCTCAACTTGGTATCCATCAGGAAGCGGTGTATCTACCGGTTTAGCTCCTAGTTTCCCTGTCTCATACAACAAGTCAAGAGTATATTTTCTCTGTGATAGAAATAGACCCTCCGGAGAGCGATATACTTCAATACCCAGAAAGTATTTAAGTTCTCCCAAATCTTTTATATCAAATACAGACTTAAGATGAGCTTTAACCTCTTTAATACCTTCTGTGTTGTCTCCAGAGATGATTAAATCATCAACATAAATGAGAACAACAACAATACCTTCGGCACTTTGCAGAGTAAACAGAGTAGCGTCCATATGAGACTTCTTAAAGCCATGGTTTAGGAGTATAGTGCTTAGCTTTTGGTACCAAGCTCTTGGAGATTGTTTTAGGTCATATATAGCTTTCCTTAGCCGTAACACTTTCCCGGGAGCAATGATATTTTCAAGACCCGGTGGAGGCGTCATATATACCTCTTCTTCTAGCTCTCCTTGTAAGAAAGCGTTTTTAACGTCCATCTGCCATAATTCCCAAGATAGGTTAGTAGCAAGGGATAACACTACTCTTACCGTGTGGAGTTTGGCTACTGGTGCAAAGGTATCCTTGTAATCTTGCCCATATGTTTGTGTGAATCCACGAGCCACCAGTCTAGCCTTATATCTCTCAATGTCTCCATTGCTCAAATATTTGATCGTGAAAACCCATTTTGAGCTTACAGTCTTTATCCCTGGTGGGAGATCAGCTTCATCCCATGTATGGTTGCGTTTCATAGCTCCCACTTCATCGTCTACAGCATTTAACCATTCTTTACTTTCTTTAGCTTCCTCATATGTGTTTGGTATGTGATGTTCTTCGATTTTGTTAAGGAATGCACGATGATCAGCTGGTAGCCGTGCAAAAGAACATACAGCTTGGATCGGATGAGCAACGGCCTGATTGTTATAGTAAAAATCTTTATCTCCCCACGTAGACAGAGGAGGTCTCACCCGAGCACTGCGTCTTAATGGTTGGTGGGTTGTTTCCACCTCTTCTATTGCTTCTGGTGGATTTGTATTCTCCCCTCTGACTCACTAACCGTTAAGTCGAGCAGAGTTGCAGGTGAGTTCTGTGGAGGCTCCAGAGGTTCAGTCGAGGGTTCCTCTGCATTTTCCAGAGCCGTATCGCGTTGAGTTGACCGTTGTTCAGTTCCTGATGGAGCTCCAAGATGATCAAGGAGAAACTTGAGGCTTGCTGATCTATCAGTAGGTGTCGCCAAATTCTCCAGGTCGTGCCAGTCTCTTTTATCAAAGTAACCTTGGCTCTCCAGAACCTTGACATCTCGTGATACAAAAGTGCGATTGTGAGTGGGATCAAAGTATTTGTAACCCTTTTGTGTGATCGAATAGCCGAGGAACATACACTTGGTGCTCTTAGCATCCAGCTTGTTTCGAAGCTCCCCTGGTATAAACACAAAACAAACACAACCGAATACTCTAAGATGATCAATTGATGGTTTGGTTGTGTTTAGTACCTCAAATGGTGACACATCGCCTAACACCTTTGTCGGAATTCGATTGATGAGGTAGCATGCCGTCATTACTGCATCTCCCCAATACCTCTTAGGAACATTAGTGTGAAACATCATCGAACGTGCGACTTCCATCAAGTGTCTGTTCTTTCTCTCTGCAACTCCATTTTGTTGCGGAGTGTATGGACAGCTTGTTTGATGCATGATACCGTGTTTGGATAAGTGATCTTTGAACCTAGTACTCGTGTATTCACCTCCATTATCTGTTCTAAACACTTTGATCTTGGCATTAAATTGGTTAGATACATAGCTTTGGAAGTTTATGAATGCATCAATAACACGATCTTTGGAAGGGAGAAGGGTAATCCAAGTATATTTGGATTTCTCATCGATAAAAGTCACAAAGTATTTGTTGTTATCCCTAGATATGCACGGTGAAGTCCATACATCTGAGTGAACTAAATCAAAACATTTTTCATAAATAGTAGTTGACTTAGAGAAAACAGTTTTACAGTGTTTGCCAAGGATACATGCTTCACATCTAGAGTGATCAAACAAAACATTGGGAATTAGTAACTCAAGAGCTCTAGAGTGAGGATGGCCTAATCTAGCATGCCACATAGCACTGAGAGAGACATTTAAACAACTAGCAATAGTAGGTTTAGAAGCACTCGGTGAGGTGTCATCAAGAATGTAAAGATCATCTTTGGTACCACCTTCTCCAAGTAGTTTTCCAGACTCAATATCCTGAAATTGAACATCATTAGGTCCGAATATAGCATAACAGTTTAGATCAGTGGTTGCTCGTTTGACAGATAGAAGGTTAGAGGTGAATTTAGGCATGTAGAACGCTTTTGATTCCTTATTAAATAACCTTAAGCTACCAATTCCTTGGACTGGAATACTATCACCGTTAGCGATTATAACATTACCTCTAGCCGGTTTTATATTTTCAAGTAGATTAGAGTTACTAATCATATGGTGTGATGCACCAGAGTCAACGACGAGTGACCTATCTGAACTATGAGTGAGAAAAGTTTTACCAGAATCTTTCATGGCGGCTAGAGACTTGAGAAATGCTTCCAGATCTGACTTCTTAACGTAATCTCCAGACGCCATTCCTTCTCCATTCTTTGAGGTTCCGGCTTCACTCTGTTCTTCTTTGACTTTGGTTACATTAACTCTTGGCTCCTTGTTAGCGCTTGGTCTCAAATGTGGATGCAGGAACCAACACTTATCTTTGGTGTGATTCTTACGTTTGCAATGTTCACATCCTTTTGATCTTCTCTCATCAGGTCGGTATGTTCCTTTGTTTGCCATTGAGAGCTCACTTTTTCCAATAAACAACCCGAGTGAGCCTTGTTCCTTCTGGATTTGCGAGCAGACTTCATCAAGACTCGGTAGTTTGTCTGCTCTCAAGATATGTTTAATAAGATCAGTAAAGGTCGGGTTGAGGGTTAGAAGAAGAGCAAAGACTTTATCTTTTTCTCTTCTTTCATTAAGTACCACAGGATCCATGGTGTTTGGTCTGAGCATCTCAAACTCTGCCCACAGAGACCTAAACTTGCCAAAGTGTTTATTGAACTCCATATCTTCTTGAGTTAGCTCATTTATGGCCTTCTTCACTTCAAAGACCCGAGTGAGGTTAGATATGTTGCCAAATACATTCTTCAGTGTCTCCCACAGTTCACTCGCGGTCTCACAGTATGAGTATGCTTCGAGAATGGGAGCTTCACGGGAGTTTTGAAGTATAGAGAGAACAGTCTGGTCTTCTTGAAACCATTTAGCTTCCTCTTCGAGCTTAGCTTCTTCCTCCTCTTCTTTGGTGGTTTCTTTACCATCTTCTTTGGTGACTTTCTTTGGAGCCCTTGTCCCTTCAATATGGTTCCAAAGTCCGCGGCCACATAGTGCGGTTTTAGTGGTTCTTGACCACAAGAGGTAGTTTCCTCCCTTAAGGACCGTTGGTAACACAAGTGGTTTCGAGTTCTCCATACTTGCGTAAAGTGAGGATATTGGTTGAGGATATGAGATTAGTAACATGTGATCGAGTATCCGTACGCCTGTCCGTACGATGATCCGTACGAATCACTAATGGGCTGTGGACCGAATAAGAATGGTGAAAGCAGAGGCCTTATGAATAACAAGTGGCATTGGAAAAGAAGGATCCAGAATATAGGAATTGCAGGCTGTTGCAGAAGAGTCACATGTGATCGAGATAGACTAGTCAAACAAGGCACAAGTCACTTTCAGTTGGGATACTCTGTTAAGTCCTTTTCATTCTTAATGTCTATGTAACGGCTACATGTTGCTTTAGTAGCTATATATGTGTTGTAACCAACAATCGATATTTTTACTAATCTAAGTAACACTCATTCTATCATGATTCTTTTTATTCAACGCTGTTTCCGCAAATCTTACATGGTATCAGAGCTGGATTGTTGATTCTGGGATACATCGGAGGAAGTGAAATGATTCTGCTCAATCGTAAAGACATGTTTCTTCGATGGAGAATGTACCAGCTTGGGGTTCCAAAACCGGTTCAGTCAAGCCGAGGAGCGAGCGCGTTACAAGGAGTTGATCCGAAGAGATTACGTCACGGAAGGCTCTGGAGAGTAGAGATAGCCTCGGGTAATGACATCTCCGGATGAGTGCGACGGTACTTTCGATGAGTACCACTGGGATGTCTCGACGAATCGGAGCAAGATTCTGATCTACTTCTTGATCTTCTTCTTCTTTCGGTTCTTTGTCTTGATTCGCTTTTTCTTCTTCTTCTTGCGGGTTCTTTGTTGGATCTCCGCCATTAGAGCCGTCGTCGGGAGTTTCAGAGATCAAAACCATCGCCGCCGTGTGAGTGTGACCAAGTCTTTGAGTTAGTTATGAGATGTTTAACTGAAAAGTGTGACCAAGTAGACTTTGAAAGAAGCTGTTTATTACGTTTGTTGTAGACCTGTGGTATATAAAAGGAACGAAGACCCTAACGGCGTCGTATAGATGATAGTAAAATGAGGCCTAAAACGTCGTCGTATAAGCGATATTCAAATTATGGCCTTATTAAGGCCCAAACAAAAGTACAGTTTCTGAAGGAACTTGAATTATTTTGTTTATTTTATAAAAAAATAGGAATGGGAAGAAATGAGAATTGCTGATAATGGAGAAAAAAATTCTAGGGTATTTGCAACTGAACGATGAGGTAGAAGAAGACGGCGGCGAGGCACCGCGGCTGCTGGAAGAAGAGTTTTCACGGAAAGGAAAAAGCTTCTACGAGGTTTTTAGTCTCAGAGGAATCCGAGTTAACCGGGTCGACCCGGGTTTCATTTCCTGCTCTTTCAAGGTCCCTCTTCGTTTGACGGTTCGTCTCTCTGTCTCATTCCTTGAATTTGCGATGAGAAATGGATAATTTGAGGTTATAAGATGAGAAGTAGATTAATAGTGGTGTGTGATGATCTGAATTTGATTTGTTTCTCCACTGAGCCATCTTGTGAATTGTGATTAGAGAATCAAAGGCAGAAGAAGATCTCCTCCTTTTGTATTACATATATTGTAGTTGTAGCTTGGATTTGAAACGTGATTTTTTGGTTTATTACTAACTTCTTTGAACAGAATCATCAAGACATTTTTAGGAAATGGATAATTTGAGGTTTTAAGATGAGAATTGGGTTTATACTCTGTATGATGATCCACTGAGCCACCGGTGTTATATTTTTGCTTTGAAGTGGTTCTTGTAGTCTTATGAGCAGAATCAGGAAGAAGAAGATATATATATATATATATATATATATTGTAGCCCGGACTTGTTTTTGTTGTTTGTATTTGAGACGTGATTTTTGGTTTTTTACCCTTTTAACGTGGTTCTTTGAGCAGAATCCTGAAGATATTTTTAAAATACTATAGATTGGACTTTTAAAACGGTGGTATTGATCACTTTTTAAGTTTGATAATGGCAGGGTAGAGACGGGAATCTAGCTAATGGTGCTATTGCAAATCTTGTGGATGAAGTTGGTGGAGCGCTTGTACAAGTCGTAAGCTTACCTTTGTGTGTTTCTGTGGACATGTCTATTGCATTCCTTTCTAAAGCTAAGCTCGGTGTAAGTCTGTCTTCTCGTCTTCTTTTTTTCAGTCTTTCATTTGGACCGCTTGTTGTGTGATTTTGTTGAATAGTCAGAAAGATGATTCTGAAATGGAAATGATATTTTTTCAGGAGGAGTTGGAGATAACGTCGAGATTGTTAGGCGAGAGAGGAGGTTATACAGGAACACTTGTTGTTGTGAGAAACCAGAGGACCGGAGAGATTATAGCAGAAGGTCGACATTCTCTCTTTGGCAGACAAGCTAGTAAGCTCTGAGGTCGAATCTTCCTTTTGGCATTCTTTGTTTGGCACCTTCAAGTGTTTCACTGTTATGTGTTATGGTCAGCTAAATTTGATTAGGGATCTGTTAGGATGTCGTATTCTTCTTTCTGGTTGTGTAAACTTAATCATTTGTAGAGATAGCTTATAAATATAATACCGAACCACCATTCACGTTCAGAAAACCTGATAGTTCTGGTGATGAAAATTGCAATCTATCTCATCAATCCATTCACATTCAGTAAACTTGATAGCTACGGATCCTCTTTGGCTTTTTTGTTTTCTTCGCCGCCGTGTGAAGTTTTCAGCAGCAACGAATTAGCTGAAAGGGAGAAGACTAAAGTAGATTTGTGAAAGAAGCTGTTACGTTCCTTATGGTATGTATAATGAAACCATAATTCAGAAACTTCGTTAAAAGCGATTCTTTTGTATTAATTCATTTTTTTCTTTTTAATTTCTAGGTAAGTTGTAAAAGTATATCATCTAATTTTTATAATGGTTTTTTTTTTTTCCCTTCAGTCTCAAAAACAAATCACCTCTTTTATAAGTCTCTCAACATGACTCACAAGCTACATTGATATCCATCCTTAGAAACTCGAGTTTGTGTTTCAAATGGCGTACTCCAAATGCTTTGTATTCTTAATTCTTAAACATATTTGTATTCTTAGGCTATATTTTTTTCGTGTGCCTTGTAGAAGAAGTTAAATATAAAGGTAGTTTTGTCTTTAAGCTCAGAACACTAAATCATTTCGTGTTTGCTTCAGCTCTAAACCATAATTTCATAATATTGCTCATATAGTCATATACATAATAGCAGATTAGGTTTCGTTAAATCTGATTGTGATTACTTAATTACTGAAGAATGATATATTTCAGAAAACAAAAAGAAGCATAAACTAGTTAACCCAAAGTTGCATTCCAACAAGTCTCGTAAGAATCAGTTGAAAGAGAAAGAGTGGCCAACTCTACACAAGGCTTGTTCTGTTAAGACGGATCACATTTTTGCATGAAGGTAAGAAGGAAGACGAGTTAGTTACTCTTTAAGGCGTCTGATAAAACAGCTTCTGCACCAGTTTTTGCTTCATATTTGCTCTCATATCAACAAGCTGGTAGCTAAAAACAGTAGATGTATTAAAAAGACCCTTCTTCACCTGCAAAATCCATGAAAGCCGAATAAGACTTGGGGTTACAGAAAATGTCATAATATGATTGTCAATATATATAGTCCATGCACATCAAAAGAGAAACCTACCTTCAACTGCAAGAAACCATCCCATAGATCATCAAACCGTAACAGAGCAAGAAAGATCAATAGAAGGTGAGGTCCCGGAGATAAGCACAATCGCCTTTGAATCGACATTCCCCCAAATCTCACCTCCTTCACGTCTTTCTAACGTGATCTCTATGCACCAAGTATCATTATAGGTGGTGTTTGAAGTGGCCAAAACCATCAGCTTCCCACCCACATTCGCCATTTGACACACAGAGTATCTGAGGTAAGGCAAGCCATCTAAACCCTTCACAGGATTCCAAACCATTTCAACTGGATCAAATACCACTATTGGATGTTTAAGAAAACGCAGTACATCAAAGCTATACAAGAGATCCTCAATCACACAACACGGTTTGCGCCAAAAATCTATCAGCTTAGATGATCCAAGTCCCCAAGACTGCCATGTACCTTGTCTTGGTTCGTAGACCAAAGCACGGAGAGCATCCAAAATGTAAATCTTGTTCTGCATCACCACAGATGTGACAAACCCTCCTCCTGGCATATTAGAGTTGTAGTGGGATGGATCAGGCACAGTACTCCAAACCCCGGTAGCTACATCGAACACTTCGATCCAATCATCATGACGATTCTCGCAACCTCCGATGACATAAATCTTTCTGTCAATGACTCCGGCGGCTGCACGGTAGCGAGGCCTGTGCATACTTGGGAGACAGTCCCAAGCGTGGAATCTACAGTCGAGGACAAACACAGTCGATACAGGGTGGTTCAACCCGTTCAAACCACCGATCACATACATATTGTATCCGATTGTGACCACAGAAGATCCAGGATACATAGGAGGAAATGAAGGGACCTCGCTCAAGCTTTCTGAGATGTTTAAGTTGAGAATGTGCCATCTCGAGAAACGTTCGTAACTATAAGGGAATCCGATCAAGGCATAAAGAACCGGTTCGGTGAGGCCGACTTGCAAGCGCCTGCTGTAGAGTTCCGGCGAAGAGATGACGCGAAGAAAGGCTATGGAGATGAGAGATAGCCTCGGGTAATGACATCTCCGGACGAGTGCGAGGGTTCTTGCGATGAGTGACTCTGGGATTTTTCGAGGAGCAAGATTCTCTATTTCAATTTCAAAGATCAAATCATCGGAAGTTGTATCTACGCCATTAGAGCCGTCGTCGGAAGTTTCAGGGGTCAAAGCCATCGCCACCGTGTGATGTCTTCAGGCTTCAGCAGCAACGAATTTTAACTGAAAGTGAGTAGAGAGTTTGAAAGAAGCGGTTACGTTTCTTGTGGTATAATAGAAGGAACGAAGACCTCAACGACGTCGTACAGATGATTGTAAAATGAGGCCTAATATCAAATTAGGGCCTTATGAGGCCCAAAAAAAAGTACAGTATCTGAAGAACTTTGACTTATTTTGTTAATTTTATCCTAAAAAAAAAAAATAGGAAGTGGGAAGAAATTAGAATAGAGGAAGATGAATGATGATAATGGAGAAACAAATTCTAGAGTATTTGCAACTGAGCGATGAGGAGGTAGAAGAAGACGGTGGTGAAGCACAGCGACTGGAACTGGAAGAAGAGTTTTCACGGGAAGGAAGAAGCTTCTACGAGGTTTTTAGTCTCAGAGGTATCCGAGTCAACCGGGTTTCATTTCCTGCTCCTTCAAGGTCCCTCTCCGTTTGACGGTTCGTTCGTCTTCCTCTTCGTAAGATTCAGTGACAAGTAGCAACGTCATAGGGTTTTTAGGAATTGGATTATTTGAGGCTTTTAAGATGAGAATTTGGTTTATTATACTCTTTATAGTAGTACTAGTGGATGATGATCCGAATTGCTTTGTTTCACCACTGAGCCATTGTTGTTCTTATAAGATTTGTTTAGAATCAAGGAGAAGAAACTCAATTGTTGTTTAGATCTCCTTGTAATTGTTTATATATAGTAGTGTGTGATGATCTGAATTGGTTTGTTTCACCACTGAGCCATTGGTTTGTTCTTGTAAGATTTGTTTAGAATCGAGGAGAAGAACAAGATCTCCTTGTAATTGTTGTTTGTATATTAGCAGAGAAACTCAATTATTGTTTTCCCTTTGAGATGGTGTTTGATCAACTTATAAGTTCTGATGAAGGCAGGATAGAGACATGAATCTAGCTAATGGTGCGATTGCGAATCTTGTGGATGAAGTTGGTGGAGCGCTTGTACAAATCCAAGGCTTACCTCCTTGTGTTTCTGTGGACATGTCTATTGCATTCCTTTCTAAAGCTAAGCTCGGTGTATGTCTCCTCAACTCCCTTTTTTTTTTGTTTATTTGACCACTGCTGAAGAGTGTCATAGAAATGGGATAGAGAGAGAGATATATATAATTTTGAAATGGAAATTAATATACTTTCAGGAGGAGTTGGAGGTAACGTCGAGATTGTTAGGCGAGAGAGGACGTTATAAAGGAACACTTGTTGTTGTGAGAAACCAGAGGACCGGTGAGGTTATAGCAGAAGGTCGTCATTCTTTGTTTGGCAGGCAAGCTAGTAAGCTCTGAGGTCTAATCTTACTGTTATGTCTATTCAATGATAAGGTTATGTTTCTTTCACTGTTATGTCTGTTTTCTGTTTTGTGTAATCTTAAACCTTTGTAAATATAAAGATGAGACCGAACCACCATTCAATAAATTTGATATTTTTGTGATGATCATAATGGTAAAATCTCTCTCATCAATCCAAAATCCAAAAGCTGTGATTAAGGTAGGTATTACAAGAAGGTCCAAGAGAGAAACTGCTATCTATGGTTTCAGCTTGGCTTTAAAAGTAAACACTAAGTTATAAAAATTATACACAGTTAACAACTGCTGTAACAACTCTATTCTCTTCCTCGTATAATGTAACACAAACAAATAGTTGACCAAGAATTTTTGATACATTGGAAGCTAACTATATTGTAAATAGCAGAAGCAAAAAATTCAGAACGCTGTTGAACTGACCGTGGTTTCTATTGAGACGAACCAGTAGGAACAACAACATCAGCAGATTGCTGAGAGGATCCTGAAGGTACTGTAGACACAGAGTCAGCTGGTGGAACAGAGACTGAGCTTGGAGGAGGGGGATTAGGCCTTGAAACGGGACTTGGTTGTTGCGGATAAGGATGAGGAGCTTGTTGTGGCGGGCCATGGTGGTAAGGAGGATACTGCTGGTAAGGTGGTTGCATGTATCCTCTATATTGTGGTGGCGGGTATTGCTGGTGAGGATAATGGCCATGTTGCTGCATCGGGTAAGAAGACGAAGAAGCTCCTCTATTGTCACTGGTATTTGAACCGCCATCTTCGGATGAAATGACTGCACCCATTCTCTGAGGGTCCATTGATGGGTAAAATCGTCTGTCTTGATGAGGAGGTTGTGGTGGTGGAGGTTGATTCTGCTGAGATATAACTGCTCGTGGGAGTTAACCACTATGAGCTACACTGCCCTGTTGGTTCGAACCATCTTGATCAGTTTTGGGAAGCTGAGGTCTACCCCATGTGAGTTTTTAGCCTTTGACTGATGCAACCAGCCTGTTATTAAGTTCTTCTGCAGCCTTCTCTGCTCCGGCCAAGATTCTGATGGATTCGATTCCTCCATAGGCATAGAATTGATCGCGAATGTCTTGCTCAAGGACTCTCGAGTTTAGCCCACCAACATAGAGCGTTTTGATGCTTTGATCCTCAGGAGATTCTAAAGTCCCCATCACACCAGCCTTGCCAAGTAATTTCAAAGCTACTGGATCGTTCACACTGCAGAATATGAAGAATCGATGAGATTATTCCAAAATGAGACGCAGTTTAGCACAATTAGGCCCACAAACTGATGTAATATTCCTAACTCTCTTTTCAGGAAATACCAAGTCAAGAAATTGAAGGGGGTAACTCAACGTTATCATACTCAAATATAATAGAAGAAAATTGAAAGCCAGTAGTTTGGTTACCCATAGTAACGGTCTTTAATGTTCTGTTAGGAGGAGTCTCCTGTTTCAGGCATCTCATGACGGTATGGGACACTCAGCACCTCTTGTACACTCTCCCCTGATGAAGAAACTACAAATATGTGCTCGGTTCCGTTTGTAGTATGGCGTTGTTCTTTGAAGCATACGAATGGTATCATTAGATCGAATCTTCCCAAAAGAAGACTACTCGTAATCTAGTCCAGCTCTCGTCTGCATATAAGAAAGTAAGATCATTTTAATAAAGCCACTATAAAATCAAGCTTTTCAAACAGGATCCCATAACTGTAGTGTTGCCACATTTCAAACCAATTCAAGACTCAGATAACTATTCATCAGATTCCAACCTTGGACATAGATAGAGTCAACCATACCTTTCGATCATGCTCTTGAGCGAAAAACTCCCGGTTCACATCACTCTTTGGGATAGAATCATCAATCATGAGTACTAATGTTGAGAGCTGCGTCTCTGACCTGAACCGGAAGACCATACTCAAGATCCAAGAGACAAACTTGACATACATTCTTCAGCTTGCAGCATTTCTGACAAACTTCAGTCTTCTTGTACCTAGCAATAGCATCCCGCCCAGGCCGCCACCTAAACACCGTGAAAGGTCGGGTACAAATTTTGCATTCCTTATCATACTCTCCGCCATGTCTGCAATGCATACCAAATAAAAACAACAAACAGTGAAGTATCATAACAACATCATTCTCTACAATCAAATTTGGGATCTTAACATAATTTACAGATATCAATTCGAAGTAACCAAAGGTTTAGACTTTTCCCCTAAATTTCCTAAACCCTAAAATAAAAATCACCAAAATTGCGGCTCCAACACTCGAAACATTTAAAAAATCATCAAAAGGAGATTGGAAGTTGAAAAGTTTTACCATTGGAACGTAAAGGATTGTCACCGAGACAATGACTCGCATATGATTGGGAAATCAGAACGTTCCCCATCCATCAGCCTCATTCATGATCTCTCAGTATTCTATGCGCCATTCTCTACCTTCCTGAATTTGAGATTTCGTCAGTCTCTCGAACACGACGAAGATGACTCCTGGGAAACAGAGGGAATCAAACCAACGAGTGATGTGTCAACCGAATTAAACCACAATTAAATTTAAAACAAATCTAAACCGGAAATAACCGATCAATTAAAAAAGGCTTTAAAGTGTATAGAAATAACGATACGGGGATCAAACCAACAACAAGTGATATGTAAACCGAAATAAACCACAATTAAATTTAAAACAAACCTAAACCGGAAATAACCGAGCAGTCTTAAAAAAGAAAGGCTTTAAAAGTGGTATAGAAATAAACGATACGGGATCGATTGCCTTGAGTTTCATTCATTCTTCTATCTACCGTCTTCTAATCACTTCTCTCCTCAGTCCTCGTCATCAAATCATCTCTCTCTCTGGCTCTCTCTCTCTATCAATCCAATTTTTTTTTTACTAACGTTTCTTACATTCTCTGCATAGTTTACTATTTCGACTAGTTTGGTTTCGTTTCGTTTCTATTTTTTTTTAGATCTTCTCTTCTAACCCTTAAACCAATACATTCGTTTCTCTTTTGTGAATTTTGAATAATGGATACAGGAGGTTCTTCCTACTTGAAGGCAATGGCTCGATGCCCAATTCAGCGATCCTTTCTCCCTAGAGATACCTCCAAAGAAAACGTACGTTTTGTTTCAAAAATTAGGGTTTCGCTTTTTTTTTTTTTTTGTCGCTTTGTTCTGTTCTTCGGGATTTTAGGGTTTCTAGACTTGCGTTGCTTTAATAACATCGATTGATTTCTTTTTAAAAAAATTAATGTCTTCGTACCAATTGATTTCGTGTTTTGATTATCAATTTCGTGTTTTGTGGCTTTGTTCTGTTCTTCAGGATTTAGGGTTTCAACTTTCAATTGATTGATTTCGTGTTTTGATTATCAGTTTCGTGTTTTGATGATGAATTGTAAACTGATTGATTTTTGTTTTCTTATGTGTGTAGCTTGACAGATTCATTCCGAATAGATCAGCCATGGATTTTGACTTTGCCTACTCGCAGCTAATGGAAAGACCACCAAACCGGAACGATGATGATCAGGCAACAAAGAAGGTAACCTCACCATCGAGAGAAGCTTATAAAAAACGATTGGCTGAAGCCATGAATCTCAATCGCACGCGTATTCTTTCCTTTAGGAACAGACCTCAAACTCCAACTCCTCCACTGGCAACTCAAACTCCAGTGGGAATTTACCAACAACAGCGTAAGCCGCCTAGACACATCCCTAAGACTTTCGAGAGAATGTTGGATGTTCCTGACTTGGCCGATGACTTTTATCTCAACTTACTTGACTGGGGCACTGATAATCTTTTAGCCATTGCATTGCATCATACTGTTTATCTCTGGGATGCTTCTAAGGGTTCTACTACTGAGCTTGTCACTGTTGATGAAGATATTGGACCTGTCACAAGTATCAACTGGGCACAAGATGGTCGTTATCTTGCTCTTGGGCTTAACAGCTCTCAAGTCCAGATTTGGGATTCTGTTGAATGTCGTAGACTGAGAATGTTGGAGACTGGTCACGTGTCTAGAGTAGGATCGTTGGCATGGAACGATCACATCTTGACAACGGGAGGAATGGATGGGAAGATCATCAACAACGACGTACGGGTTAGATCACACGTTGTGAATACGTACAGGGGGTCACACTTTAGAAGTTTGTGGGTTGAAGTGGTCAGGATCTGGACAGCGCTTGGCAAGTGGTGGCAACGACAATGTGGTTAATATATGGGACCGTTCTAGTAGTACTCAGCGGCTGCACAGGCTTGCAGAGCACACATCTGCAGTTAAAGCTCTTGCTTGGTGCCCTTTCCAAACGAGTTTGCTTGCAACTGGTGGCGGTGGGAGTGATGGAAGAATAAAGTTCTGGAATACTAGGACATGAGCTTGCTTGAACACGGTAGAAACTGGCTCTCAAGTTTCTTCTTTGTTATGGAGCAACAAGGAAAGAGAGTTGCTTAGCTCTCATGGGTTTACTCAGAACCAGCTTACACTTTGGAAGTACCCATCTATGGTGAAAATGGCTGAGCTCAATGGTCACACATCACGTGTTCTATATACGGCCCTGAGTCCGAATGGTTGTACTGTAGCTTCTGCAGCAGCAGACGAGAGACTGATGTTTTGGAATGTATTTGGAGAACCAGAGGTTGCCAAAAAAGCTGCCCCAAGAAAGGTAGTAGTACCTGAGCCATTTTCTCATGTGAACCGTATTCGCTGAAGTTGATGTGAAGCCATTGTCTAATTGTCTTTTTGCTACACAAAAGAAATGTTTATGTACATTGTGCTAACATGTTGAGTTGTTGTTTCTCCCTGAAACGTTTGTATATGGAAAGATTTTGATTTTGCATTGACAGATACTCGGCTACTCCAGCTAAAGCATGAGTTACTCCAGATTACAAAGTTTAAAACAATTTTGGTATTCTTAAGAACAGTCGTTTATATTAACTCAAGATCCAAGAGGAAACTTGACAAACATTCTTCAGCTTGCAGCATGTCTGACAAACTTCAGTCTTCTAAATTTGCATCTCCAACACTCAAAAACATTAAAAATCATCAAACGAGTATGAACAATTGATTTCGTCAGTCTCTCGAACACGAAGATGACTGGAACAGAGGAAATCAAACCAACAAGTGATACGTAAACCGAATTAAACCACAATTAAATTTAAAGCAAAACTAAACCTATAAAAACCGTACTAAACCGGAAATAACCGACCAATTTAGATAAAGACTTTTATAAGTGGTAGTAGTGTACAGAAATAACGATAAGGGATCACACAGGTGATAATTTCATCTACGCCTGGGCGTTCGGATTTTCGGATCGGATTTTTCGGATTTCTAATTCGAAATCCGTTCGGATAATTTCAAATTTCAGATTCGGATCGGATTCGGATCGGATTTTTCGGGTTCGGATTCGGTTATCCAAAGTACTCAAAATCTTAAATTTTGTATCCAAATAATTTTAAACTACTTGAAATAAACTAAAATACCAAAAAAATACGCTTACTTTTGACCTAAATATACTCAAAAATAGTTATAATACATGAAAATATTTAAAATATCTAAAAATTTAAACTTTTAGACACCTAATTTATTACAACTTGTAAGTATTACTAATATATTATTACTATATATTTATATTTGAGCATGTTCGGATATCCATTCGGATTTCGGTTCGGATCGGGTTCGGATTCGGATTTTTGGATCCTTAAATTTAAAATCCGTTCGGATATTTCTAAATTTTCGGTTCGGATCGGATCGGTTTTTTAGGCTCGGATTCGGATCGATTTTTTCGGATTCGGATATTATGCCCAGGCCAAATATTTTCATCGTCAGCTTCATCATAGGCGGGAACAAAATACCCTAAATTTGCTAAATGGCGCCACAAAACCAAGGCTTATAATATCAATTCCCGCTACAAAATTGCAATCGTCGTTCTCTCAGAAGTTTTCATTTTCAATAACCCTAAAAAAAAACTGAACGATTCATCAGAGACTCTCTCTCTCTCTCTCTCTCTCTCTCTAAAGAAAGAAGATGTTGGAGCTTCGTTTAGTTCAAGGTTCTCTACTGAAGAAGGTTCTAGAAGCGGTGAAGGATCTGGTGAACGATGCGAACTTCGACTGTTCAAGCACAGGGTTCTCTCTCCAGGCCATGGACTCTAGCCACGTCGCGCTGGTTTCTCTTCTTCTTAGATCTGAAGGTTTCGAGCACTACAGATGCGATAGGAACATCTCTATGGGGATGAATCTTGGTAACATGTCCAAGATGCTCAAATGTGCTGGGAATGATGATATCATCACCATCAAGGCTGATGATGGTAGCGACACTGTCACTTTCATGTTTGAGAGTCCCAGTAAGTTCCTCGTTTTTTTTTTTAACCCCAAAATCGATTTATGAATGATGATTCTGTAGTTTTTAGGTCTCATTTGGGTAAAAGCTAGAAGTAGATTGAAGAGAATTAGGGATTTGGATTAGATTCTGTAGTTTGTTAGGGATTTGTTTTTGTGTTGATGCTACTAATGACCTGATTCTTGAATGTGCTAGAAACTAGAACTAGACTGATAAGAATGAGTTCATTCCAATTTTGTTGTTCAGAACATGTATAGTCTCATGGTTTGAGAGTGAATGGGGTTTATTGATATAGAGAAAGATAACAGGAGATTTTGTTTAATTTTGACTATGTTATGAGCTTGCATAATCTCATGGTTCGGATTTTATATATGATGCAGCACAAGACAAGATTGCTGACTTTGAGATGAAGCTGATGGATATAGACAGTGAGCATTTAGGAATTCCTGACGCTGAGTACCACTCGATTGTGAGAATGCCATCTGGTGAATTTTCCAGGATATGCAAAGATCTCAGTAGCATTGGTGACACAGGTAAATAAATGCACACCTGTTGTTTCTGTTAGTAAGCCACAGTGGGGATCCTGAAATGGTCTTTTAAGTTTTATGTAATCATGATTCTGGTATTGGTGTTATGATTTGGCAGTTGTGATCTCTGTGACAAAAGAAGGGGTGAAGTTTTCAACAGCAGGTGATATCGGGACAGCTAACATTGTGCTCAGGCAGAATACTACTGTCGACAAAGTATGAACAATCACATGTCATTCAGATTAAATCTTTTTTTAATAATCTGTCCAATACAGCAATGTTGAGTTGACCTTATGTTTGTATGTGTTTTTTTGCAGCCTGAAGATGCTATTGTCATTGAGATGAATGAGCCTGTTTCGCTTTCATTTGCATTGAGGTACATGAATTCCTTCACAAAGGCTACTCCATTGTCGGAAACTGTGACGATCAGTTTGTCTTCTGAGTTACCGGTTGTGGTGGAGTACAAGGTGGCCGAAATGGGTTACATTCGATACTATCTGGCGCCTAAGATTGAAGAAGAAGAAGACACTAAACCCTGAATAGTGATGAATGTTTCTTAGTTTTTGTTCGAGTCCTTTGTTGAAATCTCTGTCTTGATTCAGCTGTTTCCGTTTGAGTCCTTGTTAAAATGTCTGTCTTGATTTAGCTGTTTCCTGGATTTACAATATTAAGGCAACGCTATATTAGTTAATCTGATGCCGAAGTTTGTTCTTTTGCAATCTCTAAAAGGTTGTTTATAACTCTTTACATCTGTTTGTTCTTCAATATGGCCAAGATACAAAGATGTTTGCAGAAATTTGTGTGCGTGAAAAACAAGACTCAGAAATGAAGTGAGACGAGAAATGTAACAGTTATATTACATGTGCATTTGTTTAGAGAGATTGCCTCCAGGTGCGATAGGAACATCTTCATGATGATGAATCTTGGTAGCATGTCTAAGTTGCTGAAATGTGCTGGAAGTGATGACATCGTTACTATCAAAGCTGATGGCGGTAGCCACACCGTCACCTTCATGTTCGAGAGCCCCAGTAAGTTGTTGATTTATGTTTGTTAGATTTCTGTATTTGTTGTCGATGATTATGATGCTATTGATCACTTGGTTCTGTAAATTATAGGTTTCATAGGCAGAAACTATAGTTAGATTAATATACTTTCAGGAGGAGTTGGAGGTAACGTCGAGATTGTTAGGCGAGAGAGGACGTTATAAAGGAACACTTGTTGTTGTGAGAAACCAGAGGACCGGTGAGGTTATAGCAGAAGGTCGTCATTCTTTGTTTGGCAGGCAAGCTAGTAAGCTCTGAGGTCTAATCTTACTGTTATGTCTATTCAATGATAAGGTTATGTTTCTTTCACTGTTATGTCTGTTTTCTGTTTTGTGTAATCTTAAACCTTTGTAAATATAAAGATGAGACCGAACCACCATTCAATAAATTTGATATTTTTGTGATGATCATAATGGTAAAATCTCTCTCATCAATCCAAAATCCAAAAGCTGTGATTAAGGTAGGTATTACAAGAAGGTCCAAGAGAGAAACTGTTATCTATGGTTTCAGCTTGGCTTTAAAAGTAAACACTAAGTTATAAAAATTATACACAGTTAACAACTGCTGTAACAACTCTATTCTCTTCCTCGTATAATGTAACACAAACAAATAGTTGACCAAGAATTTTTGATACATTGGAAGCTAACTATATTGTAAATAGCAGAAGCAAAAAATTCAGAACGCTGTTGAACTGACCGTGGTTTCTATTGAGACGAACCAGTAGGAACAACAACATCAGCAGATTGCTGAGAGGATCCTGAAGGTACTGTAGACACAGAGTCAGCTGGTGGAACAGAGACTGAGCTTGGAGGAGGGGGATTAGGCCTTGAAACGGGACTTGGTTGTTGCGGATAAGGATGAGGAGCTTGTTGTGGCGGGCCATGGTGGTAAGGAGGATACTGCTGGTAAGGTGGTTGCATGTATCCTCTATATTGTGGTGGCGGGTATTGCTGGTGAGGATAATGGCCATGTTGCTGCATCGGGTAAGAAGACGAAGAAGCTCCTCTATTGTCACTGGTATTTGAACCGCCATCTTCGGATGAAATGACTGCACCCATTCTCTGAGGGTCCATTGATGGGTAAAAGCGTCTGTCTTGATGAGGAGGTTGTGGTGGTGGAGGTTGATTCTGCTGAGATATAACTGCTCGTGGGAGTTAACCACTATGAGCTACACTGCCTTGTTGGTTCGAACCATCTTGATCAGTTTTGGGAAGCTGAGGTCTACCCCATGTGAGTTTTTAGCCTTTGACTGATGCAACCAGCCTGTTATTAAGTTCTTCTGCAGCCTTCTCTGCTCCGGCCAAGATTCTGATGGATTCGATTCCTCCATAGGCATAGAATTGATCGCGAATGTCTTGCTCAAGGACTCTCGAGTTTAGCCCACCAACATAGAGCGTTTTGATGCTTTGATCCTCAGGAGATTCTAAAGTCCCCATCACACCAGCCTTGCCAAGTAATTTCAAAGCTACTGGATCGTTCACACTGCAGAATATGAAGAATCAGATGAGATTATTCCAAAATGAGACGCAGTTTAGCACAATTAGGCCCACAAACTGATGTAATATTCCTAACTCTCTTTTCAGGAAATACCAAGTCAAGAAATTGAAGGGGGTAACTCAACGTTATCATACTCAAATATAATAGAAGAAAATTGAAAGCCAGTAGTTTGGTTACCCATAGTAACGGTCTTTAATGTTCTGTTAGGAGGAGTCTCCTGTTTCAGGCATCTCATGACGGTATGGGACACTCAGCACCTCTTGTACACTCTCCCCTGATGAAGAAACTACAAATATGTGCTCGGTTCCGTTTGTAGTATGGCGTTGTTCTTTGAAGCATACGAATGGTATCATTAGATCGAATCTTCCCAAAAGAAGACTACTCGTAATCTAGTCCAGCTCTCGTCTGCATATAAGAAAGTAAGATCATTTTAATAAAGCCACTATAAAATCAAGCTTTTCAAACAGGATCCCATAACTGTAGTGTTGCCACATTTCAAACCAATTCAAGACTCAGATAACTATTCATCAGATTCCAACCTTGGACATAGATAGAGTCAACCATACCTTTCGATCATGCTCTTGAGCGAAAAACTCCCGGTTCACATCACTCTTTGGGATAGAATCATCAATCATGAGTACTAATGTTGAGAGCTGCGTCTCTGACCTGAACCGGAAGACCATACTCAAGATCCAAGAGACAAACTTGACATACATTCTTCAGCTTGCAGCATTTCTGACAAACTTCAGTCTTCTTGTACCTAGCAATAGCATCCCGCCCAGGCCGCCACCTAAACACCGTGAAAGGTCGGGTACAAATTTTGCATTCCTTATCATACTCTCCGCCATGTCTGCAATGCATACCAAATAAAAACAACAAACAGTGAAGTATCATAACAACATCATTCTCTACAATCAAATTTGGGATCTTAACATAATTTACAGATATCAATTCGAAGTAACCAAAGGTTTAGACTTTTCCCCTAAATTTCCTAAACCCTAAAATAAAAAATCACCAAAATTGCGGCTCCAACACTCAGAAACATTTAAAAAATCATCAAAAGGAGATTGGAAGTTGAAAAGTTTTACCATTGGAACGTAAAGGATTGTCACCGAGACAATGACTCGCATATGATTGGGAAATCAGAACGTTCCCCATCCATCAGCCTCATTCATGATCTCTCAGTATTCTATGCGCCATTCTCTACCTTCCTGAATTTGAGATTTCGTCAGTCTCTCTCGAACACGACGAAGATGACTCCTGGGAAACAGAGGGAATCAAACCAACGAGTGATGTGTCAACCGAATTAAACCACAATTAAATTTAAAACAAATCTAAACCGGAAATAACCGATCAATTAAAAAAAAAGGCTTTAAAGTGTATAGAAATAACGATACGGGGATCAAACCAACAACAAGTGATATGTAAACCGAAATAAACCACAATTAAATTTAAAACAAACCTAAACCGGAAATAACCGAGCAGTCTTAAAAAAGAAAGGCTTTAAAAGTGGTATAGAAATAAACGATACGGGATCGATTGCCTTGAGTTTCATTCATTCTTCTATCTACCGTCTTCTAATCACTTCTCTCCTCAGTCCTCGTCATCAAATCATCTCTCTCTCTGGCTCTCTCTCTCTATCAATCCAATTTTTTTTTTACTAACGTTTCTTACATTCTCTGCATAGTTTACTATTTCGACTAGTTTGGTTTCGTTTCGTTTCTATTTTTTTTTAGATCTTCTCTTCTAACCCTTAAACCAATACATTCGTTTCTCTTTTGTGAATTTTGAATAATGGATACAGGAGGTTCTTCCTACTTGAAGGCAATGGCTCGATGCCCAATTCAGCGATCCTTTCTCCCTAGAGATACCTCCAAAGAAAACGTACGTTTTGTTTCAAAAATTAGGGTTTCGCTTTTTTTTTTTTTTTTGTCGCTTTGTTCTGTTCTTCGGGATTTTAGGGTTTCTAGACTTGCGTTGCTTTAATAACATCGATTGATTTCTTTTTAAAAAAATTAATGTCTTCGTACCAATTGATTTCGTGTTTTGATTATCAATTTCGTGTTTTGTGGCTTTGTTCTGTTCTTCAGGATTTAGGGTTTCAACTTTCAATTGATTGATTTCGTGTTTTTATCAGTTTCGTGTTTTGATGATGAATTGTAAACTGATTGACTTTTGTTTTTTTTTTTGATGTGTGTAGCTTGACAGATTCATTCCGAATAGATCAGCCATGGATTTTGACTTTGCCTACTCGCAGCTAATGGAAAGACCACCAAACCGGAACGATGATGATCAGGCAACAAAGAAGGTAACCTCACCATCGAGAGAAGCTTATAAAAAACGATTGGCTGAAGCCATGAATCTCAATCGCACGCGTATTCTTTCCTTTAGGAACAGACCTCAAACTTCAACTCCTCCACTGGCAACTCAAACTCCAGTGGGAATTTACCAACAACAGCGTAAGCCGCCTAGACACATCCCTAAGACTTTCCAGAGAATGTTGGATGTTCCTGACTTGGCCGATGACTTTTATCTCAACTTACTTGACTGGGGCACTGATAATGTTTTAGCCATTGCATTGCATCATACTGTTTATCTCTGGGATGCTTCTAAGGGTTCTACTACTGAGCTTGTCACTGTTGATGAAGATACTGGACCTGTCACAAGTATCAACTGGGCACAAGATGGTCGTTATCTTGCTCTTGGGCTTAACAGCTCTCAAGTCCAGATTTGGGATTCTGTTGAATGTCGTAGACTGAGAATGTTGGAGACTGGTCACGTGTCTAGAGTAGGATCGTTGGCATGGAACGATCACATCTTGACAACGGGAGGAATGGATGGGAAGATCATCAACAACGACGTACGGGTTAGATCACACGTTGTGAATACGTACAGGGGTCACACTTTAGAAGTTTGTGGGTTGAAGTGGTCAGGATCTGGACAGCGCTTGGCAAGTGGTGGCAACGACAATGTGGTTAATATATGGGACCGTTCTAGTAGTACTCAGCGGCTGCACAGGCTTGCAGAGCACACATCTGCAGTTAAAGCTCTTGCTTGGTGCCCTTTCCAAACGAGTTTGCTTGCAACTGGTGGCGGTGGGAGTGATGGAAGAATAAAGTTCTGGAATACTAGGACAGGAGCTTGCTTGAACACGGTAGAAACTGGCTCTCAAGTTTCTTCTTTGTTATGGAGCAACAAGGAAAGAGAGTTGCTTAGCTCTCATGGGTTTACTCAGAACCAGCTTACACTTTGGAAGTACCCATCTATGGTGAAAATGGCTGAGCTCAATGGTCACACATCACGTGTTCTATATACGGCCCTGAGTCCGAATGGTTGTACTGTAGCTTCTGCAGCAGCAGACGAGAGACTGATGTTTTGGAATGTATTTGGAGAACCAGAGGATGCCAAAAAAGCTGCTCCAAAAAAGGTAGTAGTACCTGAGCCATTTTCTCATGTGAACCGTATTCGCTGAAGTTGGTGGAGCGCTTGTACAAATCGAAGGCTTACCTCCTTGTGTTTCTGTCGACATGTCTATTACATTCGTTTCTAAAGCTAAGCTCCGTATATGTCTCCTCAACTCCCTTTTTTTTGTTTATTTGACCGTTTCTGAAAGGTTTCATAGAATGGGATTAGAGAGAGAAATATGATTTTGAAATGGAAATTAATATACTTTCAGGAGGAGTTGGAGGTAACGTCGAGATTGTTAGGCGAGAGAGGACGTTATAAAGAAACACTTGTTGTTGTGAGAAACAAGAGGACCGGTGAGGTTATAGCAGAAGGTCGACATTCTTTGTTTGGCAGGCAAGCTAGTAAGCTCTGAGGTCTAATCTTACTGTTATGTCTATTCAATGATAAGGTTATGTTTCTTTCACTGTTATGTCTGTTTTCTGTTTTGTGTAATCTTAAACCTTTGTAAATAGCTTTATAAAGATGAGACCGAACCACCATTCAATAAATTTGACATTTTTGTGATGATCATAATGGTAAAATCTCTCTCTTCAATCCAAAATCCAAAAGCTGTGATTTAGGTAGGTATTACAAGAAGGTCCAAGAGAGAAACTATTATCTATGGTTTCAGCTTGGCTTTAAAAGTAAACATTAAGTTATAAAAATTATACAGTTAACAACTGTTGTAACAATTCTATTCTCTTCCATCATATAATGTAACACAAACAAATAGTTGACCAAGAATTTTCGATACATTGGAAGCTAACTAAATAGCAGAAGCAAAATTTTAGAACGCAGTTGAACTGACATTGATTTCTACTGAGACGAACCAGTAGGAACAGCAGCATCAGCAGATTGCTGAGAGGATCATGAAGGTGCTGCAGACACAGAGTCGGCTGGTGGAACAGAGACAGAGCTTGGAGGAGGTTTTTGGTGAACTAACTGATTTACTAGAACTCAGTCAATTTTGTATTTGTTAGACCTTGTGAACCAGAATCACAATCGTACCAAGATCAAACAATGTAGTGTCCGTGAGAGGATTATATCGTCTTGATCAGTTGTTTTGAAAGCAAGATTACAGCCAGGTTAACAATCAGATTTGTCTTGCTTTTACATTGCTCTCATATACTTGAAGGACAGTGAGTATTTTTAAATTGATATATAGCAAAATATCATACAGACGATATTATCTTCTCTTTTTGTTTATATGATCTATATATAGATAACTTCAGCCTTCATCAGGACTCTGTACTTCTATTGTTAAAATCATAACCACCGGTAAATTAAATCACTGTGTTCATCTTCATCTCTATACCAAGTATTCAAATTGCTCATTTAGCAGAAGCAGATTAGGTTTCATTAGTGTGTAAAAAAAAGTAGTTATATAACTAAAAGCAAACCGGAAGTAGTTAGTGAAAAAAGAAAACCCAAAATAAAGATGCATTCCAACAAGTCAGTCTCGTAGTATTTTTTTTGGTATAAAGGCTAAAACAGTGGCCGACTCTACACATTGTGAACAAAGATTTAAGAAGAACGAGTTACTCTCCAATGTGTCAGATCACACTTTATGAGTCACTTTGATAGTTTGCTTCATACTTGCTCTCCCGTGTATCAACAAGCTGCTCAAACAGTAGATGTAATATAAAGATCCTTCACTTCACCTACAAGTTTATGAAAGCTTAACTATAAGACTTGAGGCTCAAGAAAATGTCGGAAACATCATATTTCATCACAGAAGCATACCTGCAAAGTACTGCAAGAAACCATGCACAACGATTTGAATCATCAAACCGTAACAGTAAGACAAATCTCAATGCAAGCCGAATGCAGCTCGTCTGTATACACAAGCGAGGTCGATTCCACATTCCCCCAAACCTGACCTCCTTGACGTGTTTCCAACGCAATCTCTACACAACAAACATCATGTACCCTCCCGTGATAGCCGCCCAAAATCAACAACTTGCCACCAAAATTCACCATCTTAGACCAATGATGATAACTGAGCATAGGCAAATCAGAAGTGGAAACGCCCATCAGAGGTCTCCAAACCAACTCATTCGGATAATATACCACTATTGGATGTCCAAGAGAAAGCGTAAGATCAAGGCAATACAACAAATCTCTAACCGCACAAGAAAATGGGCGCCAAAGTCTCTTTAGTTGACTTTCAAGTCCCCATGACTGCCATAGACCTTGCCCTGGTTCGTAAGCCAAACAACTCAGATGATCCAAAATGAAGATTCTCCCCTGCATCACCACAGACGTACCAAATATTCCATGCGCACTAGCATCGTTAGGGCATTGACTAGGCACAGTTTCCCAAACCTCAGTCGTCACATCGAACACTTCGATCCAATCATCATCACGTTTCTTGCGACCACCGATGACGTAAATCTTTCCGTCGATCACTCCGGCGGCTGCATAGAAACGAGGCCTTTGCATATTTGGGAGATAACGCCACGTATTGAATCTGCAATCGATGACAATCGCATCCGTTAAGGGTTGCAAAAAGCTGACGTAGCCACCCACTACGTAAATCTTGTGTCCGATTGTGACGGCAGCAGAACCAGGAAACGTGGGAGGATATGAAGAATATATTCTGATAAATCGTGAAGACATGTTGCTACGATGAAGAATGAACCAGCGTCGGGTATCAAGTGCTGGGAGCGAGATCAAGGCATAGAGAACCGATTCGGTGACACCGTGGTGCAAGCGAGTTAGGAAGAGATACTGCGAAGCGATTAGTTGACGAAAGGCTCTGCATACGTGAGATAGCTTCAGGTGATAACATCTCGGCACGCGTGCGATGATGATCTCCATGACACCGTTAGGAAGTTCTTGAGGAACAGGAGCAAGATTCACTTCTACTTCTTGAGGATTCTCGTTTTGATTCACTTCTTCTTCTTCTTCTTGAGGATTCTTGTTTGGATCACCGCCATTGGAGCCGCCGGAAAGTTCAGAGATTACAACCATCGCCGTGTGACGTTAGCAACAACGAATTAACTGAAAGTGATGAGACTAATTCAATTCTTTTTCTTTCTAAAATAATGTTGTTATTGTGTATAGTATTTATATTAATGACGTTTAGTTTTTTTTTAATTCCAAGAAAAGATAATTTGTAATTAAATCATTTTTCTTCTTTTTATTTAATCAAAGCACTTCCAATTGTTGAATTTATTTTCACTTTTTTCTCAATATAAAAATTTCTCCGATAATAGTCGGTCAAAGAAATCCACTCTTATTATTATTATTTTTGTTTTCAACTATATTGGCAAAGGTGTCTTTTTTTTTTTTCTTCAAATTTTTTCTTGTAAGACTGGTGTCTAATTTTTTTGGTATTTGTATTTAGAAAGAAATTCAGCAATGGAAAAATAGAAAAAAAAAAAAAAAAAGTAAGCCAAACGTCACTCAACTCACTGTTTCTCACATTTTTTTTTTTTTTTGTTGGTTCTACTTAATTAGAAACCATGCTTTATCTTCCAAATGGCAAATGACATATTCATCTATTGGAATTGCTTTGAATAATTAATGATTTGATTCTGAGAGAACATTTCCCTAATTTGACTATTCGATTTTAAGGATGGTGGATTAATAATTACAATGTCGATAGCTCTCGTCTTTTTGTTTTTTTCCTTATAATCTAGTAGTCGGTTCGTTAAACAAAAGATACTCAATTAAGCAAAATAGCAACATCAAAACTATAGTATGGGAATAGCTTTTCTAACATATTAACTTATGCAGATAAGATACTAATTAAGTTGTTTAAAATGCTAGTTAAATTGTTATTATTACCAACGTCCTAAAGATAAGTCACATTTGTCAATATCGTTTTTGCCGTGTGGGGGAATAACAAAAAAAAAAAATTGATACACACAGTATAATATAATACATAATAATATTTTCAGTATAATGTATATATATACACATACATTAATTTTGGTTGATTGTTTTTCTCTATTTATATAAATTTCTTTCCATGCAATGCAAATATGGATATAAATTTTGTACTTTCTCAATAAAACTTTTATGTAACAAATTAATATTAAGGATATAAATCTATGTAAAAGGATTTCTCATATAGATAATATTAATATTATGATAATGATGATAAAATCATTCACACAAAGAAAAAAAAAAGAAGGAAATGTCTGACAAAAAAGGCGCCTTTTTTTTTTTTTTTGTTTCTTTGAATTTGGACCCATATGCTACTACTGTTGCAGATCAAAAGCAAAAAGAGAAAAAAAAAAATTATTTCTTCATCCGTTTTTGGGTTTTGGTTACTCTCTCTCGTCGTCCTTTTATTGTTTCTTTTTGCGAAACTCCTCCTCTCTATCTCTCTTTCTCATTCTTCTTCAGTTTTTTTTGTTTTGTTCTTCTTCGCTGCAGAATCAGGACGATCGAATCGAATCGGTGTTGTTCTCCCTTCCCTCTTCGTGTGTTTGATCTCTGTAAGTATTCTCAGTTGATTCCGAGTAATTGTTAGGGTTCTTCCTTTTTCCTGAGTGTGTTTCTTTGTACTTGTTGCGTTTCAAATTCCATCTTCGAATTGTTTTTTTTTTTGGAGATTTTAGGCGTTTGCTTTTGTTATATATCCTTCTTATTATTATTCTGGGTTATGATTTGTTGTTAGTACTGTACAGTCGAAAGCTGCTGTGTGGATCATCTTCCGACTAATTTTGAATTGTTGTTGCGGAAAAAGTTGTTGTTTTCTCTGTGGGTAAATTAATTCATTAATTGAGATAATTATTTTGAATCTGAGATGAATACCAAATTAAAAAAAAAAAAAAAAGCGTAAATGCGAAATTTAAATCTGGGAACAACATTGTTTGTTGGTGGATTGAATGTTTCCAGAATTTTTTTTTTTTTTTTATTATTATTTTTTTTTTTCATTCAAAAAAAGCGTTACTGTTGTTTGTTGGATTTTTTTTTTTTTTTACAGAGACGATGAAAAAACAACAATGTTTAGGCTAAGCAAAGACATTGATTCATCATTCCAAGGTGTTGGAACTAAAAGGTATGGCTTTTTGTTTCTTTTACTCGTTTATGTGAGAGATCTATGGATTTTTTTGATTCTCTTGTGTTTAAACCTTGTTTGTTTGGGGGTTTTAGTGGCTTGGAGATTTGGTGTGTTTACAATAACCAGCTCGTTTCTATCCCAAAGTCTTCTTTTGGAAAATTCCACTCTGGAAATGCATACCTTGTTCTCAGAGTGAGTACGCTGTTTCTCTCACTTTTGGTGTGACAAATATATAGCCCATTTTGAAGTAATGTGGTTAATTTTAGCTCTTGCTCCATGATGTGTAGACTGTTTTGCCCAAGATCGGATCTCCCCAGTATGACATTCACTATTGGCTGGGAAATGATGCAAATGAGGTTTGTCTGATCACCCACCTAGTGTTAGTTTTATATACTGACTATGAAATCTGGTAACAGATTGAGTTTTTTTTTTCAACCCCTTTTATTATCTGAAGGTGGACTCAGTTTTGGCATCTGATAAAGCACTAGAGTTAGATGCAGCACTTGGGTGTTGTACGGTGCAATACCGTGAAGTTCAAGGTCAAGAGACTGAGAAGTTTCTCTCTTACTTTAAACCTTGTATCATACCTGTTGAAGGCAAGTACTCCCCCAAAACTGGATTGGTTGGCGATACATACCAAGTCACCTTGCTTAGCTGCAAGGGAGATCATGTTGTTCGCGTTAAGGAGGTAATTATGTGTTTGGATTAGGAAGCTTTGAACATTCTCTGGTGCATAATTTATGATGTATCTTATTTCTTCATCTGTGTGGACTTCTTATGCTGTATGAGCCTTGACCTGTTTATGCCTGGATAAAGTTGCAGGCTGCGAAATATAGCTAAAACTTATGATTGATTCCCTTTCAAGTTTTCCGAGTCTAGTTCTTCAATAATTATGCAGTTTATTGTATTTGATTCAATCTGACTTTGATATTTTTCCCTTGATTTGAATTTGCACAAGGTGCCTTTTCTTCGGTCATCACTGAACCATGATGATGTGTTCATTCTCGATACTGCATCAAAAGTTTTTCTCTTTGCTGGTTGCAACTCAAGCACTCAGGAAAAAGCTAAATCCCTTGAGGTTGTGCAATATATAAAGGATAACAAGCATGACGGAAGATGTGAGGTGGCCACTATTGGTAAGATTTTTCTCAATTTCAGCTCCTTCTTTGATCGAAAGGACTGAAACAAAAGCAACAGCTAATCACTTCTCTTTTTTTTTGTAGAGGATGGAAAATTTTCAGGTGATTCAGATGCTGGTGAATTCTGGTCTTTCTTTGGTGGTTATGCTCCCATTCCCAAGCTTTCATCTTCTACCACCCAAGAACAGACTACATCTGCAGAATTGTTCTGGTGAGATGTGGTTTTATACACTCGCAACAGTTTTGTTCTTTTTAAGATATAGCTGTAATAGCCGAAATTCCTGTGCTTTGAGGAGCTGCTGAGTGCTGGCAAAGACAGACCATTATTAATCAACTAAAAATCTTTCATATACAGGATAGATACCCGGGGAAATCTACATCCAACTGGAACAGGTTCTCTGGAAAAAGATATGCTTGAAAAGAACAAATGCTACATGCTGGACTGTGACAGTGAAGTATTCGTTTGGATGGGACGAAACACATCACTTACAGAAAGGAAGACATCCATCTCATCCTCAGAAGTAAGTAGTACTATTGGTAATATAACATGATTGATATGGAAGCACATTTGCATATGACTCTGGAGTCTTAATCTGTCGCTTCACATGTGTTTCTCTTAGTTTCTGCCAGAGCATCTGAAAGCCCATTCTTAAAATATTATTTAATTTTGCTGTGCTCTAGGAATTTCTAAGAAAGAAGGGACGCTCAACTAGCACAAGTTTAGTACTTTTAACGGAAGGACTAGAAAATGCTAAATTCAGGTCATTTTTCAATACGTGGCCTCAAATTGTGGAGTCTAGCCTTTACAATGAGGGGCGAGAAAAAGTGGCAGGTCTGTTTCATATTGCTCTGGTTCTTAGAAAATGATACAAAAGTTGCTTATGAAAACTACTGACGTCAGATACTAAAATCATAAACACTTTTATGTAGCGATGTTCAAACAGAAGGGATATGATGTTGATGAGCTTCCTGATGAAGAAGATGAACCTCCCTATGCAAACTGCCGGGGCACTCTGAAGGTACTTCATACCAAAACTGTCACATATCTGACCATATGCTTGATTGATGGGATTCTTTAAACTAATTTCAGGTTTGGCGTGTAGATGGTGATGAGGTCTCGCTTCTCTCCATTCCGGACCAGACAAAGCTATTCAACGGCGATTGCTATATTGTGCACTATAAATATGATTATAATGAAAGAACGAAACATCTATTATATGTATGGATAGGTTGTGAAAGCATACAGGTACGCAGGCTGTAGTCTTTGATTTTTTCTTTTTTGTCATTTCTTTTTTTTTGTCAATCATTTGTGAGTTGTTCCACTATGAACTTCATTATGTTTCTTTAACTTCATTGCAGGAAGATAGAGCCGATGCCATAACGAATGCTAGTGCCATTGTTGGTTCAATAAAGGGTGAATCTGTACTGGTTAGTTCCTAGCTCATTTGTTTGCTTTCCTTTTCCTTTTGGCTCAACACTGTAAACCGACTGACCTGTTTCATTTAACATTCTTCATCCAGTCTCATATACATCAGGGAAGCGAACCTTCTCGTTTTTTCCCAATGTTCCAGTCGCTGGTTGTTTTTAAGGGCGGTTTGAGTAGACGTTACAAAATGTGTCTAGCAGAGAAGGCAGACCAAGTAGAAGAATATAATGAGAAAAAGGCTTCTCTTTTCCGTGTTCAAGGAACAAGCCCAAGGAACATGCAAGCAATCCAAGTTGATCGAGTGGGTTCTTAATGACTTTCTGCATTTCTGATTTATTAAGATACATTTCGTAATTTCTTTGGCCATTCACTTATTATTAATCAAATGAAAGTTGTCCCCACGCAGGTAGCAACCTCCTTGAACTCATCCTGCTCCTACATTTTACAATATGGAGCTTCTGCCTTCACTTGGATTGGAAAACTTTCATCAGAATCTGATCATGATGTTCTTGACAGAATGCTATATTTCCTTGATGTAAGTAACTTTAGCTCTCAGCTGCTGTTTACTAAGTCCATGTCATACATTTATTCTGGTTTATTAGGGTTATGCTCAGTATTACTAGCAACAAGCCAACAAGTCTATATCTTCGTTTCCATCTGCAGACATCTTGTCAACCCGTATACATCAGGGAAGGAAATGAACCAGATACATTTTGGGATTTGCTTGGTGGGAAGTCAGAGTACCCCAAAGAAAAGGAAATGAGAAAACAAATAGAAGAACCACATTTATTTACATGTTCATGCAGTTTAGGTAATGGTAAACATCTTTCAATTTTTTTTCTATCATCTTACATTATTGTTAGTTCTGGCATGGTTCAGCTATAAATTATGCCTAACGTACAAGTGGTCCATGACTTTTGGCTCTTCTGTTCAGATGTACTCAAGGTACAATTCATTTTTGTATTGATGCTATCTAAGTTATTTGAGATCAGCTGGGAATACTCTTATCTTATACCCACTCTGTGCATGAGATTTTCAGGTGAAAGAGATATATAATTTTGTGCAAGACGATTTAACTACTGAAGATGTATTACTGTTGGACTGCCAAAGTGAAGTATATGTTTGGATTGGATTAAACTCAAACATAAAGTCGAAACAAGAAGCTCTTACTCTTGGTCTGGTAATTTTGCTCTTTATTTGGCCTTCCAAGTCTATATTTGCTGTTTTTTGGTGGAACTGCAGCATAGACATTAAGCAGAGTTAGGCTGATACTCGGTGGAAATGGGATCAAACATCACATGCTTTGATAATTTCCATACTCTGTGTTATGAAATATGGCTTCTTTTTTCAATGTTTCTTAGTTCATCCTACTTGTGAGATTGCAGAAATTCGTAGAGATGGATATTATGGAAGAAGGTTTAACCGTGAGGACTCCTGTATATGTTATCACAGAAGGCCATGAGCCACCATTTTTCACCCGTTTCTTTGAGTGGGTTCCTGAAAAGGCGAACGTAAGATATCTCTTCCCATCTTGATTGAAGTCACCTCAAACAGAGCGTTAGGATATTCCAAAATGTTTCGATAGTATTCTACTGAGTTTCAAGTTTTGGGTTTTTGTGTACTTTCACTAATACTATGCATGGAAACATTGCAGATGCAAGGTAATTCATTTGAAAGGAAGCTTGCTAGTTTGAAAGGAAAGAAGACAATCACTAAGGTAAGTCACAGTCAAAAGAACTTGTATACTTGAGATATGTTACCGTGATGACCTACAAAGCCAATGGACTTCTTGGAATGCGAGAGTAGTCCGACGTCTCTATTATTATGATCGTAAACAAGCCAAATATAAGAAAGATCAATGTGTTTTGAAGTAGCTACAACATTTGTGCTTTCAGAGATCTAGTGGAAGCCCTTGGAGATCACGCTCGAAGGATATTGCATCACGTGATTTACAAAGTCGATCTGTGAGCTCAAATGGATCAGAGCGAGGAGTATCACCTTGCTCCAGCGAAAAGCTTTCGAGCTTGAGCTTTTCAGAAGACAGGACAAGCAGCAGTAACTCAACTCCAGTTGTCAAAAAGCTTTTCTCAGAATCTCTTTCAGTGGATCCTTCTAGTGATGGTAAGGTTTCATATGTCAACCTCTTCATTGAAGTTCTTAGTTATATGACTCGTAACTCGTAAGTATCAGAAAAGTATCACACAGCTTCGAGATCACTCAATTGATGAAAGCAGTGCAGAAACAACAAACTATGCAATTTTCTTTACTATTAGATTCCTCAACTCGTAATGATTGCACTTAAGTTTGTCTCTAGAATCTAATATCAAAGCAATTTCCGATGCAGGATTGACGAGACAAGAGTCAAGCTCCAACTCAGACATTTCTAAAGAGAATCCACTCAATGGAATCAATCTCGATCTCAGTAGTCTAAAGTCACTTGCTTATTCATATGAACAGCTTAGAGTCGATTCTCAGGAGCCAGTGAAAGATATAGATGCTACAAGAAGAGAGGTAAATCCTGCTATTTCATATAGAAAATTTAGTTCTATTATTTACAAACACATTAACACTTCAAAGCAAATTATATCTATCTCTCAGGCGTACTTAACAGAGAAAGAGTTCGAAGAGAGATTCAGAATGGCGAAATCTGACTTCTATGCACTTCCAAAATGGAAACAGAATAAACTCAAAATATCTCTTCATCTTTTCTAACAAGCCCTCACCATAGAAGTAAGATCTTTGGAGCAACGTTGTCTATTTGGATTTTTGTAAACTGTAATGTTTTTGTTTATTGTCAATGACCTCTGATTTGATACAACATCACAATACCAAACAAAGAGACACCTAAATAATATTGAGTAAACTTTTAAAAAGATAATAACAATGGCTATCAACTTGTAAATTCTAATTCCTCATGGACTTCACAGTTAAAACTTAAAAGTCAAACTGCAACCGAACGGCGTCGTATTGTGGAGTGGCCTGAAGAAGCTCAGACAAAAAAAAAAAAAAAGGTTCGCCCTTTAGCTTCTTCGTCTGAGCCTTCATCATCCTCATCGAATTCGTCAATTTGACTTGCCAAAAGCTGAAACCTTTGGGTACCCAATGGATCGAAACCAAAGACCCAGAAGCATTATAGATTCATTAGGCGAAGAACTCATCGCAATCCTCACACCTGTCTCGATTTGTATGTTCACCGTTGTTCTTCTAGTCTGTATCCTAAACTCCGACCCTTCTTCTTCCTCCTCCGCCTCTTTCTCCTCCATAGCCACCGCAGCTTACTCCGAGAGCGATTCGGATTCCTCATGGGACAAATTCGTAGGTGCCTTTTTGAATTCACTCGTCTTCGTCGCTGCAATCACCGTTGCAACGTTCGTTCTCGTCCTCCTCTTTTACCTCAGATGTGTTAAATTCTTGAAATTTTACATGGGTTTCTCAGCCTTCATCGTTTTAGGGAACTTAGGTGGAGAAATCTTAGTTTTATTGATCGATCGTTTTAGATTCCCGATTGATTGCATCACGTTTCTGATACTTCTGTTCAATTTCTCCGTCGTTGGTGTCTTCGCTGTGTTCATGTCCAAGTTTTCGATTTTGGTCACTCAAGGCTACTTGGTTTGGATTGGTGTTTTGGTTGCTTACTTCTTCACGTTATTGCCTGAATGGACTACTTGGGTTCTTCTCGTAGCTTTGGCACTTTATGACATTGCTGCTGTTCTTTTACCTGTTGGTCCGTTACGTCTTCTTGTGGAAATGGCTATATCTAGAGACGAAGATATCCCGGCTTTGGTTTACGAAGCACGGCCTGTGATTCGAAATGATTCACGTTTGGTTCAGAGGAGAGTTTGGAGAGAGCGGAGATCTAGCCAGAATGATAACAATGACATTGAGAACAGGACTAATCGAAATGAACTAGTAAGGGTGGTTAGATCAGCTGAAGTAGAAGAAGAACATGTGGGTTCAAGTGAAAGAGCAGAGATCTCTGTGCCGTTGATTGATCGTAGACCTGATCAGGTTGAGAATTCAGAGACTTTTCTTGAAGGAATTGGGTTGGGATCTTCAGGTGCTATCAAGTTAGGACTTGGGGATTTCATCTTCTATAGTGTTTTGGTTGGAAGAGCTGCAATGTATGATCTGATGACGGTTTACGCTTGTTACTTGGCGATCATAGCCGGTTTGGGGATTACATTGATGCTATTGTCTGTGTATCAGAAGGCTTTACCAGCTCTTCCTGTATCGATCATGTTAGGAGTTGTGTTTTACTTTTTGGCGCGGTTATTACTTGAAGTTTTTGTTGTGCAATGTTCTTCAAACCTTGTCATGTTTTAAGAATATCGAAAGTGAAAGGGTGCTAGTGCTTTTGATGTAAACCTGTAAGTACAGCTTCATTTGTTTCGTCAAAATAATAGTGTTGGTTTTGATTGATTTTTCATTGAACTATGAACCTATGGTAGTGTGCTCGTCCTCGACATGAGTTCAAATCAAGTTTTTCTGCGACTGTTGCAACCCCGAGGACTAAGGAAGAGTTTGTGGAAGTAGAAGAGGTTTTGGATCATTGGACAGAGTGTTCATTGGGACATATGTGAAATGTTTAACCATAAATAGTCTTCTTCTTCTTCTACTAGTGCATCAGACCCTGATACCAAAAGGAATAATCATGTACGATTATATTAAAAGGATACGGCAGAAACAAATGCATGTACAATAATAACGTAGCAACGCGATAGAATTGTGTTGATACCGTTGATGATTTAGGTTTTTAGGTTGGGAGAGTTGTTGAAGAAAAGAGACAACATTTTAAAACCATGTCCACTAGTTTTGTGATAAATATGTGACCACTAGTTTTGTGATATTATGGATATGTCAAATTTGACAAGCATGTCCTCTAATTTCTAAATGTCATGAACAACTATTTGTATACAAGTAGTCCACTATTTCAAACGCAACAATAGACAATTTCGATAATAGAATAAAAAACTTTTCTACAACTTTTGTTTTCAGTAGACAAATTGTCCTATACTTAAACTGTGAACGATTTTCCATTTACCATATGGACAACAACCACCTATAATAGGTTATAGCTCCTTTTAAACTTCTTTTCTACAAAATCATAAAATTTATATGTATATAAGTAAAATACAAAATATTGTCAACACCATTGGTAAATCCTAGAATATATATATAAACAAAACTATTGTTTTGGCTTCCTTCAACAAAAAAAGAAATACCTAATTTGTTCCTCGTTTAACGAGAATCACACGATTTTGACGAGGTTCGCTTCTATTTGCGTATTATAAGTAGCAAAATTCGTTGAAACTGCCACTTTCCAAACCAAACTCAACAAAAATATCATTTTTTTAATATTCCTTTCTAAAACTGTCATTTTCTTATTTTATGGCATTGATAAAAGACGATTTTGCCCCTGAGTAAATGAAAAAAAAAAGCAAAATGTTTTGAAACGCTGGAGTTTTGATGAGACAGTTTTTCTCGTAACCAAGACTATACTAGTGGTGGACAAATTTCTATTTCATTAGTTGTGTTCTACATTTTTTTATATTTATCTACAATATTAATCTAAAACAATTAACATATAAAATAAAACAAATTTGAGAGAAAACAAATAATTTATTGGTTTTGTGGTTGAATTCGTTGAGAACAATGTTGACGACGAACAACAATGTCTGGTCTACCGGATCTGCTTCAGTGGATCTTGTCCACCATATCTGGTCCATCTACAGAAAATGTGTGGTCGATAATGTAAAACTAGCTAGATCGTGAATGACGTCTTCTGTAGGTGCATCACTTGTTTCATCTTATGGTCTATCAGTTCTGGTTTTAGAAAATCTGTAGAATGGACAAAATTAGTTAGTAAAAATGGACAAATTTGGTTTATTGGTTATGGTCCATTGAGAGAGAAAAGACAAAACCCGACCGAAAAGTGGATCTGGTCCATCGGTGGTGCAGCACACATTCTTGAATGAAGTATACGACATGAAACATATATGATGGACAATATATTAGGAAACAGAAGAATGGACATATTAGTCCACCGGACGAGTTAATCAAGCAATGGGAATAGAACCTCGTACCGTGGCCAATCGGAAAGTTAGCTAAAGAAGCCACATCACTTACGTGAGATTATTGAAAAATTATTTGAATTTAATAAAAAATATAGAATACTTAGAAACTGTTTTTCTTTTGGCAATCTACCACCATATTCAAACTCTCTAGTTGCATATATACTAAACCAAGATATTCTTTTGTATATCACTTAACGAATAGTCTTGATGCTACTCCATCCATTTCAGTGTCATGTGTGATATAAGAAATTGATAAACTCACTTTATTCTCTTTGACATATAGTTGTTGCTTTTGTATCAAAATTACAAACTATTGATAGTATTTTGAATTTTTGATCATGATATATACTAGTAATTTGAAGATAAGGAAAATTTTCTACCTAATTAAAATATATATAAATAGATGATTCTTTCATTTGTATTTAATTTTATATTTAAATTATTTAAATAATTATATAATAAATTTAATGAATAAAAGTTTTGATTTTTTCTGCATATGATGTATTCAAATATTTTAAAACAGACGTATAATAGATTAGGACCCGTGCTAGAGCACGAGTTGAAATTCTTTTTATTTATATTGTAATTTTATATAAAATATAATTTATGTGATTGTTTTTAAAAGTTGTTGTGAATAAAACATTATACAATAAAATCATACGCTAAATATGATGAATCCGTGCTATAGCACATATTGAAATTTCTTTTGTTTATTTTGTAATTTTTATTTAAAGTTTTATTTGTTTTAAAAGTTTTTTTTTGGATGAAACACTATGCCATTAAATCATAAGTTGAATATGACTTATGGAAACAACATCTATTTTGTATAGATATTGACCCATGGTATACTACGAAATAAGTTATTTGATTAAAAAAATTAATTTTTGTTTGTTATTTTTCTTTGAATTGTTTAGTGTTTAAAATTATATATTGTATTTTGATTGTTAATTCTACTACTTACACACAATATACCGCATATTAAATTTTTGTTACAGTATTAATTTAATCAACTTAGTTAGATTTGTCTATTAATTTAAATTTATATTAGTATCTACTCAAACACGTCATGCCATATAACCCGTTATGTGATATTTTAACTTGTAGTACACCCCAAAAAAAATCATAAAAGTCTAAATATATTATTAAATTTTAATGTTTTAATAAAGCTTATTTTCTAGAGAACTTCTTATAAAGTTTAAATATTATTAATATCTTAAATGATTTATAAAATTTAAATATTTTAATAATTTAAATATTTATAATCTTTAAATTTTTTTAAAATTTTAGACATTAGAAAATTTTAAAGTTATTAAATGTTAAAATTCTATATAATAAAGAACCGTAATAAACCACATAAAACTTTTAAATTTCAATGCCTCATAAATCAAGGTTTCTGCTCATTTGTATTCAGAATAATTTTGGTCTCTTTTTTATAGTATGACTTTGAATCTTTTTCTAGTTTTCTTAGGCGATGTGAAATATTTTTATACATTTTTTATTCATCAGTTGAGCAATATATGTCCATTTTAAAAAATTTTAATTACATCATATGCAGAAAAATCATAAATTTTATTAACTAAATATATTATATAATATTTTAAATATAAAACTAAAGAAAAGTGAAAGAATAATCACATATTTTTGTTTTAATTAGGTTGAGAGATTTCCTTATCTTTTAAATGTTACCTATAATTGATTTTATATGTTACTAATTAACTAAATTCATAATATCCCTAATTACCAAAAATCAAACTAACCCGTAAATTACTTACGGTTTATTTTGTAGTATAACCGAAAATCACTCTTAATCCGCAGAAAAGTAATTATTTTATTAGATTTGTTTGCCTATATATGGTTAATTAAATATTCTTTGGAGATTTTATTTTATTTTTTAGAATATTCTGTTTTAGAAGATCTTAATTCGATATTAACTAATGATTACTGCCCGTTAAACCTTATAACCTATCAAATAATCAAATAATTAATCTTATAACCCATATTATATAGTTTACAAAAAATGTTGTGTACTTCCGTTTTATTATATAGGGGATTACTCAATCAATAAATAAAACAAATATGGATATCCCACATTAGGTGCTATCAATTTTTTTTTTAAGTGATGTGAGATATAATATCTATATTTTTAAAAAATCTTTATCTTTTAAAATTTTACCTATAATTGATTCTGAAATTTTGGTAACTAATATTAAATGCTAATGCATTTAATAGTCTTTGAAATGAAGATTTATTTGTGAAAAGTACTACAAAATAGGGAAATTCTCAAAAATATCATAAAATTAAGTTTTTCTTCTAAACATAGCAATCACTCAACTATTTTCCAAGACTAGCACACAAACTTTAATTTAATATATACTAAAATTATTAATAAAATATTTAGTAAAAAATTTCATCTTTCTCGATTGTTATTTCTCAGATCTCAATTTCACCGGCGGTTTTAAACGGAAAACGATGAAGCAGACAAAGAAACATTCCCATGAGCAGCCAATCCAATCCTTACTTCCCCACAACCTTGAAGCATCCCAGATATCTCCGTGAACAACAAATACTCTTTATCTTCATCGAGATCTCTCCGTTTAGGTGCCTCTTAGTCCATATTTTTTGAAGAGAAGTTACTCTTATGATTCCTACGATCTTTCATGATTTTGATGCTATTGTGCTTGCTTAATTAATAATCAAAAGTATGTTAGTTTCAATTTCACGCTGCTTAGTCTCTCATCTCTTCTTATCTGCTAGCATTTCATGGTATGTCTCTCTTTCCACTCCAGATTTTCCCATCTCCTTGTTCTTGTGTTTCGTTTGTTGTTTGATTTCAAAAATCTTGTTTTGGGTTTGTGAGGCGTTTGTTTTGCAGGGAAAAGAGAGGTATAGGCTGGAATGTGAATTAGCAGATTTGATTTGAAAGGTTTCAATTTCATTTGAAATGAACATCTCTCTTAAAATGTTAGATCTTAGCGTATTTGTATATTCTCATGGTTGTTCATCTTCACTACAGTTTTATGGATTGGATAATTGGCTCTGATTGCTTATATGGTTTGATGATGAATATTAGTTGCATCAGATTCTTAACATAGAGTGATTAACCACATGTAACCAAAGGTTGGTGTGAGAGATATAAAAATTCATGTTTGTTGCGTGTGTGAAGTTGGTTTTTTGTTTGTATTTTCAAATCATGTTTTTTTTATAGTGAATTACTGGGAATCTACTTAGTAAGTTGAAGTAATGAACGCCATATGAAGTATTGTCTTATTTTCTTTACGTTAGAGCATTATGTGAGAAAGCCAAGGAAATTGAGCTCAAGTTAGTTCTTGGTCTTGCTATATATGTTGAGCTCTGACTACTGTGTGGTTTCATATTCTTTTGCATTTGATGTCTCAGGAAATTGATAGTATACCTGGACTGATGTCTCAGGAAGACCTTCCTAAACTTCATGGAAGCTTTGTTAAGTAGTTGTTCCCATGGAATCTGCTCAATCTTCTCTTATCTTGGCAATCTAAACCTCGTTCAGAGTTAGAAGTCGTACGTCTGCTCTCTCTCTCTCTTTCTCTCTCAAATTTGATCATTGTCCGCTATTTCCCTGAAATTCTTCTTCTTCCTCCGAATCTTGTTATTTTGTAGTTGTATTTTGAAAATTCAGGAAGCATTGTTGAGAATTCAGGAAGACTTTCCTCAAACATATTTCCAGATTTCAATTTTTATCCCAAAAAATGGAATTGAAGATTTCTCCAAGCTATGTGATGTATCTACATACGACACAAGATGCAAGTATTATTTGGATATAGTTAAAGAGTGTGTTGACATTTCATAGGTCTATATTCCTTTATCCAATTTTACTTTATCTGTTTTTAGACATGTATGATGCTTGTGAAACATTTTTGTATTGCTTTTGTACTTGAGTGATGTTTTTGTGCCATGACAGTGTCATATGTTTCTGTGTTAGCACGTAGCTTTAATGGTGATTTAACTACATAAATGATTCTATGAAATTCAGGACTAATTCTATGAAATTCGGGAAGGAATCTATGAAATTCAAGAAGGCTTACTTGAACTTCAAGATGATTTTCATAATTTTTTTTGGATTTTCTAACATCAAGATGTGCATAAAAATAAAATCATTACCACTTACTAATTGAGTAATCTACTAATATTTGACACATTGAAGCAAAAAAAAAAAAAAAAAAAAAATTTAGAAACACATTTATTTAAAATTTAGGAAGGATACAATAATATTCAGGAATGACTCATGCAATTCAGGAGGAATGACTCATTGCAATTCAGGATCGTTTTCATAAAAAAAAATGATTGAAATATCATATGAGATTACATATTTAAAGATGATTCCTATATAAACCTCATAATGTTTGAAAATACAATTCATCATATTGGAGTAATCTGTGATACATTAAGGCACCACAAAAAAAAATAGAAGATTAAAAACTCATTTCTTTAAATTATGAAGGATTTCATGATATTTAGGAAGTCATACTTGAATTTTAGGAATGATTTCCTGAATGTTTAGAAATCTCAGAAATGGTGACGAACCGTTTACTCTCACCAACTGTTTCTATAACTTATTTTTGTATAAATTTTTACACACACAAACTTATTTACTTACCAACTGTTTTGTGCACAATGACATTGAAAAGACCAACCCTTTTTTTTTTTTTAGATAAATAAATAATAAATATAATATATTAAACAACTACAGCTAGTGGTCCCATACCCACTAGCCACCTAACCACAACACATTCATCAGCGGAAAACAAAATCAATATCCAATAATATTCCAATAATAAACCAATACTATAGCAAAGCAATAATCAATACCAAACAACAAGAAACATGAAACCAGCACCCTAGCAATGTTTCTAATGACTCAACTCTAGCACCCTAGCAAATGCCAGACAACATCCAATCGAGTCCCTAGAACATCCTCCTCTTCATTGCCTTGATTCCACGGTCACACTTTGCCTTTACCTGCACCACAAACACAAATTGAGATGCATGAGTATTTGATAAACACTCAGTGAGGCAATCCTCCCATCTACTGGCTATACACACAAGCAATAAGATCTCTACAAGCCACAAACAACAATCAATAAAACAAACCAGGCAATATACAACGCATGCAACATCCATCGCAACTGAACAAGGGGTGTCGACCGACACCAGATGGTGTCGATCGTCACTGACTATCTGGTGTCGACCGACGCCAAACTGGTGTCGACCGACACCCTGCCCGACACTCCCGAAAACCCTAGTTTGTGCCGACCGACGCCTCCACATGGCATCGAACGACACTCGCCAAAGTCCCGAGCCGTCCTCGCGTTGGTGTCGACCGACACCCCAACTGGTGTCGACCGACACCGATACCGAGCAGCGATTTCCCTCGATCAGAAACTCCGAATCTCGCCTCCAATCCTCTCCAATCCGCTCCTTGCACTCCCAGAAGCCAAACCCAGCCCAGATAGCAACGAAATAGCATAGGGAACTCAAGGAAACAACCACATAAGCACCAAATCACATAGAAACTAGAAATCTTAGCTTAGATAAGCCATGGTCATGCACTCACCTCTTTGCAGGAAGATTCAGACCAAAAGCAACGAATCCAACCCTCCTAGAAAGCTTCTAGATCCTTCCTAGCTTCCAAAACTCTCAAGAACAGCCAGGAATCTCACCAATCTCTTTAAAGATCTCAGGAACAAAGCTTTTCTCTCCTTTCTCTCAAAAACAACAAAGCGGCGACAAAATAAACTTCCAAAACCCTTCTTGTGTCGAAATCCGCTTAAATATCTCGGTTTAGTAGTTTTCCCTACATCAAACCGGTCCAAATCGATAATTAAAATTGGACCGACCAAACCGGCCACAACTGGTGTCGATCGACACTCCCTCTGTGGTGTCGATCGACACCCTCACCAAAATCCCCAGAAAATGGTTTGCGGGTGTTACAATTCTCCCCCACCAATCTAGATTCGTCCTCGAATCTCGAACAACCATCAGTCAAGGACTCCCGTGCAACCGTCTCCACGGCCCGCACTCCTCCGACCAATCTACAGAAGGTCTCCTCTAGGCGATAGACTCACGCTCCAGGCGTCATTTGCTCTTGACTTTTTGGACTTTCCTTTACTCATAGGCCTAAACCTTGAGTTTTTATTGGCTCCTCATCAGACCTAAGTCTGCATGCCAAATGTTGGCTCCTCATCAGGCCGAAGCCCGCATGCCATAATATATAAGGAAAAGTCCAAACTCGTCTCTCGGGTTGCCACCCTACAGCGCGCCCCCGGATCGTCATCCGAAGTCGATATACCAACCATTCTTTCAAGCCACAAAGTCTCTGAAAATGGCAGTACTAGGAGAACCTAAGTCCCCCAAGAGTCGCGAGCAAACGATTCTGAACACGTCCGAGTCCTATCCCTATCCAGGTTTCCTTCCCGTGGCTCGCGTAAAACATCTCAATGTCCTACCAACCACATATTCCCTCACTGGAATACCTCATGACCACACAAGGATCATATACGCCACAAGGGCCGCCACAAAGGCCAAACAAAATGTCCTAAAGAGGACCGCCACCAAGGCCAAACAAAATGTCCTAAAGAGGACCGCCACCAAGGCCAAACAAATGTCCTAAAGAGGACCGCCACCAAGGCCAAACAAATGTCCTAAAAGGACCGCCACCAAGGCACTCTGGCTAAACAGCCCGCCACGAAGGCCATCTGTCCCGAAGGACCGTCACAAAGACCATCTGTCCCGAAGGACCGTCACAAAGACACTCTAAACAGCCCGCCACAAAGGCCAAACAAACGTCCTAAAAGGACCGCCACCAAGGCCACACAAATGTCCTAAAGAGGACCGCCACCAAGGCCACACAAATGTCCTAAAGAGGACCGTCACAAAGACACTCTGGCTAAACAGCCCGCCACAAGGCCAAACAAACGTCCTAAAAGGACCGCCACCAAGGCCACACAAATGTCCTAACGAGGACCGTCACAAAGACCCTCTGGCTAAAAGCCCGTCACAAAGACCCACAATGTCTAAAAAGACCGCCACACACGGGCACACTGACTCAAAAGTCCGCCACTAAGGCCACACTCAAGCCCCCTTTAAGGCTCTCCACCGCTAAAATGGACAAATTCTAACTCCCATAAAACTTTCCATATTTAGCACCTTCCATTTTTGGAAACTTTCCACTTTTGGAAACTTCTCTTCACAACCCCGCCTCACGGAAACTTTGTACCCCAAACACCACCTCATCTTGTTACTGAGTCGCACAACCAACCACCCCAAGCGACCGAGTAACAAGAGAGATGGGCTGGAATACTCCATTCCCGCTCCAGCCACGGATACAGATGGGACCCGGCTAAACAAGCTCAAGTCGCGGCTTGCTTCTCATACCACTTCTTGAACCTTGCCTTCATCTTTGCCTCAGGCTCCCAAGTCTGCTCCTCAACACCATCACAGTCCCAAAGGACTCTCATCAAAGGAATCTTCTTCTTCCGAAGTTCCTTGATCCTCCTCTCGAGAACCCTCACTGGTCTCGCCTCCAAAGTCATGTTAGGCTGAAGATCCTCAGGAATCTTAGCCAACACCTCCTCTCCCTCACGGAGACACTTCCGCAACATAGACACATGGAAAACCTTATGGAATGCACGCATCACCTCAGGTAACTCCAATCTATATGCCACTGGTCCAATCCGCTCAATCACTCTGAATGGACCCATATACCTCGGACTCAACTTAGTCTCGACAATGACCTGTTCGGACCCCGCAACATGGCCATCTTGAGGTACACTCTGTCTCCTACCTGAAACTCAAGATCTCTCCTCCTCCTATCTGCATAACTCCTCTGCCTATCCTGAGCCTCCTTCATGTTCAGCTTGAGAACCCGAATCTTCTCTGAGGTCTCCTGAACAAAACTAGCACCAAACATGCTCCTCTCCCCACCTGAGTCCAGCATAATGGTGTACGACATGGCCTCCCATACAAAGCCTCATAAGGAGCCATCTTAATACTTGCCTGATAGCTGTTGTTGTAAGCAAACTCTACCAGGTTCAGATGATCTGCCCAATGGCCACCCCAATCCAGCACACACATCCTCAGCAAATCCTCCAGCGTCTGGATCGTCCTCTCTGACTGTCCATCAGTCTGGGGATGATAAGCTGTACTCATATGCACCTTAGTGCCCATCTCTGCTGAAATGCCTTCCGAACACCGAAGTGAACTTAGAATCCCTATCAGACACAATGCTTGCTGGCACCCCATGCAACCTGACTATCTCCCTCACATACTTCTTAGCCAAGACCGCTGCTCCATCAGTCTTCTTAATGGCAGAAAATGTGCTGACTTAGTCAACCGGTCCACAATGACCCAAATAGCATCAAAGGTCCGTGACACTGGCAATCCTACCACGAAATCCATAGTGATCATATCCCACTTCCACTCAGGAATGGGTAAACTCTTCAGTAACCCGCCAGGAACCTGATGCTCAGCCTTCACTAGCTGACATACATCGCACCTCGAAACCCAACTACGTCCTTCTTCATCCCGACCCAATGATAGTACCTCTTGAGGTCACGGTACATCTTGGTCGCTCCTGGATGAATGGATAACTTGCTCGCATGAGCCTCTCTCAGAATCTCCTGTCTCAACTCCTCATCCTTGGGCACACACACACGACCGTGCACCAAGATAGTACCATTATCTGAGACCTGATACTCTGAACCCACATCCTTAGAGGCATTCACTAGCCCCAAATCCTTCTCCTGAGCCAACCGCACTCTACTCGAAGATCTGCTCTATCTACTGCTTCCAAACCCAACGGTTCTGTGAAACAGCACATAAGCTCAAAGCACTGATCTCCCTACCAGAGACTCCATCTCCTGCTCCTGAGCCGAAGCTACCCTCTTCCGACTCAGAGCATCTGCAACCGTGTTAGCCTTACCAGGATGATAGGCTATCTCCAAATCATAATCTGCCACAAGCTCCATCCACCGCCTCTGTCTCAAATTCAACTCAGGCTGAGTGAATATATACTTCAGGCTCTTATGATCTGTAAACACCTGTACCTTTGCACCATAAAGATAAGATCTCCAAATCTTCAGGGCAAAAACTACAGCACCCATCTCCAAATCATGAGTAGGATAGTTGCCTTCATGCACCCGCAACTGCCGCGAAGCATAAGCAATCACCTTCCCATGCTGCATCGAACACAACCCAACCCAACTCTAGATGCATCTGTATAAACCACATAGGGTTCTCCCTGCTCAGGCAAAGCCAACACTGGCGCAGTAGTCAACATCTCCTTCAGGCTTGCAAAGCCTTCCTCACACTCTTCGACCAGACACAAAGGAACATCCTTCCCTGTCAACTTAGTCATAGGACGTGCTCTGCTTGCAAACCCCTGCACAAATCTCCTGTAGTAACCTGCCAATCCAAGGAAACTCCTGATCTCTGTGGCATTCTGCGGTCTAGGCCAATCTCTGATAGCCTGAATCTTCTCTGGATCTACGAAACCCCCTCCACGAAACAATGTGACCCAGAAAGCCCATCTCACGCTGCCAGAAACTACACTTGCTCAACTTGGCAAACAGCTTCTGCTCCCGCAGCTTCTCCATAACTGCCCTCAAATGCACTGCATGCTCCTCAGGACTCTTAGAGTAAACCAGGATATCGTCGATGAAAATGATGACAGATACATCCGAAACTCCTGAAATACACTGTTCATCAATCTCATAAACGCTGCTGGTGCGTTAGTCAACCCGAAAGGCATCACCACAAACTCATAATGCCCATACCTCGTCCTGAAAGCAGTCTTCCTCACATCTGCCTCATCTATCGGTATCTGATGATAACCCGATGCCAGATCCACCTTGGAGAACCAAGTAGCACCCCTCAACTGATCCAACAACTCGTCAATCCTCGGGAGAGGGTACTTGTTCTTCACAGTGACCCGGTTCAAACCCCGTAATCAATACACAACCGGAAACTCCCATCCTTTTTCTTGACAAACAACACCGGCGCTCCCCACGGTGACACACTAGGACGGATGAATCCCTTACTCAATAAATCCTCTAGCTGCTTCTTCAGCTCTGCCATCTCTGCTGGAGCCATTCTGTAAGGAGCCTTGGATAACGGTGTCGTCCCCGGTTCCAGTTCAATGGTAAAAGGATCCGACCGAGATGGTGGTAATCCGCAGAGACTGAAACACATCCTCAAACTCCTCCACTACTGGAATACCGCTAACCGTAGACTTCCCACTGACTCTGGCATAGATATAGTGACCAAATAAGCCTCACGGCCCTTCTCGATCATCTTCCCAGCCTGAATGGTGAGATCACGAGACTCCCTGAAGTCGGTCTAATACCCTGAAAAACCAACTTCCCTCCTGGTCGCTCAAACTCCACTCTACCCCGATAGCAATCTAAATGCACCATATGCCGATGCATCCAATCCATCCCGAGAATAACATCATACAGCTCCACGGGACTGATAAGCAAATCCGCTGGCCATGACTCTCCTGCGATCTGAATATCAATTCCTCTAGCTCGTCCAATAACTCTCAGGAACTTGCCTCCCGCAACCCTAACAACTCGTGCGCTCTCCAGGATCCCCGCTGATCCCCGCACACTCTGCACACTCTGGAGTAATGAAGCTATGCGAAGCTCCAGAATCAAACATAACGTGGGACTTAAACCCGCCCACCAACAAGGTCCCTACACAAACCTCATGTGTTGAGAACCTAACACTTTATCACAGGAACATAAAATCTGACCCTACTAAAATTCACAAAGATTAAGTACCAGAAATTATACCTGTGATCGCCCGGCACTGGTTCCACCAGTCTCCACTGTCGTGTAAACCCGAGGCCCCTGCTCAATCCGTGCCACCTGCTGACCCCCAGGCTGCACCTGCTGCAACGCTGCCACTGCTGCCGGCTGCAGCTTGGGACAAAAAGGCTTGATGTGCCCTGTCTCCCTACAATGATAACACACCCGAGGTCCTGCCGTCGGAACACTCCTCTTGGGACAACTAGCAACCCTGTGATCCCTGCTCCCACAACCGAAGCAACCCGCACCACTCGGCTTCTGCGTAGCCTCCCACTTCCTCTTGGTTCCCTGGGCATGCCTACCGCCCCTGCTAGAACCACCCTGCTGCTGAGCCTTACTAGGCTGAACTGCTGGAGCTACCGCCACTGACTGTGCCCGGATATCCTCCTCAATCTCTGCTGCAGTCTCAACCAGCTCTGCACGCGTAGCATAACTCCTCCCTCTACAGTGAACTCTCAAGTCATCACGTAGAGCCCTCAAGAACCTCCTGATCTGAGCCTCCTCAGGCTCCATAGCCCGACCTCCATAACAAAGAAGTCGACTGAACTCCAAGTCCAACTCCCGCACTGACCGTGTCCCCTGAGACAACTGAAGGAACTGCACCTCCAAACGATCCAATGCCTCTCTAGGAAAATACTTGCGGTTGAACTCCAAAACGAAGTCAGCCCAAGTCATCTCCCGCTGCACCCTCCTAGCAGCCACAGATCTCCACCACAACTCAGCATCACCACTCAAAAAGTAGCCCCTATGTCCACCCAAAACTCCTCAGGACATCTCAGAGTGTGGAAGTTACGTTCCACTCTCGTCCTCCACGCATCCGCAGCAGTAGGATCTACACCTCCTGAAAACTGCTCAGTACGCAACCGACCCATCTCTGTCAACATGCTGAGATAACGAGCATGGACCCCCGCATCCGCAGCCACTGGCTGCCGCTCCTCCGCCACCACTGGTGGCACTACCTCTGAGCCGGTACCACTGGTGGTAACCGCTCTAACACCTGTGCTAGCAAAGCCGCAAGGTCAACACCAGGGACTCCACCCGCTGGGACCCCACACCCGGACCCTAGCATCACCGGCCACTGGAGCATCAACACCGCCCCTCCTGCCACACTCACGGAATCCCCCGGAACACCCTGCGACTCGCCAACACCCTCAGCTGTCACACTCTGGTCCTCGGTCTCACTAACCACTGGGACTCTGCCCCTACCACGACCACGTCCGCGTCCACGACCACGTCCGCGTCCACGACCTCGACCAGCCACAGCACCCTCTCTAACCATCTGCACTACCATGAAGAAGGCTAAGCAAACAATTTCTATTATTACACAGAAACATAAACTCACCGTGGAATCACACACTCGGCTCGAAGAGGATGTTCTAAGACTCCATGCCACACACAATTGACTAACTCACATAATCAATCAAGACATGCAATCCCAAACATCTACAACAGAAACCTAGTGAACCCAAACCTAGAACCGTAAGGGCTCTGATACCAAAATGAAACGACCAACCCTTTTTTTTTTTTTAATAAATAAATAATAAATATAATATATGATAACAACTACAGCTAGTGGTCCCATACCCACTAGCCACCTAACCACAACACATTCAACAGCGGAAAACATAAACAATAACCAATAATATCCAATAATAAACCAATACTATATTTCAATATCAAACAACAAGAAACATGAAACCAGCAACCTAGCAATGTTTCTAGTGACTCAACTCTAGCACCCTAGCAAATGCCAGACAACATCCAATCGAGTCCCTAGAACATCCTCCTCTTCATTGCCTCTGATTCCACGATCACACTTTGCCTTTACCTGCACCACAAACACAAATTGAGATGCATGAGTATTTGATAAACACTCAGTGAGGCAATCCTCCCATCTACTGGGCTATACACACAAGCAATAAGATCTCTACAAGCCACAAACAACAATCAATAAAACAAACCAGGCAATATACAACGCATGCGACATCCATCGCAACTGAACAAGGGGTGTCGACCGACACCAGATGGTGTCGATCGTCACTGACTATCTGGTGTCGACCGACGCCAAACTGGTGTCGACCGACACCCTGCCCGACACTCCCGAAAACCCTAGTTTGTGTCGACCGACGCCTCCACATGGCATCGAACGACACTCGCCAAAGTCCCGAGCCGTCCTCGCGTTGGTGTCGACCGACACCCCAACTGGTGTCGACCGACACCGATACCGAGAGCGATTTCCTCGATCAGAAACTCCGAATCTCGCCTCCAATCTTCTCCAATCCGCTCCTTGCACTCCCAGAAGCCAAACCCAGCCCAGATAGCAACGAAATAGCATAGGAACTCAAGGAAACAACCACATAAGCACCAAATCACATAGAAACTAGAAATCTTAGCTTAGATAAGCCATGGTCATGCACTCACCTCTTTGCAGGAAGATTCAGACCAAAAGCAACGAATCCAACCTCCTAGCAAGCTTCTAGATCCTTCCTAGCTTCCAATCTCTCAAGAACAGCCAGGAATCTCACCACTCTTCAAAAAGCTCAAGAACAACTCTTTTCTCCTTTCTCTCAAAACAAAGCGGCGAAATAAACTTCCAAAACCCTTCTTGTGTCGAAATCCGCTTAAATATCTCGGTTTAGTAGTTTTCCCTACATCAAACCGGTCCAAATCGATAATTAAAATTGGACCGACCAAACCGGCCACAACTGGTGTCGATCGACACTCCCTCTGTGGTGTCGATCGACACCCTCACCAAAATCCCCAGAAAATGGTTTGCGGGTGTTACAGACATTATATCGAACACTTGGTATGCAATAACTTTGGCAAGAAAAGAAGAGAAGAGAAGCTTCTATTGTTTCTTCTGAGTAAATTTGGCTCCATAGCTTCGGATAGACACACAAAAACCATTCACGCATGACTTTTAAACTAAACAATTTAAATATTTTATCTTCTCAAAAGAGAGATGGGATTAAATACATGAAAAGTTAGAGAAACAATAATCTTAGGAGACCCATGATCAACGTAAAATAGCATGCTTAAAATTGAGGATGAACATTAGTCTCTATAAGAAAATCAAATGCAAGTGCTTGTATTGCAGACGTCACAAAAACGAAATCAAAACAAAAATGATTAAAAGGTAATCTAGAATCAGACCAAACAGTTTGGTTCACCTCATCTGGATCAATACATCGACCTCTGTGAATTTAGTGCCCATCAAATCATAAATAATCATCTAATTAATAATTATCAAATCAGATTTGTTTTGCTCTTAATTTCGATAATTAGAGTGACAGATTTTGTCGACCAGATCTCAATCTGATCCTTCACGGTGGCGTCAACGTACGAGAAACAACACACTCTCTTTTTTTTTTTTTTTAATAAAATGTTAAATTATACTCAAAAGAAAAATAACGTTTTTACATCAAGTGCAACATTTGTTTGAGGGAAAGTGAAAAAACATTTACAACTTGCTGCAAATCAAGAACCCCCATGTCAGGGGAGGTTTCTTGAAGCGAAATCAAACTGTAATGACCTTCGTCGTGATTCGTCGATCGCCAGCGTAGATGGCGAGAAGCTGGATTCCGTACTTTGCTCATCAATCCAGATGATGAAACGACTGCCGTATTCAGAGCATCACCGTGTCTGCGTAGCATTACGTTCTCGCCATATGGTATGGACAGTAGCTTGGAAGAGATAACCAGCTAAGAAACAAAGAACCCTATCCGACCAGCGATCGGAGACAAAGCACAGCAGTAGCCACAGATTAAAGAATCAGCACAGTGATACAGTGATATTTCTCACAGTCTCCATCTCCCAATGACAACCTGTATTACAGAAGAAACAAAGGTTGTAAGCCTTCGCATGGAAGCACAGGAAAAGAGTGATCAGGCTAGCTGCAGAGCCGTGGATTCCACATTGGGGGAGAAGCAAATACCAGACACTGTTGACAATCTTATTCTAAACACACTCAATGGAAAAAAAAAAAAAAAGGTTAGTACATTATGTGTGTTATGGTAATCCACTCTGGTCAGATACCAACCTGCACCAGAAACTTGTTTGTGGTCTTGTATTTGAATCCATGCTCATCAGAGGTTGGTGGTCTGCTTCATCACTTGCCACCTCCGCCAGGTTCAGCCCCCACCACGCTGCTCCTGCCAGGCTCTGGTTAAAGGGTCTGATCGAAGCCTAGATGCTCCCTGACGGTGACGTCGGGGCGCCGACGTATGAGCCCAAGCCTTGCCACCGTAGTGCCGCGCCACACCCAGATCATACACCCGAACTCCAACAACATCTACCAATCGCCCAAACCTGAGCAATCATCCCCAAACCAAAAGAAAGTACCAGACCCATCTCTCACTTCCATTTTGCAGAAACTCTTAGCTACATCTCTACTTCACTGAACTTCTTCCACATCCAAGAACCTACGCAGACTATCTGGCTAATATCCCAAAAGGAACCGTAGCATAGAAGATTTTGGTCTATCCATTTCACTCCACAACGAATTACCTCGAGAGACTATGCGCCAAATCAGCTTCAAGCAACACACATCATTTGCTTCTTTAAGTGATCGTAGACCAAGACCCCCTTCTTGTTTTGGCCTACACACATCCACCCAGGCAATCTTAGCTTTAGATGGTTTCAGCTCCACCCCTGACCAGAGAAAAGCTGAACATACTTTATCAAGTTCCCAGAGACACTCACGAGGGAGCCTAAACGCAGCAAGCCAAAAGTTACAAATACTCAATAGCACTGAGTTTATCAAATTCAACCGACCCGCATAAGAAAGGAAACGAGTCGTCCAAGATCCAGTCTTCTTCTTAATCTGCTCATGTAATGGTAGAAGGTCCGCAGTGGAAAAAACAACACACTCTCTCCATAAGAAAGCCACTATCATCATCTCTTCCTTCACCACCAGCTTTGGCTGTTAGAGCTCCTCCGGCAAGGAAACCGAGTCATGAATATCCCTTTTGGCAGCAGAACTAGTTTACCGGTCTGCTCTTCGTCATGCCTTTGGAATTTTTCTATCTCGTTCTCTTCCCTTACCTTAGCCTCGATCTGATTTCGATTACACGCCTGCCTTCACCGCTGTGTCTGGTAAAGAAAGTGTTGTTCTATGTTTCATTTCATTCAATGTCTTTCAAAATCGGGATGACGATTGCTAGAGGAAGACGATCCTAGAGATGACGATTGTTGGAGGAAGACGATGCTATAAGAAGACAGATACGACATCACAACTAGATGGAGCCACCTCATCTCGCCGGAAAAGACATCGGAGCATGTTGACGAAGTTAATGGATTTGATACCACACAAAATTAATAATTTATTTTATTATATAAAAATAAATAGTAATGTAAATACATAAAAATGCTAGTTTTGGAAAATTTGAGAGTGTGTGCTAACTTTGGAAGAAAAACCTAGAATAGTACTATTCTAGGGTATTTCTCTACAAAATACTAGTATAGATAAATAAAGTACAGTAGAAGGAAAACATCAGTTAAGTTGGCAGTGCTCGTCAGAATTAGGCAGACAATTTTCTTTTATTTTCAAAATGACAAAGATTTTATAGTTAGATATATAAAAAACAAAAGTAAAACAATCTTAAATTCAGAATCATGTCTCTCATCAGTGACCACTTTCTCTTTATTCTTTCCCTATATATATAACAAATTATATATCCTAGCATAAAAAACGTCCATCTTCTAAAGTATTTTTTGGCATGCTAATGATTAATTTCTAAGAGAGAAAATCACAAGAAATGGATCTGACAGTTTTATGAAACTCTAGGAAGCTTCATAATAGCATTGGTGATCCTCTGGTACTTGTTATTACCAATGTTGTCTTATCGGCGATTCACTTTAACACCAACCTTGACAGTTTCAAGACATTTCAAATTTGCCAAAAAATACTTCACCTGTTTCAGCTCTCTAAGAGTTCCTCGATATCCTGAAATGTTTAGTATTTTCATTTGACATGTCGATAAACAGCATCCTCCCTCTTCCATCTTCTTCTTCTTCCTCCTCTTAGGGAAGCAAGGACAGGCGTCCCCGCACATATTTGTAACTTGGTGCACAAGACCCTAAAAAGCAAAAATAATTCAGGTATAAACATTAAAGCAAAGAAAAGAATAGGCAAATTCATGTACAATAAAAATAATCTCGTTAAGAAGGAGAATTATATGTTGCGTTGATCGAACGGAATCGATGATACCTCGATGGCTAAAGTTTCTAGGTTTGGAGAGTTGTTGAGGAGGAGTGGCACCACTTGCCAGCCTATATCTTTGTGACTCTCAAAAGATAGAGTAAGGAGGTTGTAAAACATCGGCATTGTATCACAGCACAAGTGAAACACCTAGATTATACTCCCTCCGTTTCAAAATATAAAATGTTTTAGAGAAGTTTTTTTTTTTCATAATATATGATGTTTTCAAGTTTCAATGCAATTTTTAGATTAGTTTAGTACTTTATATTATGCAGTATTGTTTCTGATTGGTTGAGCTTATTAAAAGGAAAGACTTCTTAATCTGCGTGTTTTAGTTAAAACATCCTATATTTTGAAACGGAAAGAGTATATAAATACAAAAATGAGACTTTTCACTTCAAATTGAAACAATGAATAGATAGGAAGAAAACTGACTGACCGTATCATAAGATAAGTGAAGCCTTTTAACATTTCTTATCCCTGAAAGCAGATCTGTAACATCACCAAAACTATCATCATCCTGATCGGCGATCGCTTTCATCATCCTCGTCGCTCTCATCATTTTTATCGCTCTCGTTTCTCTCGTCTTCGTCTACCCATGATCGAATGTTGAGTCTAGCTTCTTCAAGGGAACCAGAATCAACCTCATATTTATCCGCGACAAAACTAGAATAGTCAAGGAACACAAGGCTGAGTGTCTCAAACAAACAACTCTCGTAAGCAACCTCACGGTAATAGGGGAAACTGTGAAAGATGGTCAGTCGTTTGAGGGAAGGACTAGACAAGACCCCACTCCAATCTGGGGGATCATAATCGCCTTCATAGTGTAGGGATAATGAAAGTACGAGAACTTGTGATCTAATCAATGTAACAAAGATTTCTTTTAAACTTCTCTTTGATTGATAGAAAATCTGTTTACAAGTTTGTTCTAAACAATTTTCTAATCTCTCAAGACTCTCTAAAAGAAACCTCACGCTCTCTCTAAGTTCTTAGCTCTTCTTTTTCTTTAAGACTAAAACTTAGAAGCTAGGTTAACTTTCTCTTGTTTGTGCTAAGGCTTACAATCAGCCTTTGCACCCTATTTATAGAACTAGGAATCTACCTATCCTAATCCTAATAGGAATTGGACAATTTCCTTTTTCTTTTGTGATTTAGAAATTTCCTCTTTCTTCACGTTTACATTCCTATTGTAAACATGAAGCTTCAACCTTCTAGTAGCTTCTTGGACCTTCCATTCCTTTGTAAGATTTCTTGCTTGTTAAACGCCGACATATATTATTAGATGCTCTGTTCTTGTACCAGTACACTGCTCCTCTGAAGTAGTTCATCCGTTTGAACAAATGTTACATCTTCAATCTCCCCCTTTTTAACTTTGTGCTTCACAAGTACCTTCTTATCAAATCAGTTGAAAGCTTTTGCAAAAAGAACTTTAATACTTTTATCAGAAAGAAACAACATGTCTTTTTAAACCATCATAAGACAAGTCTTGGAAAAGATTTTTAAGTTATCAGAGTTTCCAATACAACGAGATAAAAGCAAAACAAAATAACCCAATCTGTAATTATGCTCCCCCAGAATCTCTGAACCGTAGCTCCCCCAGAATCTCTGATCCTACCAATCTCCAATCTTCTCCCCCTGCTTGGGAACACAATAGTTAAAAATACTCAAAGCATCTTGGACATAGGATGACTCTGAATCAGCCTGTGAACTACATCAGTGAGTCGCTGAAGTGGCTGAGCAGTATCTACCAATGCTCCATACGAACTCTCCTCATCCACCTGTCCAAACTGTAGCACACGAATGCTACCCAACTGAATTACCTCAGAAGTCGAGGAAGATCCCTCATTTGTTGGCCTTCAAACTGGAGTAGGATGTCCATCCTCAGGAAGCAAATTGTGTCTAACAGCATAAGCAAACCCGGTTGGAATATCTTTAGTGTAAAACTTAGCAGCAACCTCCTCCTCTGACCACTCAAGTGGACCATCCTGAATCTTAAGAGTTTCAAAAATTGTCCGAGGAAATATCACACTCCTTGTAGGATCACTCCAATTCATCTCCATAATCTGATCATAAATCAACTGTCTACATCAAAACGAATACCCTTAACCAACTTGTACACAACTCGAGCACGCTTGACCGATGGATGGTTTCTATGAACCGAAGGCACCCAGTTATAAGCTGTGAACATCAACAAAGCTGCAATGTCTCCAGGTAAGTCTCTAACTTTTAATTTTGACCAAGGTAATTTATCTATTCCACTCAAAACCGCTGCAAGTTCATTCTTACTCAACTTATCAATAGCATCACTGGCTTTGTTCTCATCTAAAGTCAAATACTCCAGATTAAACGCCTCATTGATCATCCTAGGAGAGAATTCATACCAATGCTCTCTAATGAACACCTTAATACCATCTTTGGCTTTTTCGTTTGGTAAATTAGCATAAAATTCACACACAACTTCTTTGATATATATCGACAACCCTTGAACCGATTCTTGCAATCCCAAATCCATGATTTTATCGAAAATCCCAAATTCATCAGGTTGTGAGAAATCTAAATTCCTTTCTGCTAGAAACTTCCTAGTTATAAGCTGTGAATACCTGTCTTGAGCAGCTCTTGAGACAAACACATTGGAACGAAAATCTCCTCTTGCTCTAACACGCTTTGCTTTTGTTGTTGCAGACTTAGATCGCTGGGCAATAGAAGTAGACCCATGTTTCATCTTCCTCTTCTTAACCGTGTGACGTGCAATCTGTTCCTGCACAGATATTTCCTCAAATCCGAAATCCTCAGAATCCGAAGCAACTCCTTTGCCCTTATCTTGAACTTCTTCTTCCTCATCTTTATCAACAAGAACTGGTTCCGATTTGTCCTCTGTGGAATCTTCACTGCCTACCGAATCGATTTGAGCATCACCATCAGATTTATCGAGCACTGGTCGATCATCATCACTGCTTGATTCATCGATCAGATGAGGTCGTTGAGAATCACTATCTTGATTCACCTTCGATCTCCTTTCTCCTCGTACCAAACCTTGTCGAGTCGCTGTCACCATCGTTTTTTTTTTAACACCGCCGATACACCCAATGCTAACAAACACAAGTATTTTTTCTTTTTCGATATGACCGAAGATAACACCCAACAAACCTTTATCCTAAAAGATAAAACCCAACTAAACCGCAAACAACCCGGTTTACTCAATTAAATAATTTCAAACCCCAGAAATTCTTTACACTCGTTTTTGACCAGCTTCAACCCAGAATCACATCTCACACACACCAATTGAATTTCTCAATGTTGCAAACCGATTAAAATCTAAAGCCTTTGTGAATATATCTGCTAGCTAATCTTCGGTATCAACATGATCAATCTGAACTTGCTTTCTCTCAACTAGTTCTCTGATAAAGTGATGTCTTACATCAATGTGCTTGGTTCTTGAGTGTTGAACTAGATTTTTAGAAATATCAATCGCACTTTTGTTATCACAATACACCTGTAACACTCCTGAATCCATACTATAGTCTGCTGACATCTGTTTCATCCATAATAATTGAGTACAACAACTCCCCATTGCTATATATTCTAACTCAGCTGTAGACATAGACACTGAATTTTGTTTCTTGCTTAACCATGCAATGAGATTATTACCCAGAATGAAACATCCTCCACTAGTGTTTTTTCGATCTGTCACACTCCCTGCATAATCAGCATCACAATATCCAACTAAACCTTGATTTGAGCCTTTAGAATACCAAATTCTAAAATCAACAGTCCCTTTTACATACTTAATGATCCGTTTGACTGCTTCTAGATGTGATTGTTTTGGATTCGATTGATATCTTGCACACATTCCAACACTGAAACTCAAATCAGGTCTACTAGCAGTGAGATACAACAAACTCCCAATCATCCCCCTGTACTGCTTGACATCCACTTCCTTTCCATCAATGTCTTTTGACAATTTCAAAGATGTGCTCATAGGTATCTTGGCTTCTTTACACTTATCCATCTGAAATTTCTTCAGAAGCTGTCTTGCATAAGTACTTTGTGAAATAAAAGTTCCTTGATCAGACTGAGTAATTTGTAATCCTAGAAAGTATTTGAGTTCGCCAACCATACTCATTTCGAATTCTTGTGTCATATTACCCACAAAAGCATCCACCAGCTTCTTAGATGTACTACCAAAAATAATGTCATCAACATAAATTTGAACCATCATGATATCATCATCTTGTTCTAAGACAAACAAGGTTTTGTCAACACTTCCTCTAGCATAGCTCTTCTCCATAAGAAAACTAGTTAGCCTTTCATACCAAGCCCTTGGAGCTTGCTTTAACCCATAAAGGGCTTTCTTCAATTTATAAACATAATCTGGCTTAATAGGATCCTCAAACCCTTTGGGTTGTTCAACATAAATTTTCTCCTGTAAGATCCCATTCAAGAAGGCACTCTTGACATCGATCTGAAAGACCTTAAAGTTTAGGATACAGGTCATTCCTAGAAACAATCTAATTGACTCTAGTCTTCCAACCGGCGCAAAGGTCTCTTCAAAGTCCACTCCTTCAATCTGTGTATAGCCTTGTGCTACCAATCTAGCCTTATTACGAACCACAACACCACTTTCATCAATTTTATTCTTGAAAATCCATTTGGTACCAATGATATTCACATCTATTGGTCTCCGAACTAGCTCCCACACATCATTCCGTTCAAACTGTTCAAGTTCTTCTTCCATGGCAATAATCCAAAAATCATCTTGAACAGCTTCTACATGATTCTTTGGTTCAATCATTGACACAAAACACTCATAAAAAACTGTCTCCAAAACTGTGAAGTAACTTGTCATCTTCTGGAAATCTATTTTAACTCCTCTAGTCTTCATCTTTTCATTCAAACCTCCAATAACATCAGTTGCTGAATGATTTTTGTGAACAATTTGTAACCCTTCTGGCTCTGAAACAGGCACTTCTACCTCAGATTCATCATCTCGTGTCTTAGTCGCAACTACTGGTTCTGTATCACTGTCTGAATCATCATCATTTCCTACTGAACCAGACCTGTCATCAAAGACTACATTCACCGATTCCATTATGACACAAGTCCGTTTGTTATAAACCCTGAATGATGTACTACTCTCTGCATATCCAAGAAACATGCCTTCATTACTTATGGAATCAAATTTTCCAAGATAATCCTTGTCATTCAAGATATAACACTTGCAGCCAAACACATGAAAGTAGCTCAGATTCGGTGTCTTGCCTTTCCACAATTCATAAGGTGTCTTAGTTGTGTTTCTTCGCACGTAACTCTGTTAATTATGTAACATGCAGTATTTAAAGCTTCAGCCTAGAACTTTTTAGGAACCTGATTTCCATGTATCATTGCCCTTGCCATTTCTTGAAGAGTTCTATTCTTCCTCTCAACAACTCCATTCTGTTGTGGTGTTCTTGGTGCTGAATACTGATGTACAATCCCTTGTTGGTCACATAAATCTTTCATAGCCTCATTCTGAAATTCACCACCATGATCACTCCTTATCTTTTTGATTCCTCCTCTTTCATTTAGTAATTGTAGAGCTAAAATCTTGAAACTGTCCACAATATCAGATTTCTCTCGTATAAACCGAACCCAGGTGTACCTCGAATAATCATCAACCAAGACAAAAACATATTTTTTCCCTGCTAGACTTTCGACTTGCATTGGTCCCATCAGATCCATGTGAATCAGATCCAGAACCGATTTTGATTGAACATCTGGAACCTTTTTGTGCTGAATTTTAACCTGTTTTCCATGGTTACACGGTCCACACACCATATTGTCTTCCCCTTTGAGTTTTGGTACCCCTCGTACTATCTCTTTGTTCACAAGGGTAGTGAGATTCCTTATATTCATATGCCCAAGTCGCTGATGCCAGAGATCAATACTTGCTTTAGCACTGAAACACTTAATTGGCTCCTTTTCCCACATATAACAGTTGTTTCCAGATCTTACACCATACAACTTGACATTTCCTGCCTCATCCATAGCTTTGCAGTCAACTTTTGTGAACAACACAGATAATCCTTCGTCACAAAGCTGACTAATACTTATCAAATTAGCTTTCAGCCCTTGAACTAAATACACATTCACAAGTTGTGGAAGCTCAGCATCACTTGTTGTGCCCTTGCCTTGAATAAAACCATGACTCCCATCTCCAAAAGTTATTGTACCTCCTTTCAATTTCTTGATATTTTGTAGATTACTCTTGGTTCCAGTCATATGCCTTGAGCACCCACTATCAAAGAACCAAGGTTCTGAGTCAACTTGTTCTTCAGTAATCATAGCCATGCTACACCTGAATCCTGATCCAGAACCCACTTTTAAATTCGGTTGATATAAATCAGTTTTCTTCATCCACACTTGTCTGCTTACCCCATTCCAGAAGAACCTTCCTTGACGCTTTAGTGCGCACACTATTTCCCAAAATTTGTTACAAAATCGTTTGTAATGCCGAAACTTTCCGCAAAAATAACATCCCACAGCCTCTCTAGACACGTTTGAGATTGTTTCCTTCTCAGACTGATATACTCCTGCAAATACAAACTTAGTTAACTGTGAATTTGCTCTTCCATTATCTGTAAATCCAAGCCCTTTATGAGTCTTCTCAGTTCTTCCATAGCTCAGAATTTTATCAAGTTGCTTGGTGCCTGCAAACATATGTATCTTCCTATGCTGCTGATCCAAATCCGATTGTAATTGTGAGGTTTTTTCCTTTTCTTTACTCAGTTCCTCCTCAAGTTTGTCTGTTTTTGCAGATAAAACCAACTTTTCTTTCATCAAAACTAGTGAGTCTTTAGCAATCTTTTTCTCATCCTCTAATTCATTTTGTAAAGTCACGATCAGTTCCTCAAGACGAAGTTTTTCCTTTATTAATTCTTGATTCTCCTTACCTAGAGTTATGAGTGTGTCTTGCACTTCTTTGTAACTCTGAACAATGTCAAGAATCTCTTCCCCTTCTAATTCTGAATCGGTTATTTCTTCCCCATTCTCAAACTCAGTGATTCCGACCATTGCAACAAGATTAATGAGTTCTTCTTCACTACTGCTATCATCATCTGATTCATCCTCAATACTGATCATGAATTTTTCTTTCTTAGCTTTTAAATTACTCACACACAGATCAAGTGTGTGTCCAGTACCATTGCAGATTGTGCACTTTGCTTCTCGTATCTTGCTTGTTGGACATTCACGAATAAAATGCCCGTATCCGTTACACTCATGACACTGCATATCCGCTTTTCTGTCTTCACTTGTCCTTTTGGATGAGAAAGTTTTCTTTTGTCCTTGACCCTGTTCTATCCTTCTTAATGCTCGATCAAACCTTCGTACCAGCAGACTTACAGTATTCTCCTCTCCTTGATCAGTCGTATCTTTGCTTGCAGTTAAGGCTATGCCTTTTGGTTTCTTAATTCCATTCAACTCCATCTCATGTGCCTGTAGCATTCCAACCACTTCTCCATAGCTGAGATTATCCAGGTCATGCGATACAGTTAAAGTTGTCTTATACCCCATGAACCTAGGTGGAAGACATCTTAGAAATTTTTTAACCAATTTCTGGTCTTTATAGGTTTTTCCTAGGGTTAAGGCCTCTTATGCTAAAGCACTCAACTTAGAACTGAAATCTGAGATCGATTCATGATCTTCCATCTTTAGATTCTCAAATCTTGATGCTAACATGTCTTTTCTTGAGCTCTGCACTTTGGTGGTACCTTCATAATGGATCTGAAGGATATCCCATGCTTCTTTTGCTGTTTCGCAACCCTGAATCAAATCGATCTGCTTCCTCCCAACACTGCAATGAATCGCACTTAATGCTCTTGAGTTATATTTTGATTTCTTTTGTTCTTCATCGGTCCATTCTGATTCAGGCTTTGGAATTCTCTTTCCTGATTCATCCTTGATCGTAGGTTCCTCCCACTTTTCCAGAACAGTTTTCCACGCAAGTCGATCAATACCTCCTATTATGGACTTGATCCTTGACTTCCAAAACCCATAGTTTCCATCGTCCAAAACAACTTTATTGTTGTTGATAAGATCTCCGTAGCTCTCCATCTTGTCCGCAGAATCTCACCCGTAATATTTTGAACAAGTGCTGCTCTGATACCAATTGAAAGTACGAGAACTTGTGATCTAATCAATGTAACAAAGATTTCTTTTAAACTTCTCTTTGATTGATAGACAATCTGTTTACAAGTTTGTTCTAAACAATTTTCTAATCTCTCAAGACTCTCTAAAAGAAACCTCACGCTCTCTCTAAGTTCTTAGCTCTTCTTTTTCTTTAAGACTAAAACTTAGAAGCTAGGTTAACTTTCTCTTGTTTGTGCTAAGGCTTACAATCAGCCTTTGCACCCTATTTATAGAACTAGGAATCTACCTATCCTAATCCTAATAAGAATTGGACAATTTCCTTTTTCTTTGTGATTTAGGAAATTTCCCTCTTTCTTCACGTTTACATTCCTATTGTAAACATGAAGCTTCAACCTTCTAGTAGCTTCTTGGACCTTCCAATCCTTTGTAAGATTTCTTGTTTGTTAAACGCCGACATATATTACTAGATGCTCTGTTCTTGTACCAGTACACTGCTCCTCTGAAGTAGTTCATCCTTTTGAACAAATGTTACATCTTCAGATAATTCCTCAAGCACAGGGCAACCGGAGATGAAATCCTCATACGTGAACTCCGTATAGTCATCTGAAAACGACACTTAAACTAGAGAAAGTGTTTTAAGCGCAGGGAAAAACACGCCTCCAGGAGGGAGACGACCGTCAAGATAAAACCCATCACATATTGTGAGCTTAACCAATGTGTTGCTCGTGAAGAACTCAGTGTCTATACGATGCATATCAGCGGTCTTCAAGTAAAGTTGCAAGAAGCCGCGCTCCAGGACAGTGCGAATCCAATTGTCCACCCGAGAATCTTCATGCTGAAAGTTACAGTTGAGAGAGAATCTCTTGACGGTGGTGGAATTGCTTAAGAGAGTAAGTGTTCTGTCCACAAAATCACAGAAGTATCGATAGTTACCACTTGCGTCATTCAAATCTCAAGTTCTTAGCTATAGAACTTCAAAGAAACTTTAGTGATTAAGAACACAAGAATTCTAAAAGAATAACTCTCTTTTATTAATCTTTAGGAAACTCTCTCAAAACCTAAAGCTCACTCTTGTTCTCTCAAACTCTTAAGTTGTGCAACATGCTCTGCACCTCCTTATATAGAGAACTAAAACAAAACCTATTCCTAATAGGACTTGTTATATTTGGACAGCTCCCAAATATATTTGTTATTATCCTAATCCTTTTAAAACCAATACTTAATAGGATTAGGATTCCCAAAAGACTTCAAGCTTCTTTCAAGCTTAAGTCAACAATCTCCCCTTTAAGCTTGAAGTTCACCTCATCCAAGTCTTGTATCCCTATTAGCTCCCTCATCTCCTTGAACTTGATCCTTCCTAGAGCTTTAGTCAAGATGTCTGCCTTCTGTTCATTTCCAGGAACATGCTCCACTTCCACTTGTCCATTCTCAACACACTCCCTTATAAAATGGTATCTAGTATGAATGTGCTTACTCCTACCATGGAATACAGGGTTTTTGGTCAGTGCTATTGCCGACTGGTGTCGATCCGAATTGTGACTTTCTCACAAGGTAAACCAGTGACTTCACTAAGCAAGTCCTGGAGCCATATTCCCTGCCGTGCTGCCTCTGTTCCAGCCATGAATTCAGCCTCACAAGATGATAAAGCCACAGTGTCTTGTTTTTGTGAACACCACGAGATTGGACTATCCCCAAGATAAAAGATATGCCCAGTTGTGCTTCTACCATCATCAGGATCAACATTATAACTACTATCGCTATAGCCTACCAATCTAGGCACTTTTGCAACCGAACGTTGAAACACTAAGCCAAAAGAGGTTGTGCCCTGCAAGTATCGTAAGCATTGTTTTAACGCAACACCATGAGAAACCTTTGGATTTTGCATGTACCTGCTCAAAACCCCAACACAAAAACTTAAGTCTGACGAGTATGAATCAAATAGCGAAGGCAACCAATAGTTTTCCTGTAATATGTAGCATCAATGCCTTCTTCTTCCTCTGATTTTGCTAACTTTGTTCCAGACTGCATTGGCGTAAGGACTCGATTGCAGTTAGCCATACCTGCTTCTTCTAGGATCTTCTTAGCATATCGTTTCTGAGATAGCATAATCCCACCATCAAACTAACATACCTCAATTCCCAAGTAGTATGTAAGTTTTCCAAGATCACTCATGTCAAACTTAGTGGCCATCTCCTCTTTGAACTCAGTGATCACTCGAACATCAGTTCCTGAGATAAATAAGTCATCGACATAGACAGCTACCACAAGAAAATTTCCTTTCACCACCTTTTGATAAACTGATGGTTCTTTTGGACACTTCTCAAACTTTAACTCAATAAGAATCTGATTCAGTTTATTGTTCCATGCTCTTGGGGCTTGTCTTAAGCCATATAAAGCCTTTTTGAGCTTATAGACTTTATCTTCACTCCCCTTTACCTCAAAGCCCTCAGGTTGCATGACATAAACAGTTTCTTTTAATTCACCATGTAAGAATGCTGTTTTTACATCAAGATGATGTATTTCCCAACCTTTTGAAGCTGCAAAATTAACTAGAAGTCGTATTGTCTCTAATCTAGCTACTGGAGCAAAGACTTCCTCAAAATCAACCCCATATTGTTGTACATATCCTTTAGCAACCAAACGAGCCTTATGTTTATTGATGCTTCCATCCGAATTCTTCTTGAGTTTAAACACCCATTTTAAGCCAATAGGTTTGACCCCATGAGGTAAGTCTACGAGATCCCATACTTGATTCCTCTTGATCGAACAAATCTCATCCTCACAAGCAAGTGTCCATTCTTTAACTCCCTTAGCTTCGAGATAGCTTCTTGGTTCATCATTTAAGTCTAATAATAACAAATCTCCTTCTTCATCAGCGAGTAGTGCATAATCTTGAAGATATTTTGGCTTAACAATCTGTCTTGCTGTCCGTCTTAATACAGGTTGTGGAGGAACCTGCTCTTCTTGTATTTCTTCATTCTCGATATTCTCGAGTTCACTTTCAGAATTATTACCTATATCCTCCTCAGTCGTCGCATGATCATGGTCCCTCTCATTATCCGAATCAATACTCTGTTCTGAAACAGAGTTTGCATTCTCATCTTCTTCTTGAATGCCATGATTACCGAACTCACCAAAAATAATACTGAAACTTCCAGCCTGCTCCTGTTCTTGATTATTACCATTCCAGTTCCAGCCCTTTGTTTCATCAAACACCACGTCACGACTCACTATTATTTTTCTTGTTCGTGGCTCCAATAGTCTATATGCCTTTGAACCAGGTTCTGTTCCCAAGTGAACTGTAAGTCGTGATCGATCTTCTAATTTTTTTAAATGGGGCTTGTCGATCTTGGCATAACCAATACAGCCAAAGATACGTAGATGCTCAACATTTGGTTTTTTGTTTCTCAAAGCTTCATACGGAGTCTTGTCTTCAAGAGCTCTTGTCATAATCCTGTTTAAGAGGTAGGTGCAGTGTCAATAGCTTCTCTCCAAAGAAAGTTAGGAACTCGCATATGCTTCATTACACTTCTTGTCATCTCCAAGAGTGTCCTGTTGCTCTCTCAACAACACCATTTTGTTGAGGGGTATATGGTGCAGTAAGTTGTCTTTTAATGCCAGATTCTTCACAGAAAGTGTTAAATTCTTGGGACACAAACTCGCCTCCTCTATCCGTCCTGAAGGTTTGTATAGTAGTCCTGATTCTTTTTCAACATGTTGTTTGAAGTTTTTAAACTTTTCGAAAGCTTCACTTTTTCTTTGAGCAAAATCGTCCACATGTAGCGACTGTGATCATCTATAAGGACAAAGATATATTTGTTTCAGCAGTAGTACTTGGCGAGATGGGACCGCAGAGATCTCCGTGAATGAGCTGAAGAACCTTAGATGCTCTGTATGTAGTTGCCTTCGAAAAGTTTTCTTAGTTTGCTTCCTAGTAGACATGATGAGCAGATATCTGTATTGAGAACAAACCTCGGTATGCCTTGAGCAAGGTCCTTTTGCATCATGTTCTTCAAAGTTTCAGAGTTGACATGTCCTAGTCGAGCGTGCCACCTGCTGCTTTCACTTATGGTCTTTGAGAGAAGACATGCAGTGTTCTTTATTCCCATATGCACTTTGTATAGACGATTTTGAGATCGTTTTGCTCTGACCAGGAGCTTCCCGTTCTGATCATGCATGGTCAAGTGTTCTCCTCGGAGTCTGATGTCACACCCTGCTTCTGTGGCTTGTCCGAGGCTAATGATGTTGCTTCTAAGACCTGGAATGAAGTAGACATCTAACATTCTTCTTGTTTCACCGTTTGTATCAATGAAGGAAATTGCTCCTTTCCCTTTGATGTCTATGCGCGAATCATCGCCAAACCTTACTTTTCCTGTTATGGATTCATCAATTGCATCAAAATATCTCTGATCACCGGACATATGATTGCTGGCACCGTTGTCAAGGTACCACTCGTTTTCTTCTCCTGTGCATGTCTCAAGCTGAATCGGTATGCAGTGCTTTTCATTCAAGTAAACGACCTCATGTATCATAAGAACATCTGCGTTGTGTGTTTCAGTGTTGTCTGTTTCTTCAACCTCTTGGAGTTTAAGCATCCGATCTGGGCAGTTGGAAGCATAATGCCCAAGTTTATCGCACCTGAAACACATAATTTTAGATATGTCTCTTCCTCCGTTTGACCTTCCTCGACCTCTTCCTCTGTAATTAGTTCTTCCTCCGCGTCCTCTGTATCGATAGTCTCCATTGTATTCCCGAGTTTGATCCTGACTAGTATACATGAGTTTCCCTTGATCTTCTTGTGTATCTTCTTCGTCGAAGATACACTCCTCATAGACTTTCAGGCGCCCTATGATCTCTTCAAAGCTTGTAGTATTAAGGTTTAAAACTTGTTCGAGTGAAGCGACAATGTGAATATACTTTTTCCTAGGGAGACTGTTAAGAAATTTCTTAACTATCTTTGATTCATCAATATCGACTCCAAAGGCTGAAGATTTAGTAGAGATTTCAGAAAGTTTTCCCACAAAGTCATCTATTTTGTCGGAATCTTTCATCCTAAGTCTTTCAAATTCAGACATTAGGGTCTGTAATCTAGCTTCTCGAACTCTGTCTGCTCCTACATGTCTTGTTTTAATAGCTTCCCATACCTTCTTTGCGGTATCCAGTCCTCCTACTTGTAAAATAAGTGACTCTGGAATCGATTGAAACAACAGCGCCATGGCTAAGTTGTTCTTTTCATCATCGGTTGAGTCTGCTTCTACAACCTCCCAGACTTTGTTAACCGCAAGAGTGATTTTCATACGCATGGCCCATACTGTATAATTCATGGAGTTTAGCATAGGACATGAAATCGTTGATCCCTCTTTAGGTTTGGTTGTTGCCACCGTAAGATCTCCCATAGTGATGTTTTGCTCTGATACCAAATCAAGTTCTTAGCTATAGAACTTCAAAGAAACTTTAGTGATTAAGAACACAAGAATTCTAAAAGAATAACTCTCTTTTATTAATCTTTAGGAAACTCTCTCAAAACCTAAAGCTCACTCTTGTTCTCTCAAACTCTTAAGTTGTGCAACATGCTCTGCACCTCCTTATATAGAGAACTAAAACAAACCCTATTCCTAATAGGACTTGTTATATTTGGACAGCTCCCAAATATATTTGTTATTATCCTAATCCTTTTAAAACCAATACTTAATAGGATTCGGATTCCCAAAAGACTTCAAGCTTCTTTCAAGCTTAAGTCAACAAAATCAAGGTTGTCTACAAGCGCAAGCAGGTTCCTCCACCTCTTTGACAGAACCGCTGTGCAAGCAGCACGATTTGTCCAAAGCAATGACAAGATTTTGCCAAGAATCTCATCAGGTAAACAGCTAATCAAATCTCTAGAACCCATATCTACTCTTTTGGCAGACATGTATAGATTATGGTTATAAATAACCTATCAATAACCAAAAAAATCGATTTAGGGTTAGGGTTACAATAACCTTAGACAAAAAAAAATCAACAGAATTGAAGGAAAATATCAAATAAGATTCCACTAAAAATCTAGGTCAAACATGCAAGCTTAACTCAAGACGATATGTAGATTATATTGCGCTCAGAGATATATAGTAGAGGTAAAAACTTACGAATGGAAAGGAAACCAAACGAGGAATCCGAAAGCACGACGAGGCTAACAGGAGGATCGAAGATGAAGTTTTAAGAGAGTCGAAGAGCGAGAACGCAGCTATTTATACGTAATCAGTTTCCTTTTTTTACAAGGCAAAGCCCTAAAAAATATCAAAATTCGACGTCGACTCTGTATGCTGTATGGCCAACTGTTTTCGTCGAATATCCATCGTCGTCCTCAGCTGCCCCTTGGGGTTTTCGTAAGTTCTCTTTGATAATAAAGAGCACTGATTGATTTGTTCTAAAACCCCAACGTAGCGGAAGGAGAAATAGGGATTATACATTTTCTTTTTGTAGAAAGTAAAAACAAAAAAATATTGCTTTTTCATAATGGGTTTTATATATAATAAGCGTGCATGAGGCGAAGTATAATACAAAGCCCATCAAAACTTGTGTTTCGAGACCAAAAAATAAATTAGGAAATTACGTACCACAGTGAACCAAGTGGGAACCATTTAGTGATCATCAAAATCATTTTGGAATTTGCTATTGAATAATAAAATTAAAGTTTCTGTACAAATTCGAGGAAGAATTTGTACATTCACAGTCGTTAGAATAACTTATACAATCTGTGTAGAATATTGTATGGAAACCAATTTACCAATACGTGAATATCTCCAAACAATACATATATTTTGAGACATTAATATATAATATTATGTATAATACAAGATTATTCCAAAAGATAGAGTCGAACTTAGCTGTAAAGAATAATTATACAAAACTACCTACGAAAAAAAATGTGATTCTCTTCAATTTCGTGTCTATCTCGGCCTAGAAAAAAGAAAGAAAAAAACGATTTCGTGTCCATCTATAATATGAGTTGTATTGCAACAATAAAAGGATTTTTAAGGGTTTGTGTAACGGCAATGGACATCTACTAAAACGCGCAGATGTAATGAAAATTCTTTTACGTTAATTCTCCAATATCATTACTTTATGAGTTTTGTTATATTTTCTAAGAAAACAGTGAAAAGTTAATAACTAATTCACAAAAAAAAACCCTACTAACGATCCTTAATTTTCCAATTTTTAACAGAAAAAAGTGAAAAAACAAACTACTTATCTACCTATTTATTACCGGAAAAAATGGAATAATATATCCCACCACAAAGAATACTACTATCTTTAGCAATTCCAGGTTACATATAAGTTTTAAGTTTACTGCTTCAACAAGATTATTCAGTTCTACAAGGCATCACTGTTTTATTTAAGTTTTTTTTTTTTGTTCTTTTATTAGTTACCAATTAAAATTTCAACAATATAATCTAACCATTAAATTCCCCCAACAAGCCAACACATACATACATACCCTCTAGATGCAATTTCAGTAAATAGAAAAAACAAATCTTAGTTGACTGCATTAAATAGAAAGACCAACTGCTTAATTCAATTATCTTTTTAATCACCATAATTACAGAAACATTCGATCAAAAATAGTAGTAATCACTATTCAAATAACCTTCTAGAAGAAAAACAATAACAAACTCAAAACGCTACTCAAACTCCCCACAAAGACCACAAAGGCCAACACCGTCATTTGAAAAACTAAAAACCCAAGAAGGGTAATATAGTCATTTAAAGTAGCTTCAAATTTATGCCCGGTGATTATGCACTCGCTTTATATATATATGTAGACTCCCTTAACTGAATCAAATATCTAACAGAGAAGTCCCAAAAAAAAGGTTCTCTTTCTCTGATTTTTCGGAGTAACAAAAAAAAGAAAAAAAAAACAAATTCTCAAAATCGTGAGAGAGTGAGAGATAAGAACAAATCTCGATTCCGATCTCTTCTTCGTCGGAGAGCAATGGCGGCGGCTTCGAATGGGAGCGAGTATTTCGAATTCGACGTCGAGACTGGTAGAGAATCGTTCGCGCGGCCGTCGAACGCCGATACTGTCGAGCAAGATGAAGAGGATCTACGGTGGGCGGCGATCGGGAGGTTACCGTCGCAGAGACATGGTGGTAGTAATCTCGGTACGACGATCCTGCGTCGGTCTCAGACGCAGAGTCAGACGACTTCTGGTTACGCCGACGGGAACGTTGTTCAGACGATTGATGTGAAGAAACTAGATCGTGCGGATCGTGAGATGCTTGTTCGTCAAGCTCTTGCGACTAGTGATCAGGATAATTACAAGCTCCTCTCTGCTATTAAAGAACGGCTCGATCGGTGTGTGTTTTGTGACTTTCGATTCCTCTGTTTCTAATTTTAGGATTTTTTTTTTTTTAAATCATAGTTTAAATAAATACATTTGAATTTTTAAAAATTGGATCGTAATGATTTGTAGAGTTGGTATGGAGGTTCCAAAAATCGAAGTCCGGTTCGAGAATTTGAATATTGAAGCTGATGTTCAAGCTGGTACTAGAGCTTTGCCTACTTTGGTTAATGTCTCTCGTGATTTCGTTGAGGTTTGTCTTCTTTTTTTTTTTTTTTTATTATTATCTTCTGACTGAGACTATTCCACACTTTCTAAAAAAAGATTGTTTCTAATTGTTGATTCTGTCTCTGTTGTTTTGCAGCGTTGCTTAAGCAGTTTGATGATTATTAAGCCTAAGAAACACAAGCTGAACATTTTGAAAGATATTAGTGGGATTATCAAACCAGGAAGGATGACTTTGTTATTAGGACCACCAGGTTCGGGGAAGTCGACGTTGCTACTTGCTCTCGCAGGGAAACTTGATAAGAGTTTAAAGGTTGGTTAACCCGTGAAGTTATTTACTATGTTCACTTATATATCACATGCATCTTAATTTTTGGTATCTGTTACAGTTTAATAGTCACATGCATTTGTGTTAAAGGTTTGTAGTTTGATCATACAAAGATTCTGTTTACTTTTTTATTTTTCCGGTATTTATGATATAAACTTTAACTTTATGATTTTATAGAAAACGGGTAACATTACCTACAATGGGGAGAATCTTGATGAGTTCCATGTTAAAAGGACTTCAGCTTATATCAGTCAAACAGATAACCACATTGCTGAACTCACTGTTCGTGAAACGCTTGATTTTGCTGCGAGATGTCAGGGTGCAAATGAAGGATTTGCAGGTTTCTTATTTGGTGTTACTACTACTCACTATATAAAAAACTTCTTCAAGTCCAAATTTTTTAAAACATTTTCTGTTTTGATGTTATAGGTTACATGAAAGATTTAACCCGATTAGAGAAAGAGAGGGGTATACGTCCTTCTTCTGAGATTGACGCTTTTATGAAGGTTCAGTATCATATAGCTCCTATATCATGTTTCTTGCCCACAAAGACAAATCCTGACACTTTATTTATCTTTGTTATAGGCTGCTTCTGTCAAGGGTGAAAAGCATAGTGTTTCTACAGATTATGTGCTTAGAGTTCTTGGTCTTGATGTATGTTCTGACACAATCGTTGGTAATGATATGATGAGAGGTGTTTCAGGAGGTCAAAGGAAAAGAGTAACAACAGGTCTCTTTCCCTCTCTTAACTTTATCTATCTCACTTAATTATCCACCACCTCTGTTATGTGCTAACTGTTAAACCTTACTGTTGCAGGAGAGATGACTGTTGGACCAAGAAAAACGTTGTTCATGGATGAAATATCTACTGGTCTTGATAGCTCAACAACTTTTCAGATTGTGAAATGCATCCGAAACTTTGTCCACCTAATGGATGCAACTGTTCTCATGGCACTTCTTCAGCCCGCACCAGAGACATTTGATCTGTTTGATGATTTAATTCTTCTATCAGAAGGTTATATGGTGTATCAAGGCCCTCGACAAGATGTGGTGGGATTTTTTGAGTCTCTAGGATTCCGTCTCCCACCACGTAAAGGTGTTGCGGATTTTCTCCAAGAGGTATACATTCTAACTCTTTTACATTTCATGCATTTTAGGTTTGGTTATTTACTTAAAAATCAATAGGTAAATCATATCCTCTAATCTATTATAATGTTGGTATGTAGGTAACTTCCAAAAAAGATCAAGCTCAATACTGGGCAGATCCTTCGAAGCCATATCAGTTCATTCCTGTCTCAGACATAGCCGCTGCATTCAGAAACTCCCAATATGGGCATGCTGCGGATTCCAAGCTGGCCACACCATTTGATAAGTCATCCGCCGATCCTTCAGCTTTATGCAGAACAAAATTTGCCATATCAGGATGGGAAAACCTTAAAGCTTGCTTTGAACGAGAAATACTATTGATCAACCGGCACAGGTTTCTTTACACTTTTAGGACATGTCAGGTATATATATATATATTCATTAGAAATACCTATTTTCATTACCTAGTATTTGGTATCATCATCTTGAGTATTAACAATGCTATCTTTATGACTTGAATATGTTTCTGATCTGTAACATTTTGTGTTCCTTGAAGGTTGCATTTGTGGGATTTGTCACAGCCACAGTGTTTCTGAGAACTAGATTACACCCAACAAACGAACAATTTGGCAACGAGTATCTATCTTGTCTTTTCTTCGGACTAGTGCACATGATGTTTAATGGTTTCTCTGAACTGCCTCTCATGATATCGCGGCTCCCCGTTTTTTACAAGCAAAGGGATAACTCGTTTCATCCTGCTTGGTCATGGTCTATAGCCAGCTGGCTGTTGCGTGTGCCTTACTCTGTCCTTGAGGCTGTTGTGTGGACTTGTGTGGTATACTACAGTGTGGGACTTGCTCCTTCACCAGGCAGGTTAGTAATTTCTATGGATGGTAACATTTATCTAATAAATTGGTGTCTTTTCAATATTTAAGTTTGTAGTCCTAATAAAAATGCTCTATTTGTTTTCTTAGGTTTTTCCGATACATGTTACTCCTATTCTCGGTGCATCAAATGGCTCTCGGTCTATTTCGTATGATGGCTTCTCTAGCAAGGGATATGGTCATTGCCAATACATTCGGATCCGCAGCTATCTTAATAGTGTTCTTGCTTGGTGGTTTCGTTATTCCAAAAGGTTAACTATCACTACTTGACTACTTCTTGCATAATAGTGATATATTTGTTGGTTCGAGTTGCTATAATAAAATTCTTATCATTTCCCACAGCTGATATTAAACCCTGGTGGGTTTGGGGTTTTTGGGTTTCGCCATTATCCTATGGACAACGTGCCATTGCGGTCAATGAATTCACAGCCACACGGTGGATGACGGTCTGTTCAATAATCTCTTCTTCTAGCTAGCTATTATTACTTTGTTAGAATATACAATGCTTAACTATACACTTTTAAAATATCATGCAGCCATCCGCTATATCGGATACTTCCATTGGATTCAACCTTTTAAAGATACGTAGCTTCCCCACAAATGACTATTGGTATTGGGTTGGGATTGCGGTTCTCATTGGCTATGCACTTCTCTTCAACAACGTAGTCACTCTCGCCTTGGCTTATCTAAACCGTGAGTGTCTCTATTGCTAATGATTCGTGTTTTGTTTCTAGATATGTGTAGCAGTATTTGTGAAGCTTAGTTCTTTTGTTTTTTTTTGTCTTGCAGCTCTAAGAAAAGCTCGAGCAGTTGTCTTAGACGATCCCAATGAAGAAACCAAAACTGCTTTAATGTCAGATTCAAAACAAGGAAAAAGTGAGAAAAAGGGAATGATCCTTCCATTCCAACCATTAACAATGACTTTCCACAATGTCAACTATTATGTTGATATGCCAAAGGTTTAAATTCACTTCTCTGTTTCATTTACTTCTGTAGTATTAGCTCTTGTCTATGGTTGCATAAAGATTTCTTTTTCTTTTTTTTCTTTTTGGAATTTTAGGAAATGCGTTCTCAAGGTGTCCCAGAGACAAGACTACAACTGCTATCAAATGTGAGCGGAGTCTTTTCACCTGGTGTTCTTACGGCTTTAGTTGGATCAAGTGGTGCGGGGAAAACTACGTTGATGGATGTTCTTGCTGGTCGAAAGACAGGTGGATATATAGAGGGAGATATTAGAATCTCTGGTCACCCTAAAGAACAACGAACGTTTGCTAGGATCTCCGGATATGTTGAGCAGAACGATATACATTCTCCTCAAGTCACTGTTGAAGAGTCACTATGGTTTTCGGCTAGCCTTCGTCTTCCGAAAGAGATCAGCAAAGAGAAAAAGAAGGTTAATAACTAACTCAGTATGAATTAGTTTTATTACTCCATTTTAGTTCTGATTTGGATAATTTGACTAAAAATATGTTTTCATGTTTTTTTAGGAATTTGTGGAAGAAGTAATGAGACTTGTAGAGCTTGATACTCTGAGATACGCTTTAGTAGGATTACCTGGTACAACCGGACTTTCTACAGAACAGAGGAAACGTCTAACTATTGCGGTTGAGTTAGTAGCAAATCCATCAATTATTTTCATGGATGAACCAACATCTGGACTTGATGCAAGAGCAGCTGCAATTGTGATGAGAACTGTAAGGAACACTGTTGACACTGGAAGAACAGTGGTTTGCACCATTCATCAACCAAGCATTGACATTTTCGAAGCCTTTGACGAGGTTTGCCCTAATAAGTTTTCTTGGATTACAAGACTTATGAATTGTTGTTATCAGTGGATGATCTTAACGTGTGTGCTCTTTTTGATTAACCTCAAAAATACAGCTGCTTCTAATGAAACGAGGAGGACAGGTTATATATGGTGGGAAATTGGGTAAACACTCACAAGTTCTTGTAGATTACTTTCAGGTACTTCTTGGCCTTCTTTTCTTCCTTTTTGATCTTTACACTCGGATACTTGTGCCCCAAGTAAAAAATATGACAAACCGTAAACCCTCTACAGGGGATTGACGGAGTGCCTGCAATTTCAAATGGTTACAATCCAGCAACTTGGATGCTTGAAGTAACTACGCCTGCTTTGGAAGAGAAATATAACATGGACTTTGCAGATTTATACAAGAATTCTGACCAGTTTCGGTAACTAGCACAACACATATAGCTACATTTTTGAATCTCTTTTAACAACCACTACCAAAAAATTTTAAAATCTAACCATACTATCTATGTTATACAGAGGAGTGGAGACAAACATCAAGCAGCTCAGTGTTCCACCAGAAGGTTCAGAGCCAATAAGCTTTACATCAAGATACTCACAGAACCAACCATCTCAATTTCTACTCTGCCTCTGGAAACAGAATCTCGTCTACTGGAGAAGTCCAGAATACAATCTCGTGAGATTGGTCTTCACAACGATTGCTGCGCTTATACTCGGCACAGTTTTCTGGGACATTGGTTCCAAGAGGACTTCCTCACAGGATTTAATCACTGTAATGGGGGCTCTCTACTCGGCTTGCCTTTTTCTTGGAGTTAGCAACGCTTCATCTGTACAACCAGTCGTGTCAATCGAACGAACGGTTTTTTACAGAGAGAAAGCCGCAGGAATGTATGCTCCAATTCCATATGCGGCTGCTCAAGGTCTTGTGGAGGTACCTTATATTCTCACGCAAACCATCCTCTATGGTGTCATCACATACTTCACCATTGGTTTTGAAAGAACACTCAGTAAGTATTCTTTTATTCTCTTTTTTGTATATCTCCATCATCTATATGATTAATAATACTAATTGATATGACATTGAAACGCAGGCAAGTTTGTACTGTATCTGGTGTTCATGTTCCTCACCTTCACATACTTCACCTTCTATGGCATGATGGCGGTTGGTTTCACCCCGAATCAGCACTTAGCCGCGGTTATATCCTCTGCCTTCTACTCTCTTTGGAATCTCCTCTCCGGTTTCCTCGTCCAAAAACCTGTAAGTATTTCACTCTATGAAGTAATGAAAGGCAGCTAATATATCTGTGCATTCGAACAATCAAGAACTTTGTTTTGATGAGGTCATGGCTATTTGATTCTTTAACCTATGCTAATGTGTTTGTTTTGGTGCTTCAGTTGATTCCAGTGTGGTGGATATGGTTCTATTACATCTGTCCAGTGGCGTGGACACTTCAAGGAGTAATCCTCTCACAGCTTGGTGACGTGGAGAGCATTATCGACGAGCCAACGTTCCATGGCACGGTGAAGGAGTTCATTGAACTTTACTTCGGGTACAAGCCAGACATGATGGGTGTATCTGCAGCAGTTCTCGTCTGTTTTTGCGCTCTCTTCTTCTCTTGCTTTGCACTTTCAATCAAGTACCTCAATTTCCAGAGAAGATAGAAGTCCTCCTATGTTATATCACTTCCATATTTTTGGCCTGCCTTTTTCACTGGTGTTCCGTTCTACGAGTAGTTAGGATTTTTTTTTTTTTTTTTTTTATGTTTACCACAGAAACCTATAGTTAGTTTTCTTGACAATGACGAAAAAAAAACAAACCCAAGAAAATAAAATTCTGTTTAGTGCTATTTTTTTTGTTAGTTTTGTACACTGAACACACTGAATATGTTGGTTGATCAGTTTTTATTTTTTTTCTTTTTCTGTTTGAAGGTTTCACATTTAACCCAATCATTTTTGGTCCGAGGTAGGATTATCATTTTCTTTTGCCTATAGAAATATATATATTTGACGATTCTTCGCTAGCGTCACTTTCACTACGTCACCGATCCAATCATATCCTCCCAACAAAATACTTCTTTGTACTAACCATTGGTCCTTCACGCAATATCTTCACTTCTTGACCTGAACAACCGCTTCCCCGTGTCGGTTTCTTCCACGTGTCGCCTTGTATCATATCTCGTTCTCTACATCCGACAAATATATATTCTTAGATATTAACAAATCGAGAAACTGATCGCTCCGGCCAAGCTATGGAGATGAATCACGAAGTCGACGGTGATGAAGAAGACGTGGAGGTGTGGGATACGTTGAGTAACGGATTCAAACGCGCGCAAGTCGTTCTCGATCAGAACCGTGAGTTGATACAACGGGTCAACGAAAACCACATGTCTCGGATCCCTGATAACGTTGCCAGAAACGTTGCCCTGATCAACGAAATCAACGGTAATATTTGTCGTGTTATGGAGATTTACTCTGTTTTATCTGTCGATTTCGCCAACAAATTCGATCAGCGGAGCAGGAGGACGGTCAAGAACGTCGACACTACAACAACTACCACCATGGCCGGTTCTTACGGCGGCAGACGGAGCTCTTTCGGTTCCTGAGGCGCACAAGTTCCGATTTTAGCTTTTGCTGTTGGTGTTGATATCATTAAGGATCCTTGCATTAGTAGTATTTTGTAAGTTATATTGAAACTGAAAAAGTGGTCAAAGCCACTTTGTCAAAAATAAGTTCCAACATGAATGAGTTCAGTTTTCTAGATATGTATATGTAAACTCCCAAAACCATGATAAAGCATATTTCAAATTTTTTAATAAACAAATTTACAAAAATAGGAAGAAAAAAATAGAAAAATAGGAAAACAAAAACACATTAGATTTTTTGATCCATGAAAACTAAAACACGGGCAGACTTTTAGAATTTCTCTCCAAATAAATCCCATCAAGTCTGGCACGCCATAAATATATTTGTCTACGTTTATTCGGTTTACAAATCTTATTTCAAGACACAATATCATATTGTCCTTTTGAATACATCCTCCGAAAAGAAATTATTTTATTGGCTTTGAATTCTAAAAAGTTGACCTCTAAATTGTCGTTTTTAGAATGGCAATCGTATTGAAGAGTTCTACCAAGACCAAAATAGTTTATAATCTCCGGTCTACATTAGGACAATGTACATTAAAATTAAAACCTTCTATATTAGATCCAAAATACATAAAAATAACTAATATAAAAACTATTATTGTAAAAAACATGTATGATTATTCCATCACAAATTCATGAACACTTGTCATTATCAAAACTAATGGAGGTGTGATTTATGTGTTTTGGAATACATTATATATATGGAGTTGTAAGAGAGTAATGTATAAATTTTCTTTCATCAAAAAGACTCTCAAAATCTCTTTCACTCTCGTGGCTGTTTCTCTCCCTTTTTATTATTTCTTATACTATTTACAAAATATTATGAAATACATAAAAGTGTATTCTAGTTATAATCCACAACACGTTATCAGCACGAATGACTCTCGATCCGTTACAAGTTTGAGCATAAAAGATTTGTGATACATCATCAATTTGAGGTAAGATTTAAGTTTTGTTAAAGTTGTTTGATCATATGTTCAGATCTATATATTATTAATCATATGGAAGGCTATGCCTCCTCAAATGATTTTTTTTTTTAATTTATGAATATATTATATAGCTTATAATTTTCTTTATAGTTTATATTTATTGTTAAAACAATATTTCACAAAAGTGTTTCATAAAATTTTATATTTAACAAATTGTTTTATTATTTATATAATAATCATGTTAAACTTGGCAAAACTTGAATTCGCCGCCCTTGATGTCTCTGGGAAAAAATATATGACATGGGCATTAGATGTAAAATTCTATCTGAAAGGGAATGGGCTTCTCAAAACCCTTGATCCATCAAAAACGGGGTTAGAAGAGGAAAAAGCAAGAACCATGATGTTCTTGTGTCACCATCTCCACGATGGTTTAAAAACTGAATACATCACGAGAGAAAATCCTGCAGATCTCTGGATCTCGCTCAAGGATAGGTTTGATCACCAAAAGTATGTGATCTTACCAAAAGCCAAACATGGATGGCTAAACCTGAGGTTTCAGGATTATAAAAGTGTAATTTAGTACAATTCCGCTTTGTTCGGAATCACTTCAAGGATGGCTCTCTGTGGAGAAGAAGTTTCCGATTATGATATGATCGAGAAAACATTCCAAACTTTCCATCCTTCAAATGTACTCCTCCAGCAACAATATCGAGAAAGAGGGTATACTCGATATTCTGAATTGATGCAAGTTCTACATGTTGTTGAACAAAATAATGAGCTCGTGATGATAAACCATCAAACCCGTCTAACTGGATCAGCTCCACTTTCAGAAGTGAATGTTGCTACATCCAGCTATAATAATTGGACGATGACGTGGACGCGGACGCGGTCAAGGCCGTGGAGGTGGTCGTGGAAGAGGAAAATGAAGGGGTCTCTCTCCCAATGATTTTAACGCAAGAAAAACCAACAAAAATCTTCAAATCAATAATGTTGGTCGCGTTTCAAAGAAACAAGGGGAAAGTACTTGTTACAGATGCGGCATGAAAGGACATTGGTATCAGACCTATCGTATTCCAAAACATTTGGCCGATCTGTGCCAAGCATCCCAAAAGGAAAAAGAAAAGGATATTGAGACCAACCTGATCTATGATGAAGCTAGACCTTCTTTCCATGGTCTAAACGATGAACCCCATCTCGATATAGCAGATTTTCTTGTTGATCATGAAAACGGAAAATCATGCGAATAAGGCCGATATGCCATAATATGCTTTGTCATAGTTTGATATGTACTTTATGTTTTATAAAATGTCTTTTTGAATAGTAATTTTATTGTAATATATAAAAAGCCTTTTTGTAAGACTTTCTGTTATTTTATTAATGTTTATTTGATAAATATTCTATCTCAAAAAATGTTAAATTTTGAGATTGAGGATGGAGATATGTGTCTAGCAGACAGTGCTACAACGCACTCAATACTGAAAGAGGAAAAATATTTCTCCTCTCCCAAAATAAAAGACTCCGCTAGAAGTGTGAGCACTATATGTGGTAATGCAAATATTATTATAGGCTCTGGAAAAGCAAATTTTTCAATGTTAAGGGAGACAATATTTGAAATTGATGCATTATATTGCCCTAAGTCTCATAGAAACTTGATTAGTTTTAGAGATATCCGAAGAAGTGGATATCATATAGAGACTATGAATAAAAATGGCATTGGATATCTTTGCATAACATATGAGGAGAAACACATATTGGAAGAATTGCCAATGTTATCCTCTGGACTGTATTGCACAAAAATAAATAAGTTTGCATCTTATGTTACAGTAAACTCTAAGTTTACTAGTACATTTAAGATATAGCATGAAAGACTTGGACATCTTGGTTCAGTCATGATGCGAAAAATTGTGCAAAATTCTAATGGCCATCCATCAAAAATCCAAAAGATTTTTAGATCTAATGAGTTTTCATGTGATGCATGTTCTCAACGAAAACTCATAATTCGGCCATCGCCAGCCAAAATTGGGAATGAATCACCATTGTTCTTAGAGAGAATACATGGTGATATATGTGGACCTATCCACCCTTCATGCGGGCCGTTTTGTTATTTTATGGTAATGATTGATGCATCTAGTAGATGGTCAAATGTGTGTCTATTGACAACACGAAACACGGCCTTCGCAAAATTCATTGCCCAAATAATCAGGTTGAAAGCTCAATTCTCTGATTATGCCATAAAGAAAGTCAGACTTAATAACGTTGGTGAATTCACTTCACAAGTTTTCAATGACTATTGTATGTCAATAGGACTCGATGTTGAGCATCTGGTTCCTCATGTTCATACAGAAAATGGCATGGCTGAATCTTTAGTTAAACGCCTACAACTCATTGCTAGACCGTTAATATTGAGAACAAAGCTCCCAATTTCTATATGGGGTCATGCTATATTGCATGCTGCGGCATTGGTCCAAATACGACCAAGCGCATATAATAACTATTCCCCTTTACAATTAGCATCTGGCCAAGAGCCAAACATATCCTATCTCCGTATTTTTGGATGTGCGGTTTATGCTCCTATAGCCCCACCGCAAAGAACAAAAATGGAGCCACAAAAGAGATTGGGCATATGTCGGTTATGCATCACCGAGTATAATTCGATATCTTAAACCGCAAATTGGTGATATGTTTACGGCACGTTTATCCGATTGCCATTTTAATGAAGATGAATTTCTGGCGTTAGGGGGAGGAATTAAACAAGTACCAAAAGATATTACATGGTATACACCATCTTTGATATATCTTGATCCCCCTACTAATCAACGTGAGCTAGAAGTTCAGAAAATTGTACACTAACAAAGTTTGGTAAACAATTACCAGATGCGTTCATAGATACAAAAAGGGTGACAAAGTCATATATCCCCGCTGCAAATGCACCATCAAGAGTTGAAGTTCCTAGAGAAGAGTTCGATGGAAGCAAAGCTAATGAACCTAAGGTTCAATTGAAACGGGGGAGACCAATGGGCTCTAAAGATAAAAATCCCCGAAAGAAAAAAGAAAATGGGAGATGAAAATGTTCAAGAGGAACCAAATAAAGAGAAAAGTCCTCAGGATGATACAGAAAAATATAATGTTTCTATTAACTATGCCCAATATTGAATGTTATGGTATAGAGATGAAATCGATGATGATAATGGAATATTCTATTTTTATGTATCTTAAGAGATCGATCATGAAAAAGATGATCCAGATCCAAGGTCCATATCAGAATGCCAACATAGGCCTGATTGGGAGAAATGGAAAAAGGCTATGCAACTAGAGTTGTTCTCTCTCAATAAAAGAAATCTTTTCACCTCTTGTCACTGCATCTAAAGATGTAAAACATGTTGGTTGCAAGTGGGTATTTATGCGAAAAAGAAATGAGAAAGATGAAATCACACGATATAAAGTCCGCCTTGTTGCACAAGGTTTTTCTCAAAGACCTGGAGTTGATTATGAAGAAACATATTCTCCAGTCATGGATGCAATTACATTCAGGTACTTAATGAGCCTAACGGCTTCTAAGAATTTAGAAATGTACCTTATGGATGTAGTTACAGCATATTTATATGGATCATTGGATAATGATATATACATGAAAATCCCAGAAGGATTTAAGATTCCTGAGGCATTAGACTCTAAGTCTAATGAAATTTGTGCGATCAAATTACAGTGAGCACTTTACGGATTAAAACAATTCGGGCGCATGTGGTATAATCGCTTAAGTGAATACATATTGAAGAAAGGGTATGTTAATAATGAAATATGCTCATGCGTCTTTATAAAGAAATCTCCATCGGGATTTGTGATTATTGCTGTATATGTTGATGATCTGAATATAATTGGAACTCAAAAGGAGATTGATGATGCAAGAATCCATATGAAGGAAGAGTTTGAAATGAAAGATCTTGGAAAGACTAAATTCTGTCTCGGGCTTCAAATAGAGCATTTCCACGATGGAATATTTGTGCATCAATCAAATTAGACGAAAAAGATTTTAAAGCGCTTTAATATGGACAAAGCGACTCCTTTGAGTACTCCAATGGTCAATAGATCTCTGAATGTCGATAGTGATCCATTCATACCTTGTGAAAATAATGAGAAAATACTTGGTCCCGAAGTACTTTATATGAGTGCTATCGGTGGACTCATGTATCTTGCAAATTGCATTAGACCAGATATTGCATTTGCTACGAATCTACTTGCAAGATACAATTCATCCCTACCCGCAGGCATTGGAATGGGATAAAACATATTCTCCGTTATCTTCAAGGTACGATTGACTTGGGATAATTCTGACCTATAAACTCTTTGGTTGGTCTTGTTGGTTTTGCAGATGCAGGATATTTATCAGATCCACATAAACCTCGATCCCAAACTTGATATGTTTTCACAATTGGAGGAACTGCAATCTCATGGCGCTCACAGAAACAGACTTTGGTCACCGCTTCCTCAAATCATGCATAAATAATTGCTCTTCATGAAACATCGAGGGAATTTGTATGGCTCAGATCAATGACTAACCACATACAAGAATCAAGTGGAATAGTCACCAGGAAAGAGCCAACAACATTATTCAAAGACAATGATGCTTGTGTTGCCCAAATCAAAGAAGGTTACATCAAGAGCGACAAGATAAAGCATATACCTCCAAGATTTTTCTCCTACACTCAAGAACTCGAGCAAAAGAAGGAAGTTGGTATTCAACATATCCGCTCAAGTGACAATGCAGCAGATCTATTCACAAAGGCGCTTCCGACTACCACATTCAGAAAGCATATTCACAGTATTGGAATGCATCATCTACGAGATTTATGAAGAAGGATCATACATATCTTTTCGAGGGGGAGATTACGTTACTATACTCTTTTTTCCTTGTCATGGCTTTTATTCCAATGGGTTTTTCCGTGACAAGGTTTTTAATGAGGTAATATGTAACTCGTCAATGGTGATGGATAATCAAGGGGGAGTATTGTAAAACACATGTGTGATTATTCCATCACAAACACATGACATTACACTTGTCAATGTAATGTTTCATAATCTTTGTAGTGTTAACACTTGTCATTACTAAAACTAATGGAGGTGTGACTCATGTGTTTTGTAATACATTATATATATGGAGTTGTAAGAGAGTAATGCATAAGTTTTCTTTGATCAAAAAGACTCTCAAAATCTCTCTCACTCTCGTGGCTGCTTCTCTCTCTCTCTGTATATTATTTGTTGTACTCTTTACAAAGTATTATAAAACATATATAAGTGTATTCTAGTTATAATTCACAATAACTATGAGATTTTTCATGTTTTTATCAAAGATTTTTTTTAAAAGTTATATGACTCTAACGACATCAAAATATAATATTTTTAGCTCTTTTGTAGGGTATAAGTATGTTTTGTTTCTGACCAATAACTTGTTATTTATTGGCTATAGTTAAATTAGCTATATATATATATATATATATATATATATATATAACAATGACCTACTTGAACTTTTGGTGAAGATGCATGCATATATGTGTTAGTAATCACCACTTGTGGGTTCATGATTTGCTATAAAATGAGTTTAGTATTTCTAAATTAGGAAATTTAAATTTCTCTGGAATTGTCTCAACGTGGAGATTAAGAATATAAGAATATTTTGGTCAAATTTTGACTTGGAAATTTAAAGTGTTTTTTGGGTATAAATTTAACATGTTAAATTCTTTAATTCATGTGAAAAATAAATCAAGAGGGAGTTCTAATTTATTTAGAACTTAACATTTGTATAAAACAAGTTAACTTGTTGTGATAAGATTGTATTATGGTGATGATTGTAAACATACTGATCTCTCGTTTGCTTGTTATAAATTGAGTTATTTCGGATTTATCTGTGTTTATTGCAAAATGTGTGTTGTGTGTTAGAAATATGCAAATAAATTAATGTCTCTAAATATTCAAACATGTAGTTGTGACTTGTAAGAAAATTATTATAGCTTAATAGAGGAGACAAACTGGATAGTGAAACTTACGATATTTGGCATCGTAAAATTCAGTATGTCCTTGAAGCACAAGAGGTGAAAATGAGTTTTTCCATCTCATGATAAAGCCTAAGCAGAGCACTAGTACTCAACATATAAGAGGTCAACATGCATATATTGTCTAGAAAAGAAAGAATGGCATTGCTCGCATCACGTTGTTGAGTTGTATGCAAAATGATCTCATGTACAAATCTGAAAAGTACACAACCGCAAAAAGCATGTGGAGACCTCGAAATAAACGTTCGATTCCACATCGGCTAGTATGTACGAGTACAGGATAATTTAATAGATCAAGGTAATAGAAATTTTATATGAAACATAATTTTATCAAACAATCTTAGATAATTAAAGTTTTAAACATCATAAGGGATTTGCATACTAGAAGGGAATCCAATAAACATATTTATTTTGCTCTGTAACTCTGATAATATATTTATTTGGGAGACATCCAATTACAAAGAAAGCATGTTTAACATATCCTTTTGATGATTTTTTAACGTGATAAAATAGTTTAAAGAAAGATGAAAGACAATAACCAAAACAATAAAAGGCAAATTATGGGGCTATGCTGATTATGATTTATTACATTTCCTGGATGTGACTTTGACATGACTGTTCGACTCTCAAAAGACATGCATTCTCCACAAAAATCACGCCGCACCGTACCTAAAACTACATGTAAAAGATGACAATATGGATTGTTTTCTTCTTTTCTTTACATGTTTCTCATATGGAATGTTAGAGGGAATCCTTAAAACATTTAAGCGCGCGTAACTCTGATACAATGTTTTGTTTGTAAACAATTTCAAAGAAAATCACTAACCATCCTAATTTTCGTGACAAAAAAAGAAAAAAAAACAATAAAAGGCAAATTCTTATAAGCACACGTGTGAGGAAAACATTTTGGAATGAAAGACTCAAAATCACCCAAAATATAAGATTGCTAAATTTCACTTGTATTTTTTGGATTTGAGCAATCATTGATTTGCAAAACGTTACAACATCCTTTTTTTAATAAAAGGGAAGTACACAACATAGATTTTGTAGATCTTATATTTTTAATAAATAGTTACAAACGGTTACAAATAGGTTATATATAGATTGTAGATTAATTTATATATTAATATTAACAATTACACCTAAATATTAGGGATATTCTAAATTGATATTTGATATATTAATGGTGACAAATAAAATCATAAATATTCCAAACTGTATTTTTAGAAAATTTTAGTCCTATATTACATTGTTTCCAAAGATCTTTAAACACTATATTACATATTTATTTTCCACATATTTTATCTATAGACCACAACGTTAACCAAAGATAGATTACGAAATTGATAAATTGATTGGTTACAAGTTAAATAGTGGATTACAAGATAGATTACGAAATAAAATTTAACCAGTGTTATAACACGGATTATCTAGAATCATTAACAATATAAAACTTAGTGTTTTTTTCAAGCCTTCAAATTTATCCAATAATTTTATTGCATAATGTTTTATCCACAAAAAAACTTTAAAAATAATAACATAAACTAAATTTTATATAAAAGATACAATATAAATAAAATGAATTTTAACCCGTACTCTTTATAAAGCATGGATTTTGATCTAGTTCTCTTTATACATGAAACGACCAACCCTTTTTTTTTTTTAATAAATAACTAATAAATATAATAAATGAAAACAACTACAGCTAGTGGTCCCATACCCACTAGCCACCTAACCACAACACATTCAACAGCGGAAAACATAATCGATAACCGATAATAACCAATAATAAACCAATACTATAGCAAAGCAATAATCAATACCAAACAACAAGAAACATGGAACCAGCAACCTAGCAATGTTTCTAATGACTCAACTCTAGCACCCTAGCAAAAGCCAGACAACATCCAATCGAGTCCCTAGAACATCCTCCTCTTCATTGCCTTTGATTCCACGATCACACTTTGCCTTTACCTGCACCACAACACAAATTGAGATGCATGAGTATTTGATAAACACTCAGTGAGGCAATCCTCCCATCTACTGGGCTATACACACAAGCAATAAGATCTCTACAAGCCACAAACAACAATCAATAAAACAAACCAGCAATATACCACATGCACTGAACAAGGGGTGTCGACCGACACCAGATGGTGTCGATCGTCACTGACTATCTGGTGTCGACCGACGCCAAACTGGTGTCGACCGACACCCTGCCCGACACTCCCGAAAACCCTAGTTTGTGTCGACCGACGCTCCACATGGCATCGAACGACACTCGCCAAAGTCCCGAGCCGCCTCGCGCTGGTGTCGACCGACCCCCAACTGGTGTCGACCGACACCGATATCGAGCAGCGATTTCCCTCGATCGAAACTCCGAATCCGCCTCCAATCTCCTCCAATCCGCTCCTTGCACTCCCGAAGCCAAACCCAGCCCATAGCAACGAAAAGCATAGGGAACTCAAGGAAACAACCACATAAGCACCAAATCACATAGAAACTAGAAAATCTTAGCTTAGATAAGCCATGGTCATGCACTCACCTCTTTGCAGGAAGATTCAGACCAATAGCAACGAATCCAACCTTCCTAGAAAGCTTCTAGATCCTTCCTAGCTTCCAAAACTCTCAAGACAGCCAAGAATCTCACCAATCTCTTTCAAAAACTCAGAACAAGGTTTTTCTCTCCTTTCTCTCAAAAACAAAGCGGCGACAAAATAAACTTCCAAAACCCTTCTTGTGTCGAAATCCACTTAAATAACCCGGTTCAATGGTTTCCTAAAACCAAACCGAACCAAAACGATAATTGAAATTGAACCGACCAAACCGGCCACAACTGGTGTCGATCGACACTCCCTCTGTGGTGTCGATCGACACCCTCACCAAAATTCCCAGAAAATGGTTTGCGGGTGTTACAATTCTCCCCCACCAATCTAGATTCGTCCTCGATCTCGAACAACCATCAGTCAGGACTCCCGTGCAACCGTCTCCACGGCCCGCACTCCTCCGACCGATCTACAAGGTCTCCCTAGGCGATAGACTCACGCTCCAGGCTATTTGCTCTTGACTTTTGGACTTCCTTTACTCATAGGCCTAAACCTTGAGTTTTTATTGGCTCCTCATCAGACCTAAGTCTGCATGCCAAATGTTGGCTCCTCATCAGGCCGAAACCCGCATGCCATAATATATAAGGAAAAGTCCAAACTCGTCTCTCGGGTTGCCACCCTACAGCGCGCCCCCGGATCGTCATCCGAAGTCGATATACCAACCATTCTCCCGAGCCACAAAGTCTCTGAAAATGGCAACTAGGAGAACCTAAGTTCCCAAGAGTCGCGAGCAAACGATTCTGAACACGTCCGAGTCCTATCCCTATCCAGTTTCCTTCCGTGGCTCGTAAAACATCTCAATGTCCTACCAACACATATTCCCTCACTGGAATACCTCATGACCACACAAGGATCATATACGCCACAAGGGCCGCCACAAAGGCCAAACAGAATGTCCTAAAGAGGACCGCCACCAAGGCCAAACAAAATGTCCTAAAGAGGACCGCCACCAAGGCCAAACAAATGTCCTAAAGAGGACCGCCACCAAGGCCAAACAAATGTCCTAAAAGGACCGCCACCAAGGCACTCGGCTAAACAGCCCGCCACAAAGGCCATCTCGTCCCAAGGACCGTCACAAAGACCATCTGTCCCGAAGGACCGTCGAAGACACTGCTAAACAGCCCGCCACAGGCCAAACAAACGCCCTAAAAGGACCGCCACCAAGGCCACACAAATGTCCTAAAGAGGACCGCCACCAAGGCCAAACAAATGTCCTAAAGAGGACCGCCACCAGGCACTCGCTAAACAGCCCGCCACAAAGGCCAAACAAACGTCCTAAAAGGACCGCCACCAAGGCCACACAAATGTCCTAAAGAGGACCGTCACAAAGACACTCGGCTAAAAGCCCGTCACGAAGACCCCACAATGTCTAAAAAGACCGCCACACACGGGCACACTGACTCAAAAGTCCGCCACTAAGGCCACACTCAAGCCCCTAAGGCTCTCCACCCAAAATGGACAAATTCTAACTCCCATAAAACTTTCCATATTTAGCACCTTCCATTTTTGGAAACTTTCCACTTTTGGAAACTTCTCTTCACAACCCCACCTCACGGAAACTTTGTACCCCAACACCACCTCATCTTGTTACTGAGTCGCACAACCAACCACCCCAAGCGACCGAGTAACAAGAGAGATGGGCTGGAATACTCCATTCCCGCTCCAGCCACGGATTACGATGGGACCCGGCTAAACAAGCTCAAGTCGCGGCTTGCTTCTCATACCACTTCTGAACCTTGCCTTCATCTTTGCCTCAGCTCCCAAGTCTTCCTCAACACCATCACAGTCCCAAAGGACTCTCATCAAAGGAATCTTCTTCTTCCGAAGCCTTGATCCTCCTCTCGAGAACCCTCACTGGTCTCGCCAAAGTCATGTTAGGCTGAAGATCCTCAGGAATCTTAGCCAACACCTCTTCTCCCTCACGGAGACACTTCCGCAACATAGACACATGGAAAACCTTATGGAATGCACGCATCACCTCGGTAACTCCATCTATATGCCATGGTCCAACCCGCTCAATCACTGAATGGACCCATATACCTCGGACTCAACTTAGTCTCGACAATGACCTGTTCGGACCCCGCAACATGGCCATCTTGAGGTACACTCGTCTCCTACCTGAAACTCAAGATCTCTCCTCCTCCTATCGCATAACTCCTCCGCTATCCTGAGCCTCCTTCATGTTCAGCTTGAGAACCCGAATCTTCTCTCGAGGTCTCCTGAACAAAACTAGCACCAAACATGCTCCTCCCACCCGAGTCCAGCATAATGGTGTACGACATGGCCTCCCATACAGCCTCATAAGGAGCCATCTTAATACTTGCCTGATAGCTGTTGTTGTAAGCAAACTCTACCAGGTTCGATGATCTGCCCAATGGCCACCCCAATCCAGCACACATCTCAGCAAATCCTCCAGCGTCGGATCGTCCTCTCTCGACTGTCCATCAGTCTGGGATGATAAGCTGTACTCATATGCACCTTAGTGCCCATCTCCGCCTGAAATGCCTTCCAACACCGAAGTGAACTTAGAATCCCTATCGACACAATGCTTCTGGCACCCCATGCAACCTGACTATCTCCCTCACATACTTCTTAGCCAAGACCGCTGCTCCATCGTCTTCTTAATGGCCAGAAAATGTGCTGACTTAGTCAACCGGTCCACAATGACCCAAATAGCATCAAAGGTCCGTGACACTGGCAATCCTACCACGAAATCCATAGTGATCATATCCCACTTCCACTCAGGAATGGGTAAACTCTTCAGTAACCCGCCAGGAACCTGATGCTCAGCCTTCACTAGCTGACATACATCACACCTCGAAACCCAACTGGCCACATCCTTCTTCATCCCGACCCAATGATAGTACCTCTTGAGGTCACGGTACATCTTGGTCGCTCCTGGATGAATGGATAACTTGCATGAGCCTCTCAGAATCTCCTGTCTCAACTCCTCATCCTTGGGGCACACACACGACCGTGCACCAAGATAGTACCATTATCGAGACCTGATACTCTGAACCCACATCTTAGAGGCATTCACTAGCCCCAAATCCTTCTCCTGAGCCAACCGCACTCTACTCAGAAGATCTGCTCTATCTACTGCTTCCAAACCCAACGGTTCCTGTGAAACAGCACATAAGCTCAAAGCACTGATCTCCCCTACCAGAGACTCCATCTCCTGCTCCTGAGCCGAAGCTACCCTCTTCCGACTCAGAGCATCTGCAACCGTGTTAGCCTTACCAGGATGATAGGCTATCTCCAAATCATAATCTGCCACAAGCTCCATCCACCGCCTCTGTCTCAAATTCAACTCAGGCTGAGTGAATATATACTTCAGGCTCTTATGATCCGTGAACACATGTACCTTTGCACCATAAAGATAAGATCTCCAAATCTTCAGGGCAAAAACTACAGCACCCATCTCCAAATCATGAGTAGGATAGTTGCCTTCATGCACCCGCAACTGCCGCGAAGCATAAGCAATCACCTTCCCATGCTGCATCAGAACACAACCCAACCCAACTCTAGATGCATCTGTATAAACCACATAGGGTTCTCTCGCTCCGGCAAAGCCAACATGGCGCAGAGTCAACATCTCCTTCAGCTTGCAAAGTCACACTCTTCTGACCAGACAAAAGGAACATCCTTCCCTGTCAACTTAGTCATAGGACGTGCTCTGCTTGCAAACCCCTGCACAAATCTCCTGTAGTAACCTGCCAATCCAAGGAAACTCCTGATCTCTGTGGCATTCTGCGGTCTAGGCCAATCCCTAATAGCCTGAATCTTCTCTGGATCTACAGAAACCCCTTCTACAGAAACAATGTGACCCAGAAAGCCCATCTCACGCTGCCAGAAACTACACTTGCTCAACTTGGCAAACAGCTTCTGCTCCCGCAGCTTCTCCATAACTGCCCTCAAATGCACCGCATGCTCTCAGACTCTTAGAGTAAACAGGATATCGTCGATGAAAATGATGACAGATACATCCGAAACTCCTGAAACACACTGTTCATCAATCTCATAAACGCTGCTGGTGCGTTAGTCAACCCGAAAGGCATCACCACAAACTCATAATGCCCATACCTCGTCCTGAAAGCAGTCTTCCTCACATCTGCCTCATCTATCGGTATCTGATGATAACCCGATGCCAGATCCACCTTGGAGAACCAAGTAGCACCCCTCAACTGATCCAACAACTCGTCAATCCTCGAGAGGGTACTTGTTCTTCACGTGACCCGGTTCAAACCCCGTAATCAATACACAACCGAAACTCCCATCCTTTTCTTGACAAACAACACCGGCGCTCCCCACGGTGACACTAGGGCGGATGAATCCCTTACTCATAAATCCTCTAGCTGCTTCTTCAGCTCTGCCATCTCTGCTGGAGCCATCCTGTAAGGAGCCTTGGATAACGGTGTCGTCCCCGGTTCCAGTTCAATGGTAAAAGGATCCGACCGAGATGGTGGTAATCCTTGCAGAGACTGAAACACATCCTCAAACTCCTCCACTACTGGAATACCGCTAACCGTAGACTTCCCCACTGACTGGCATAGATATAGTGACCAAATAAGCCTCACGGCCCTTCTCGATCATCTTCCCAGCCTGAATGGCTGAGATCACGAGACTCCCCAGTCGGTCTAATACCCGAAAACCAACTTCCCTCTGGTCGCTCAAACTCCACTCTACCCCGATAGCAATCTAAATGCACCATATGCCGATGCATCCAATCCATCCCGAGAATAACATCATACAGCTCCACGGGACTGATAAGCAAATCCGCTGGCCATGACTCCCCTGCGATCTGAATATCAATTCCTCTAGCTCGTCCAATAACTCTCAGGAACTTGCCTCCCGCAACTCTAACAACTCCTGTGCGCTCTCCAGGATCCCCGCTGATCCCCGCACACTCGCACACTCTGAGTAATGAAGCTGCGAAGCTCCGTAATCAAACATAACGTGACCTAAACCCGCCCACCAACAAGGTCCCTACACAAACCTCATGTGTTGAGAACCTAACACTTTATCACACAGAACATAAAATCTGATCCTACTAAAAAATCACAAAGATTAAGTACAGAAATTATACTGTGATCGCCCCGGCACTGGTTCCACCAGTCTCCACCGTCGTGTAAACCCGAGGCCCCTGCTCAACTGTGCCACCTGCTGACCCCCGTGCTGCACCTGCTGCAACGCTGCCACTGCTGCCGGCTGCAGTTTGGGACAAAAAGGCTTGATGTGCCCTGTCTCCCTACAATGATAACACACTCGAGGTCCTGCCGTCGGAACACTCCTCTTGGGACAACTGGCAACCCTGTGGTCCCTGCTCCCACAACCGAAACAACCCGCACCACTCGGCTTCTGCGTAGCCTCCCACTTCCTCTTGGTTCCCTGGGCATGCCTACCGCCCCTGCTAGAACCACCGTGCTGCTGAGCCTTACTAGGCTGAACTGCGGAACTACCGCCACGACCGAGCCCGATATCCTCCTCAATCTCTGCTGCAGTCTCAACCAGCTCGCACGCGTAGCATAACTCCTCCCTCTACAGTGAACTCTCAAGTCATCACGTAGAGCCCTCAAGAACCTCCTGATCTGAGCCTCCTCAGGCTCCATAGCCCGACCTCCATAACAAAGAAGTCGACTGAACTCCAAGTCCAACTCCCGCACTGACCGTGTCCCCTGAGACAACTGAAGGAACTGCACCTCCAAACGATCCAATGCCTCTCGAGGAAAATACTTGCGGTTGAACTCCAAAACGAAGTCAGCCCAAGTCATCTCCCGCTGCACCCTCCTAGCAGCCACAGATCTCCACCACAACTCAGCATCACCACTCAAGTGACCCCTATGTCCACCCAAAACTCCTCAGACATCTCGAGTGTGGAAGTTACGCTCCACTCGTCCTCCACGCATCCGCAAAGAGTAGGATCTACACCTCCCGAAAACTGCCTGCGCAACCGACCCATCTCTCGTCAACATGCTGAGATAACGAGCATGGACCCCCGCATCCGCAGCCACTGGCTGCCGCTCCTCCGCCACCACTGGTGGCACTACCTGAGCCTGAGCCGGTACCACTGGTGGTAACCGCTCTAACACCTGTGCTAGCAAAGCCGCAAGGTCAACACCAGGGACTCCACCCGCTGGGACCCCACACCCGGACCCTAGCATCACCGGCCACTGGAGCATCAACACGCCCTCTCCGCCACACTCACGAAACCCCGAACACCCCTGCGACTCGCCAACACCACTGTCACACTCGGTCCTCGGTCTCACTAACCACTGGGACTCTGCCCCTACCACGACCACGTCCGCGCCCACACCACGTCCGCGTCCACGACCTCGACCAGCCACAGCACCTCTCTAACCATCTGCACTACCATGAACAAGGCTAAGCAAACAATTTCTATTATTACACGAAACATAAACTCACCGTGGAATCACACATCGGCTCGAAGAGGATGTTCTAAGACTCCATGCCACACAATTGACTAACTCACATAATCAATCCGACATGCAATCCCAAACATCTACAATGTAAAACCTAGCGAACCCAAACCTAGAACCGTAAGGGCTGACCAAAATGAAACGACCAACCCTTTTTTTTTTAATAAATAAATAAATATAATAAAAAAAACATAATAGTGGTCCCATACCCACTAGCCACCTAACCACAACACATTCAACAGCGGAAAACATAATCGATAACCGATAATAAACCAATATTATACCAATATTATAGCAAAGCAATAATCAATACCAAACAACAAGAAACATGAAACCAGCAACCTAGCAATGTTTCTAATGACTCAACTCTAGCACCCTAGCAAAAGCCAGACAACATCCAATCGAGTCCCTAGAACATCCTCCTCTTCATTGCCTTTGATTCCACGATCACACTTTGCCTTTACTCGCACCACAACACAAATTGAGATGCATGAGTATTTGATAAACACTCGTGAGGCAATCCTCCCATCTACTGGGCTATACACACAAGCAATAAGATCCCTACAAGCCACAAACAATCAATAAAACAAAACAGGCAATATACCACGCATGCAATGAACAGGTGTCGACCGACACCAGATGGTGTCGATCGTCACTGACTATCTGGTGTCGACCGACGCCAAACTGGTGTCGACCGACACCCTGCCCGACACTCCCGAAAACCCTAGTTTGTGTCGACCGACGCCTCCACATGGCATCGAACGACACTCGCCAAAGTCCCGAGCCGTCCTCGCGTTGGTGTCGACCGACACCCCAACTGGTGTCGACCGACACCGATATCGAGCAGCGATTTCCCTCGATCAGAAACTCCGAATCTCGCCTCCAATCTCCTCCAATCCGCTCCTTGCACTCCCGTAAGCCAAACCCAGCCCATAGCAACGAAAAGCATAGGGAACTCAAGAAACAACCACATAAGCACCAAATCACATGTAGAAACTAGAAAATCTTAGCTTAGATAAGCCATGGTCATGCACTCACTTTTGCAGGAAGATTCAGACCAATAGCAACGAATCCAACCTTCCTAGAAAGCTTCTAGATCCTTCCTAGCTTCCAAAACTCTCAAGAACAGCCAGGAATCTCACCAATCTCTTTCAAAAACTCAGGAACAAGGTTTTTCTCTCCTTCCTCTCAAAAACAACAAAGCGGCGACAAAATAAACTTCCAAAACCCTTCTTGTGTCGAAATCCACTTAAATAACCCGGTTCAATGGTTTCCTAAAACCAAACCGAACCAAAACGATAATTGAAATTGAACCGACCAAACCGGCCACAACTGGTGTCGATCGACACTCCCTCTGTGGTGTCGATCGACACCCTCACCAAAATTCCCAGAAAATGGTTTGCGGGTGTTACAATACAATCTCAATATTCCACAGTCAACGATATCACATAAGACTATATTCTTACCGAATCTATGGTAACAACACTAAAGAGGATTACTTGAATATTTTCGGTGTAATTCCTTCCAAAATAAATATCTTTACTCGTATATGAGACATAATCACATAGGCTTTGTACTACTACTTATTTCTCTTTAAATCTCATATTTTCTGAATTTTCTACAATAGCCAAAGAATACTTTCATGATCAGGTAATGTCAAATATTAGTGGTCAACACGAGTCGGATTTCAAGAAAAAGTTAGTGAAAAATGTGTATTATCAACTTTTTGCTTTGAAGTTCGTGTGTCCCTTTAAGGATTACATTATCAAATATTTATACTAAACATATAATTAATTTGGTAATTAAACATAATTATTCTCCAGAAATACCAAATACGTCCGTTCTGATTTTCCGCCTTTGCTCTACTTGGTCCCTGAGCTCTCCATTCGGTTCCCGAGTTAAAAAGTCCCTAAGTGAGACACTTATCTTTCCTTCAGTCACTTTTGAAACCTTGTTTCTTCTCCCATTTCCTGGTTCTTTTACCAGAGATTCTCAGCTTCTTCTTCATACACGCCAGGGGAATTCTCAACCTATCAATCTGTCAGATGTAGGGGAAGAGATATGAATCGAGGCGACACGTGGAAGAAACCGACCTGGGAAGCGGTTGTTTGTTCGGGCCAAGAAGTGACGAGACTGCATGAAGGACCCAGTGCCAGCACAGCTCAGTTTTGAAGTCTTAGAGTAAAAACAAAATTTACATAAAAAAAAGTTATAGGCATTTTTCTTATTAGGTTTACACTAAAAATAAAAGAAATTGACCCAAATTTATACTATAATCTAATTTTTTAGATAAATTTTATTTTTATTTTCTTAATAAATAGGACAATTTATATATTCTTAAATCAACTATTCTTAAATAAAAATTAATAAAAAAAAAAAAATTGGAGGACCCGAAGCCACCGCTTGGATGGTGGCGGCAGCTTCCCGTGGGCCGGCACTGACTAATGGGTAGTACAACGAAATATTTTGTTGGAAGGATAGGATTGGATCGGTGACGTAGTGAAAATGACGCTAGCGAAGAATCGTCAAATATATTTCTATAGCAAAAAAAAGTGATACACCTACCTCGGACCAAAAAATATCTGACCTTTTTCGACATCTCTTTTCGATTTAAATGATATTTTCTTGACTTATCGCTCGTGTTGTCTGAAAACTAAATGGAGTGCTCAACAGTGACATGAGGAGAGAACGAGACCAAGAGCAGCTGCAAGGAAAAAACGTTTCCATACAGAGTGTGTGTGTTATGAGAGATCTTTGATGGCCAAATATAGGCCTCCTTTTATATTCAAGGCACAAAGTCAAAGGCGCAGTGCATAATTAAGATTCTAGGTAAAACTTTGAGGTAAATCAGAAACAATCCATAAGTTTTTTACATCAGAAATTGAAAACATTCATCTTTGTGACACATTCTTAAAACATGCATTTTGATAGAACACACGTAATATTATTAGTAATTACGAAGACAAATACAACAGATTCAATGTGAAACCTTCAAAGAGAAATAAAAACCAGATCAACAACAGTGCAAAGTAATATAACGTAGGAGGACTTTTATCTTCTCTGGAAATTGAGGTACTTGATTGAAAGTGCGAAGCAAAAGAAGAAGAAAGCGCAAAAACAGACCAGAACAGCTGCAGATACACCGATCATGTCTGGCTTGTACCCGAAGTAAAGTTCAATAAACTCCTTCACCGTGCCATGGAACGTTGGCTCGTCGATGATGCTCTCCACGTCACCAAGCTGTGAGAGGATTACTCCTTGAAGAGTCCACGCCACTGGACAGATGTAGTAGAACCATATCCACCACACTGGAATCAACTGAAGCACCAAACCAAACACATTAAAATAGGTTAAATGATCAAATTCTTTAATAGCCATGACCCCATCAAAACAAATTTCTCGATTGTTCGAATGCACTAGCGGCCTTTCATCAGTTCACAGAGTGAAAATACTTACAGGTTTTCGGACGAGGAAACCGGAGAGGAGATTCCAAAAAGAGTAGAACGCAGAGGATATAACCGCGGCTAAGTGCTGATTCGGGGTGAAACCAACCGCCATCATGCCATAGAAGGTGAAATAGGTGAAGGTGAGGAACATGAACACCAGATACAGTACAAACTTGCCTGCGTTTTAATGTCATATTAAATAGTATTATTAATCATATAGTTGATGGAGATATACAAAAAAGAGAATAAAAGAATACTTACTGAGTGTTCTTTCAAAACCAATGGTGAAGTATGTGATGACACCATAGAGGATGGTTTGCGTTAGAATATAAGGTACCTCCACAAGACCTTGAGCAGCCGCATATGGAATTGGAGCATACATTCCTGCGGCTTTCTCTCTGTAAAAAACCGTTCGTTCGATTGACACGACTGGTTGTACAGATGAAGCGTTGCTAACTCCAAGAAAAAGGCAAGCCGAGTAGAGAGCCCCCATTACAGTGATTAAATCCTGTGAGGAAGTCCTCTTGGAACCAATGTCCCAGAAAACTGTGCCGAGTATAAGCGCAGCAATCGTTGTGAAGACCAATCTCACGAGATTGTATTCTGGACTTCTCCAGTAGACGAGATTCTGTTTCCAGAGGCAGAGTAGAAATTGAGATGGTTGGTTCTGTGAGTATCTTGATGTAAAGCTTATTGGCTCTGAACCTTCTGGTGGAACACTGAGCTGCTTGATGTTTGTCTCCACTCCTCTGTATAACATAAATAGTATGGTTAGATTTTAAAATTTTTTGGTAGCGGTTGTTAAAAGAGATTCAAAAATGTAGCTATATGTGTTGTGCTAGTTACCTAAACTGGTCAGAATTCTTGTATAAATCTGCAAAGTCCATGTTATATTTCTCTTCCAAAGCAGGCGTAGTTACTTCAAGCATCCAAGTTGCTGGATTGTAACCATTTGATATTGCAGGCACTCCGTTAATCCCCTGTAGAGGGTTTACGGTTTGTCATATTTCTTACTTGGGCCACAAGTATCTGAGTGTAAAGATCAAAAAGGAAGAAAAGAAGGTTAAGAAGTACCTGAAAGTAATCTACAAGAACTTGCGAGTGCTTACCCAATTTCCCACCATATATAACCTGTCCTCCTCGTTTCATTAGAAGCAGCTTTATTTTTGAGGTTAATCAAAAAGAGCACACACGTTAAGATCATCCATTGATAACAACAATTCATAACAGTCTGGTAATCCAAGAAAACTTATTAGGGCAAACCTCGTCAAAGGCTTCGAAAATGTCAATGCTTGGTTGATGAATGGTGCAAACCACTGTTCTTCCAGTGTCAACAGTGTTCCTTACAGTTCTCATCACAATTGCAGCTGCTCTTGCATCAAGTCCAGATGTTGGTTCATCCATGAAAATAATTGATGGATTTGCTACTAACTCAACCGCAATTGTTAGACGTTTCCTCTGTTCTGTAGAAAGTCCGGTTGTACCAGGTAATCCTACTAAAGCGTATCTCAGAGTATCAAGCTCTACAAGTCTCATTACTTCTTCCACAAATTCCTAAAAAAACATGAAAACATATTTTTAGTCAAATTATCCAAATCAGAACTAAATGGAGTAATAAAACTAATTCATACTGAGTTAGTTATTAACCTTCTTTTTCTCTTTGCTGATCTCTTTCGGAAGACGAAGGCTAGCCGAAAACCATAGTGACTCTTCAACAGTGACTTGAGGAGAATGTATATCGTTCTGCTCAACATATCCGGAGATCCTAGCAAACGTTCGTTGTTCTTTAGGGTGACCAGAGATTCTAATATCTCCCTCTATATATCCACCTGTCTTTCGACCAGCAAGAACATCCATCAACGTAGTTTTCCCCGCACCACTTGATCCAACTAAAGCCGTAAGAACACCAGGTGAAAAGACTCCGCTCACGTTTGATAGCAGTTGTAGTCTTGTCTCTGGGACACCTTGAGAACGCATTTCCTAAAATTCCAAAAAGAAAAAAAAAAAAGAAATCTTTATGCAACCATAGACAAGAGCTAATACTACAGAAGTAAATGAAACAGAGAAGTGAATTTAAACCTTTGGCATATCAACATAATAGTTGACATTGTGGAAAGTCATTGTTAATGGTTGGAATGGAAGGATCATTCCCTTTTTCTCACTTTTTCCTTGTTTTGAATCTGACATTAAAGCAGTTTTGGTTTCTTCATTGGGATCGTCTAAGACAACTGCTCGAGCTTTTCTTAGAGCTGCAAGACAAAAAAAAACAAAAGAACTAAGCTTCACAAATACTGCTACACATATCTAGAAACAAAACACGAATCATTAGCAATAGAGACACTCACGGTTAAGATAAGCCAAGGCGAGAGTGACTACGTTGTTGAAGAGAAGTGCATAGCCAATGAGAACCGCAATCCCAACCCAATACCAATAGTCATTTGTGGGGAAGCTACGTATCTTTAAAAGGTTGAATCCAATGGAAGTATCCGATATAGCGGATGGCTGCATGATATTTTAAAAGTGTATAGTTAAGCATTGTATATTCTAACAAAGTAATAATAGCTAGCTAGAAGAAGAGATTATTGAACAGACCGTCATCCACCGTGTGGCTGTGAATTCATTGACCGCAATGGCACGTTGTCCATAGGATAATGGCGAAACCCAAAAACCCCAAACCCACCAGGGTTTAATATCAGCTGTAGGAAATGATAAGCAACTCGAATTAACAACAAATAATCTCTTTTATGCAAGAAGTAGTGAAGTAGTATAGATTACCTTTTGGAATAACGAATCCGCCAAGCAAGAACACTATTAAGAGTGCTGCGGATCCGAATGTATTAGCAATGACCATATCCCTTGCCAGAGAAGCTGTCACACGAAATAGACCTAGAGCCATTTGATGCACCGAGAAGAGGAGTAATATGTATCGGAAAAACCTAAGAAAACAGATAGAGAATTTTTAATAAGGACTACAAATGTTGATATGACAAAAAGAGTATTATTGAAATGTTAACATCCATAGAAATGACTAACCTGCCTGGTGAAGGAGCAAGTCCCACACTGTAGTAAACAACACAAGTCCAGACAACAGCCTCAAGTACGGAGTAAGGCACATGCAACAGCCAGCTAGCTATAGACCAGGACCAAGCAGGATGAAACGAGTTGTCCCTTTGCTTGTAGAAAACCGGGAGACGCGATATCATGAGAGGCATTTCAGACAAACCATTAAACATCATGTGCACTAGTCCAAAGAAAAGGCAAGACAGATACTCGTTGCCAAATCGTTCGTTTGTTGGGTTTAATCTAGTTCTCAAGAACACCGTGGCTGTGACAAATCCCACAAATGCAACCTTTAAGGAACACAAAATGTTACATATCAGAAACATAATCAAGTCATAAAGATAGCATTGTTAATACTCTAGATGATGATGCCAAATACTAGGTAATGAAAATAGGTAGATATAAATATACCTGACATGTCCTAAAAGTGTAAAGAAACCTGTGCCGGTTGATCAATAGTATTTCTCGTTCAAAGCAAGCTTTAAGGTTTTCCCATCCTGAGATGGCAAATTTTGTTCTGCATAAAGCTGAAGGATCGGCGGATGACTTATCAAATGGTGCGGCCAGCTTGGAATCCGCAGCATGCCCATATTGCGAGTTCCGGAATGCAGCGGCTATGTCTGAGACAGGAATGAACTGATATGGCTTCGAAGGATCTGCCCAGTATTGAGCTTGATCTTCTTGGAAGTCACCTGCATGCCAACATTATATTTGATTAGAGAATAAAATTTTAGGCTACCATGTGAAGTACTACTAAACTATATCTCTGAATCATAACTATACAAGTTAGGATGTATACCTCTTGAAGAAAATCTGCAACACCTTTACGTGGTGGGAGACGGAATCCAAGAGACTCAAAAAATCCCACCACTTCTTGTCGAGGACCTTGATACACCATGTAACCTTCTGATAGAAGAATTAAGTCATCAAACAGATCAAATGTCTCTGGTGCGGGCTGAAGAAGTGCCATGAGAACAGTTGCATCCATTAGGTGGACAAAGTTTCTGATACATTTCACAATCTGGAAAGTTGTTGAGCTATCAAGACCAGTTGATATTTCGTCCATAAACAAAGTTTTTCTTGGACCAACAGTCATCTCTCCTGCATTATGACGGGTTTAACAGTTAGCATAACAGAGCTGGTGGATAATTAAGTGAGATATATAAATTTAAGAGAGGGAAAGAGACCTGTTGTTACTCTTTTCCTCTGACCTCCTGAAACACCTCGCATCATATCATTACCAACGATTGTATCAGAACATACATCAAGACCAAGCACTCTAAGCACATAATCTGTGGAAACACTATGCTTTTCACCCTTGACAGAAGCCGCCTAAAAAAAAGGGAAAGTGTCAGGATTTGTCTTGTGATCAAGAAACATGATAAAAATATTGAGAGATTAATTAGGAGCTATATGATACAGAACCTTCATAAAAGCGTCAATCTCAGAAGAAGGACGTATACCCCTCTCTTTCTCTAATCTAGTTAGATCTTTCATGTAACCTACAATAATATAACATGAAAACATAAATTATGTCAGAACATTCATGACCTGATGAGTATTATATAGTGAGAAGTAGTAACACAAGATGAAAAACCTGCAAATCCTTCACTTGCACCCTGGCATCTCCCAGCAAAATCAAGCGTTTCACGAACAGTGAGTTCAGCAATGTGGTTATCTGTTTGACTGATATAAGCTGAAGTCCTTTTAACATGGAACTCATCAAGATTCTCCCCATTGTAGGTAATGTTACCCGTTTTCTATAAAATCATAAAGTTAAAGTTTATCATAACTACCCAAAAATAAAAAGTAAACAGAATCTTTGTATGATCAAACGACAAACTTCTAAGACACACATGCATGTGACTAACTATTAAACATAAAGAGATCTTAAAAAAATAAGATTTTCTTTAACGTCCGTTAACCCGTTAACCAATGCTAAGGTCGCAAGTTCAAATTACCAATAACAAAAAAAATAAGGTATTTTAATAACAATTATAAGTAAAGAGGTATTTTTATATATTATAGTTTTTGTGGTTTTTAACCATGATATAAAGAGTTTTTTTAGAATCTTTTGATGTGTTTCTAGGTTCTTTGTGAGTCTGTACATGTTTTATAGGATTTTGGCACGAAAAGAGCAAATAGAGCAATTAGATAGATTTTGGAGCAATTCGGCTGAGTAAGAGAATTTGGAGCCAAGCAAGGAAGAGAGTGTCGACCGACACTCCCTAGTGTCGATCGACACCAAGCCACGAACATAATAGAAACCCGAATTCTCAAGTTTTGAAGATTTACAAAGCTGTCCCAAAGTTTTTTATATTTGCATCATTAGTCTCTACACGTGTTTTAGGAATATAAATAGGATTTCAAGGTCATTGTTTAAACATAAGCTTTATTCAAGAGAGCTGAGAGATTTTTAGAGAGATTTTGGAGAAAAGAGTCAAGAGTCTTGATTTAAGACTCCTTCAGAAAAGATTCATAACTCATTTACTTTTCTTTATTCTCTCTTTCGTAATGCAATTTATTCAGAAGATGTTTTATTTTTCATTGATTATGTCTGAGTAGATCTGTTTTGTTAGATTTAAGGTTTCTCATTAGGGATTTCATGGATTGTTAGATTGATTGTCTGGATTTATTATCTTTCTTGTTATTCACCATAGGTTGTTCTTAATGTTAGATCTTTGATTAGTCATCTAGATTTAGATCTTAGGATTATTAATTGATACGAGAATATAATTGATTTTCCGGACATAAACCTTTGGTGAGTAAAATTATTTTTTGCAAATAGATTTGAATTAGTGATTTTGTGAACAAATCTAAACTTGATTTTGTTGCTGGTTTTTAACTTTAGATTTTGCAAAGAGATTTGGATTTTCGATTTTAAACTTACATATGTGAGAACTTATTTATTTTACAATTGTGTTTAGAGTTCAGGAAATTTCCCTAGATACTATAATGGAATCTTAATTTAAGAGAATAGTTTTAGAGTAAATTTGAGCATATCAAATTTTGACGCCATTAATAGGAATACTTACCACTATAGTAAATAACTTCACATGTTTTACAAACCTTTAAACTCTTATCAAGATTCCCTGCTAGAGCAAGTAGCAACGTCGATTTCCCCGAACCTGGTGGTCCTAATAACAAAGTCATCCTTCAAACAATAGCAAAATATAATAAGTAGTACTAGTGATTAATTTAGTGATAATAATATATATATATGAACAGTCTTATAATTCACCTTCCTGGTTTGATAATCCCACTAATATCTTTCAAAATGTTCAGCTTGTGTTTCTTAGGCTTAATAATCATCAAACTGCTTAAGCAACGCTGCAAAACAATAGAGAAAGAATCCACAATTAGAAACAATCTTTTTTTAACAAGTGTGGAATAGTCTCGGAAGATAAATAAAGAAGACAAAACCTCAACAAAATCACGAGAGACATTAACCAAAGTAGGCAAAGCTCTAGTACCAGCCTGAACATCAGCTTCAACACTCAAATTCTCGAACCGGACTTCGATTTTTGGAACCTCCATACCAACTCTATAAAAATATTTAAAATTTCAGGTTAATATAAAAACAGAGGAATCGAAGAGTCGCAAACAACACACCGATCGAGCCGTTCTTTAATAGCAGAGAGGAGCTTGTAATTATCTTGATCACTAGTCCCAAGAGCTTGACGAACAAGCATCTCACGATCCGCACGATCCAGTTTCTTCACATCAATCGTCTGAACAACGTTCCCGTCGGCGTAACCAGAAGTCGTCTGAGACCGACGCAGGATCGTCGTACCGAGATTACTACCACCATGTCTCTGCGACGGTAACCTCCCGATCGCCGCCCACCGTAGATCTTCTTCATCTTGCTCAACAGTATCAGCGTTCGACGGCCGCGCGAATGATTCTCTACCAGTCTCAACTTCGAATTCGAAATACTCGCTCCCATTCGAAGCCGCCGTCATTGCTCTCCGAACGGACCGAGATTTGTTCTTATCTCACTCTCTCACAAGTCACAATTTTTGAACATTTTGGGGACTTCTCTCTGTTAAGATATTTGTTCTTGTCTCACTCTCAGTCTCTCACTCTCTGTTAAGACTCTGCCGGCATATTTGAAGATATTTTAAATGACGATGTTGCCCTTCCGTGTGGTTTTTGTGGAGCGACGGGGGGTGAATAGAAAGAGAGTTTGAGTTTGTTTTTGTTTTCTTCTAGAAGGTTTTTGGATAGTGTACTATTTTTGACGGAAATATTTTCTAAAATAATATGGTGACTAACATTTAAAGTAAGTAGTTAATCTTTTCTATTTTAGCGCAGTCAACTAAGTTTTTTGTTCTTTCTGTTTAGTGAAATTGCTTCTAAATGGTATATGTTACGTATTGGGGGAATTGGTGGTTATCGATTGTTGAAGTTTTAATTAGTAGTAATCTATAAATAATATTTAGGGAAGGTGTTATAGAGAAGGGAAGTGTAATAGAGGTTAAATATGTAATTACGAATGTCTAAAATCCTTGTGTAAATCTCCTATCAATAGAATCATCAATTTCCTTATATGGTATCAGAGCAGTAAAATCCTAGACCTAAATTTTTTTTTTTCTTCTCCTCTTTTTCTCTCGCCGCTTTTCTCCTTCTTAGTGTTCTTCTTTGTTTCTTCTTCTCACAATGGCTGAAACTACCTCTGCTACTATCACCACTGCTTCTGCGGATCAACTTCACCATGTTAACATGGCGAACGTTACCAAACTCACAGCATCAAACTTTTTGATGTGGAGTCGTCAGATCCATGCCTTGCTCGCCGGATATGGCTTTGCCGGTTACCTTGATGGAACCACCGAGGCTCCTGCTCTCACTGTTCTTCGTCAAGGTCACACCATTCCTAATCCCGAGTACGCTCTTTGGCAACGACATGATCAACTCATTGTTGCGAGTCTCCTTGGTACAATCTCGGTTGAGATTCATCCCATCCTCTTTAAGGCGTCAACCACCACACAGATCTGGGTTCTTCTTACCTCTACCTATGCGAAACCTACATGGGGACACAACAAACAACTCCGGGAACAGATCAAGCAACGGCGTAAAGGTACTCGATCTGTTGATGAGTATGTTCAAGGTCTTGTCTCTCGTTTTGATCAGCTCGCTACGTTAGGGAAACCGTACGAGCATGAGGAACAAATTGAATACTTACTTGCTGGTCTCCCAGAGGACTATAATCCCATCGTTGATCAGATAGAGGGACGTGACTCTCCACCCACGATGCCGGCGCTTCATGAGAAGCTCATCAATTTTGAACTGAAGCTTCAGTCTCAAGCATCTGCTACATCCGTTGCTCACGTTACTGAAAATGTTGCTTTCAACAAGTAGTATGGCCACTCCAACAACAACAACAACTACTAGTCCCGCAATCCTCGTACCTCCTCTCGCGGTTCTTCCTCATACTCGTCCCGTGGTGGTCAAGGCAGAGGGTATCAGGGGCGTTGTCAGTTGTGTGGTGTTTTTGGCCATAGCGCTCGCCGGTGTTCTCAGCTGTCCACGTCTGCTCGTGGTTTTCAGCCTTCGGGTGGTAACTACTCTTCCTCCCCTGGTTCTCACGGTCAGACTCACGCTAATGCTGCTATCGTTCCCTCCTACAACCCGGCAAACTGGGTGATGGATAGTGGGGCTACTCATCACCTCACGTCTGATCTCTCTAACCTCTCGCTCCATCAGCCATACTCCGGTGGGGAAGAGGTCCAAATCACGGATGACTCCAATTTAAAGATCACTCACACGGGTTCCGCTTTACTCCCTACACCATCTCGTTCTCTTGCTTTAAAAGATGTCCTATATGTTCCTGATCTTTGCAAGAATCTGATTTCGGTGTATCAATTATGTAATTCTCATAAGGTTTTTGTGGAATTCTATCCTGCATATTTTCAGGTGAGGGATCTGAGCACGGGGGTCCGGTTACTCCAAGGCCGAACTAGGAACAGATTGTATGAGTGGCCGGTTCATCAAGATACCATCAATGTCTTCTCCGCCACTATCTCTCCGAAAACTGATCTCTCTTCATGGCATCTTCGACTTGGGCATCCCTCTTTACAAGTTCTCAAAAGTCTTGTTTCTAAGTTTTCATTGCCTCTTTCTTCTTCCACTCAAAAACAATTATCTTGTTCTGATTGTCTTCTTAATAAGAGTCACAAGCTCCCTTTCTCAACAAACACAATCGTTTCTACACAACCTCTTGAATATGTTTACACAGACGTTTGGTCCTCAACCATTACTTCTACCGAAAAGTTCAAATATTACCTTGTTTTAGTTGACCACTTTACAAGATACACATGGCTATACCCTTTAACACTCAAATCCCAAGTCAAAGATGTCTTCATTGCCTTTAAGGCTTTGGTCGAGAATCGTTTTCAAACCTGGATACGCACATTATATTCTGATAATGGTGGAGAATTCATTGCTATGCGATCGTTCCTGGTCTTACATGGTATCTCTCATTTCACAACGCCACCTCATACCCCTGAGCTCAATGGTATCTCAGAGAGGAAACATAGACATATTGTCGAAACAGGCTTATCCATGCTCAGTCATGCATCTGTTCCTCCAAGTTATTGGCCTTATGCGTTTGCTACGACAGTGTATTTGATTAACCGCATGCCGACAGACGTGCTTGGTGGTGAGTCACCGTATCATAAGCTCTTTCGCACGCAACTGAATTATCTCAAAATGAAGGTGTTTGGCTGTGTATGCTATTCCTGGTTACGCCCGTATCGTCACAACAAACTCGAACCTCGCTCAACTCCATGTGTCTTTTTAGGTTACTCTCTAACACAGAGTGCCTATTTGTGCTTCGATATTGTCAATGGGAGGCTGTATACATCTCGTCATGTTCAGTTTGTTGAAACGAGGTTCCCGTTTGCTGAGCTTTGTGTGCCGAACGTTCTCAATCCGCCACCAGTTCAGTCCGTTTCTCATCCATATTCGACATCGATACCGGTCGTGCGTCCATCCTCTCCACCACCATCGGCCTCATCCCCGGGCCTACATCAGAATTCCTCATCCTCCGCTCCGTTGTCATCATCAACGGAGGTGTCTCCGGCTTTGTCGTCATCTCCTTCCTCTGTTTCTTCGGCTCACGAAAACAGAACGAAGCGGGCTCAGGATGGTTTTTCTTCACAGGCCTCACCAGGCCCACCTGAACAATCTGATTCCACAGGCCTGATTCAAAGCCCATCACACTCAGCAGACCAACAATCGAGTCCATCAAGGAACTCGGGGTTCACATCCTCTGACCGGTCATCCTCCGCAGACTCAGTCCCGACAATTGCTTCGACTGTTGCTCCGCCACCTCCACTGCATGCGCAACCACAGCCACATCAAATGCAGACACGTTCTCGCAACAATATACGCAAGCCGAATCCCAAATATGGTCTTACGATGATATCCACGCCGTGTATTCCGACAACGGTAGCGGAAGCTCTTCGCGATCCGAACTGGAGAGCGGCTATGGTTGAGGAAATTAATGCACAGCTCCGGGAACACTCGTGGGATCTTACTCCTCCAACCTCGTCTCAGAATGTAATAACGTGTAAGTGGATATTCAAACTTAAATATCATCTGGATGGCTCTGTTGCTCGGTATAAAGCTAGATTGGTAGCTCACGGTTTTAATAAGCAATATGGGGTTGATTACTCCGAAACCTTTAGTCCGGTGATTAAATCGACCACAATTCGACTTGTTCTTGAGATTGCTGTGAAGAAAAACTGGGCAATTCATCAAGTCAATGTCAATAATGCGTTTTTACAGGGCAATCTACAGGAGGAGGTTTATGTCTCTCAACTCCGGGGTTTGTTGATCGTGCCCGTCCTCACCATGTTTGTCGGTTACGCAAGGCTCTCTATGGCTTGAAACAAGCGCCGCGAGCTTGGTATCAAGAGTTGCGTAAATTTTTGCTTGAATCTGGGTACAAGACCTCGGTTGGGGATCACAGCTTGTTTGTTTATAGACAAGGTACATCGTATGTCTATGTACTTGTGTATGTCGATGACATCATCATCACGGGTCCTCCTCCCCTCGTTCGTGCTTTCAACTCATCTCTCGCTCGTCGTTTCTCCCTCAAAGACCTTGGTCCCTTGAGTTATTTTCTGGGCATTGAAGCCAAACGTACTTCGACCGGTCTTCATCTGATGCAACGAAAATACACAGATCTTTTACTCAAGACAAAGATGCAAGATGCAAAACCTATTCCAACACCTTTGTCCTCATCCTCTCAGCTCACGGTTCTCACTGGTACGCCTCTAGTCGATGCTAAAGAATATAGAATGGTTTCGGGGAGTTTGCAGTATCTTGCTTTTACACGTCCCGATATTGATTTCTCTGTTAATCGCCTATCACAATTTATGCACAAGCCTACTAATATGCATTGGCAAGCGGTCAAGAGGGTTCTTAGGTATCTTGCTAGGACTCGGTCTCATGGTATATTTTTGCGCCGGATGCTCCTCTCACAGTTCATGCGTTCTCGGATGCTGATTGGGGGCGTGATAGGGCTACTTATGTGTCTACCAACGCTTATATTGTTTACTTTGGTGGAAGCCCTGTCTCGTGGTCATCCAAGAAGCAGAGAAGTGTCTCTCGCTCATCGACTGAAGCCGAGTACTGAGCGGTAGCAAATACTGCGTCTGAACTCAAATGGATTTGCTCACTTCTGACAGAACTAGGGATCATGCTACCCGTTGCGCCAGTGATATATTGCGATAATATTGGGGCCACTTATCTTTGTGCAAATCCAGTTTTCCATTCTAAGATGAAGCATGTGGGGATCGACTACCATTTTGTTCGTGAAAACATTCAATCCGGTACTCTACGGGTCGCTCACATCTCCGTCGATGATCAGCTGGATGATGCACTCACAAAACCACTGCCTCCACCTCGTTTTGTCGATTTGAATTTCAAGATTGGAGTCAAGAAATCGCCTCCATCTTGAGGGGGCGTATAGAGAAGGGAAGTGTAACAGAGGTTAAATATGTAATTAGGAATGTATAAACCCTTATGTAAATCACTATATATATTGTAATATCTCCTATCAATAGAATCATCCATTTCCTTACATGTGTATTCAACTTGACATTTTAAATAATTTGTCTAAAATTTATAAATTTTATGTTATTCAATCATGAATTTTAAAAATTATGTTACAATCCACTGTTATTGAGATGATGATTTGAAAATCTACTTTAAAATCTATTGTTATTGATGATTTAAAATTTTACTTTAAAATTCACTGTAATTCAACACAGTTTGTGAATTTGGATTTTAATGATTTTTAGAGATTCTCAAGGATTTGTTAAGTTAAAAATATAGAAATCCAAATCTCATGGTTCTAGGTAAAATCATATCAACTTTCCTAAAATCGTCAAAATCAATTAAAATCTAATGAAAACTCAAATCACTTTGAAAATTAAATTGTAATACACCTCTAAATCTATTTTTGTTATCTCATCTAACAGTTTATATAGTAGTAAATATCACGTTTAAGATTTGCGTTGAGATATATATTTTTTTAGTAGAGTTGAATTAGGCGCATTTGTATAAAAATACAAGTCTTCTCCATATGTAACATATAACAACAATTTAATAATAATTAAAAAGATGATAGAAAAAATGAGTACGTGTATTCAATAGGCTAGTTTAGTGTAAAGACACAAAAGTAGAGATGATTAATATTGTTTTAGTGTAAAAAATAATATTTTCTAAAAATTTTGTTAAATGTACAATGGTATTCTTTACTAATGTTTGAGATTTGCATTGAGATATTTGTTTGTATTTACCTAGTCCTAGAGTTAAACTAACGCATACTTACGAAAAATGGAAGTTGTATTATGCAAATGCCATCACAACAATTTAATGACATGTGAAAATAAATTGAGAAGATGTGTGGGTGTATCTTAATTAGTAGGTTAGTTTAAGTAACAGTTAGCATTGATTGGTATGTATTAAGGAACTATCCTCAAGTGTTTGAGAAGATGTGTGGGTGTATCTTAATTAGTAGGATAGTTTAAGTAACATTTAGCATTGATTGCTTTGTATTCTATGCAAAAGGAACTATCCTCAAGTGTTGTTGGTCTTATTAAGCTGCACTCATTCACGTTGTGGGGTGTAAGTTTGCAAATCAATGATTGCTCAACTCCAAAAAAAATACAAGTGAAATTTAGCAATCTTTTATCTTGGTTGTTTTTTAGTTTTTCATCCCAAATTTTCTTTCTAATTTGTTTTTCTCATATGTGTGCTTATAAGAATTTGCATTTTATTGTTTTGGTTATTGTCTTTCATCTTTCTTTAAACTATGTATTTTATCACGTTAAAAACTCATCAGAACTCAGAACGATATGTTAAAGTTCAACATGCTTCCTAGTATTTATTGGATGTCTCCCAAATAAATATATATATATATAAAAATATATATATATATATATATATTATCAGAGTTATAGAGCAAAATAAATATGTTTATTAGATTCTCTTTTGGTATGCGAAAATCTCTATTGATGTTTAAAACTTGTATTATCCAAGATTCTTTGATAAGATTATACTAGCAGATGTGGAATCAAAGTGACTCTTTTATTTGGAGGTGGTAGTTACTATTTATCTTCTAACACATATTTCTATATACTCATTTAAGCAATATTTTAAATAAATAACCTTACTTTTATGTGATATATTATACAAAATGTCATTGTATAATTATATTTTTAAAAAAGACTAATCTTATTATATAAAGCTTGATGTCAAAGTTACTTATTAACAAGATCGTGACACATATCAATTGTATATCAAAAAATTTTACATGTGTCCAGATTACTGCTTAACATGATTGCGATATGTGTCAAATTAATAATCTTAGATTTTGACATATGTCTAAGTAAATCACTAGAAAACAAAAGGTTAAAAGAAATATTTTGTTACTCATTAACAAGATCGTAACACGTATCAATTGTAAATCTAAGATTTTTATACATGTCCAGATTACTGCTTAACATGATCGCGACATGTGTCAAATTAATGATCTTAGATTTTGACACATGTTTAAGTTAATCACTGGAAAAAAAATATATATATTTACCAAAAAAAAAAAATAATCCAAAAACAAAAAGGAAAAATTTACCTATCACCGTAAGGAAATTGAGCATATATCTTATTATATAAAGATGTATATTAAATGGTATTTTATATCAAATCAAAACTTTAAGTACGCTAGAAAATCATGAACACCAAAGAGACAACTCCAAACCATGAGAGATTGGAAAGCCTAAAATGGAGGGGGTGGTATCATGAGTGATGATTAGATTGTTATGAAGGAAAAGATACTTGCAGATGAACCTCATATAAGGCTGGATTTAACTAAGCTTCATATATTGGTAGCCAAACTAAACTAATGTGTATGTACAATATTTATATAATGCTATACATATATCTTCGACTACTTCCACCTCTCTAACTATTTTCACATCTATGAATAATAGACATCATATTATTTTAAAAATTTTTTTAATTTTCATTGTCCAACATTGTTTACCAAAATATAGGGTTCACAAATTACAACTTCGCAACTTAAACAAGGGTAAAAACTTTTATTTTATTTGTCTTATACAATTTTTAAACACCTCCACCTAAGGGCTTTTACAACAAAAGCAAAAATATTTGATCAAAAATATTTTACAACAAAAGATCAAGATCAAAATAGCTCGAACTAGCAAGCAGTCAACACCTTCGTATTTATGTGATGATAATAATCAAGATAATCATGTTATAGATCTGAAACGACCCGACCCATTTTTTAAAAAATAATAATAAATAATAAATAATAATAATAATAATAATAATAATAATAATAATAATAATAATAATAATAATAATAATAATAATAATAATAATAATAATAAATAAACAACTAGTGTTCTCATACCCACTAGCCACCTAACCACATTTACAATCAACAGCGGAATAACAAATACCAATAACCAATAAATATCTAATAATAAAACCAATATTATAGCATAAGCAATATCCAATATTCAACCAACAGGAAACATAGAACCACCAACCTAGCAATATTCTAATGACCCAACTTTAGCAACCTAGCAATGCCAGACAACATCTAATCGAGTCCCTAGAACATCCTCCTCTTCATTGCCTGGATTTCACAATCACACTTTGCCTTTACCTGCACCACAAACAAAAATTGAGATGCATGAGTATTTTATAAACACTCAGTAAGGCAATCCTCCCATCTACTGGGCTATACACACAAGCAACTGTGATATCAATGTCCAAAACAATCAGCAAACTAAACAAACAAACCAGGAAGTAAACATAGTCTCGCTGGAAGGGAGGTGTCGACCGACACCAGCCAAGTGTCGACCGACACTGGCTCTTGGTGTCGAACGATACTACCCCACAGTATCGACCGTTGCTCACTTACTGGTGTTGACCGACACCCTCCTGGTGTCGATCAATACTGCCTCTGCAACCGCGTTTGCTCGAAGCTGAGAGTCGAGTCTCGCTTCCAAACTCCTCCAATCCGTCCAATACTCAATCCCCAAGACATATGAAACCATAGGAACCCTATAGCAACCCAAACAAGCAAGAAAACACAACAAACAACACCAAACAAGCAAGACAATCGAAATCTCAGGCTTCGATAAGCCATGGTCATGCACTCACCTCTCTGCAGGAAGATTCTGACAAATAAGAACGAACCCAGCCTTCCTAGCAAGCTTTTAGCTCGTTCCTAGCTTCAAATCTCTCAAGAACAGCCAAGAATCTCACCAATCTCTTTCCAAAACCTCAAGAACACTTTTTTCTCTCTTGTTTTCACAAAAACGGCGACAAACATAAACTTCTAAAACCCTTATGGTCGACAAAACACTTAAGTATCTCGGTTCAATTGGTTTTCCTAAACCACACCGGTCCAAATCGATAAATGAATCAATCTAGTCAAACCAGAAATTAATGGTGTCGATCGACACTACACTAGTGTCAATCGACACCCATCCCCAAAACGCACAGTTTTGGTTCGCGGATGTTACAAGACCAAAAACAAAGATCTCTAAGAGCAAAAAGAGCAAAAAAGCATGGTATAAATTCTAACATTAGAAAACCCTGTTCCAAATAATTATACAAAACCTAGCATCAAATATTTCTTTTCCTTTATTGATTATAAATATTTTAAACTAAGCTAAAAGTGTATTATTCTTCATTCAGGGAAAACAAAGAATAAACTTGGTCACATTTAATTATTGCGAGGCTTTTGTATGGAAATTTGAAAGTCTAAAACAAAGTGGAAAAGAGTTGAAATTCTTGACAAAGACGACTTGTCTTGCAACTATCGTGACAATCTCCAACTTACTTAGATGACTTACTATCACGGTCAGCATCGTTTCAGAACAATATACGAGCATACAATTCAATGCTTGCTTTTACATCAATCGGTGGAAAAATTAACGATATCAATTCAGAAAACAACCCTTTTACTTTTCGTATGCATGGTCAGAATTAACACAAAATTGGATCTCTACTACTACTTGAACGAGATATTCCACATTTTGCAGAGCTATATGTATATGATACTGCTCATGAAGTTCAAAATCGTGTCAATGCACTTGCCAAAGGAAAAAATTAATGAGTTAGGTGAACGAATTCTGAGTGGATTTATTAAAATGCTTGAAGAATATAGTGGGTTAGCTAAAGTGTTCAAAATAGCTAGAGATATATACGAATCTGGATCTAAAGAAGAATTTTCTTTTAGACTATTGAAAAATAAAGAATGTGGCAGACAATTTGACCTTCCACAAGGAGACAAGATTGGTGGACTTATTGTGGGTGACATGTCTATCCTTAATTCTGACAAAGATATTATAGTGCAACCTAGAATGGATAAACCACAATACATAAGTTTTTTTGCATCCATCGTACATGTCACTACAATACCCTTTGTTGTTTCCATATGGTAAGCAAGGTTATACTGAGGAAACCATTCCATATAGCTCAGAAGGATATAATGCTAAGAGGTCATACGTTACAATGCGAGAGTATTATGCATCAAATACATACCAGGTTAACATCTCCAGGAACAATAGTCCGTTCATACCGTCTTTACCACCAATACGTGGTTGATGCATATACTGCTGTTGAACAAGAACGTATGAACTTTTATCAGTTCAATCAGAAAAGCTTAGAGCCGATATGTACAATAATGTATGTGATGTAATTGTACAAGGGGATGCAGATTCAAAAAAAAATAGGCAATAAAATAATTCTACCATCTTTCTTCACAAACGGTCCGAAATATATGGTAGAAAATTATCGAGATGCAAAGGCACTATGTAGATCGTATGGAAATCCATACCTTTTCATTACAATAACTGCAAATCCAAAGTGGGAAGAGTGATTGATCATATTAAAAAGGCTGGTAACAAGAATGCAAATGATTGACCTGACATTGATTGATAATAGGCAATAGAATAATTCTACCATCTTTCTTCACAAACGGCCCGAGATACATGGTAAAAAATTATCGAAATGCAAAGGCACTATGCAAATGGTATGGAAATCCAGACCTTTTCATTACAATAACTGCGAATTCAAAGTGGAAAGAAGTGATTGATCATATTAAAAAATATGGTAACAAGAATGCAAATGATAGACCTGACATTGAATGTCATGTTTTAAAATGAAATTAGAAGAACTTCTTAAGAATCTACAAGATGGTGTTTTCTTTGTCCCTATCACATGTAACATCCGCGAACCAATATTGGGAATTTTGTGGATGGGTGTCGATCGACACTAGGGTAGTGTCGATCGACACCAATAATTATTGGTTCGACCAGATGATTTTAAATCGTCGAATTTGAGCGGTTTGGTTTAAGTGGGATTCCAAACAGGGATATATATGAGAAGTCGACCTGAGGGTTTCCGGAAAAAGGGTTTTTGGTCGCCGTTTGAAGGAGAAACAAGGGAGAAAGGGAGAGCTTGAGAGTTTGGAGGTTTTTTCGATTGTTCTTGGCTGTTTTTGGGTTGCCCCTAGGGGTGAACCTAAGTATTTTTTTTCTAATTTTTCAAAAGTAAAAAAATATATACCAAACATGTTTGTAGTAGACAAATTCACCAATAAAGTAATTTTATTTAACTTGAAGACAAGGTGTCCACTACAAGATTCTCTATTTACTTTGTAGACAAATTTAATAATGTATACAAAACATGTTACTAACAAATATATTATTGTAGTCCTCTATTGACAAGTTAGACAAGTTAAATCTTTGTCTAAATAACAAAGTATGTTTTTGTAAATATATATATATAGTAGATAAGTGTTCTCATTTATTTTGTGAACAAGAGAAGATTCTTATGATATGTTTAAACTTGTCTACGAGTTCAAAAAGTGTCCACATGAAATGTTGCTAGTAAACTTATTACTCGGAAAAAAAAATCTTGTCCGTTTAGTAGAGAAAATCTATTTTCGTCTCCATAATTTATAGTGGACAAGTTTCTCATTTCTTTTGTGAACAAGTTTTGTAGATAATATAGGTTACTTGTATACAAAGGGGTTTGTGACATTAACAATATTTAAATTCACTCGTTGTTGAAATGAGAAGGGTCAACCTACAAATCAGTATCGTTTGTTATCACGACATATGGAAAAAACATAAAAGTTTAGTTAACAAATATTTTTAACCTATACATTTTTCAGTGGACTAAATGAAAATCTATTTAGTTCACTCTCGTAATGTCCAAAACCAGACTTAAGCAAGATTAATATGATAATTTAATTATACAAATAATAAAAATGAGACAAATTCTTTGGATATTAAAACAGTGTTGTCCACCATTTATTCTTAAATTTGATAAAAGTGAAAAAAAAAAGCTTAATTTTTGAAGAGAGATAGAAGAAAGAACGAGAAAGATGATAGTAAAGAGAAAGATGATAGAAACTGTAGGAATTCGATTTCCTTGGTGGCGGAAAAATAATGTAAGTTCTAGACCATCGCTCATTTCTTCTTTGAAGGCTACATGAGGCAAAGATGGATGACTCGATTTCTCAGGAGGATATTCGAGGTATTGAGAGGAAATTGAAAGAGGCGTATCGTGATGAGGAGATTTATTGGCAACAAAAAAGTAGGAAGTTTTGGTTACGGGTGGGAGACAAAAACACTAGCTATTTTCATGCATCTACCAAACAAAGGCGGGTGAGAAATAAGATTGTCGGTATATTTGATGTTGATAACGTGTGGAATGAATCTCCCTCAAGTATGGAGCACATTGCTACAAAATATTTTGAGGATCTTTTTAAGAAATCGGATGGTAGGGGTATTTCAGAGATGCTTCAAGGTATCAATCCAATTATTACGGACAGTATGAACAGAGCTCTAATTAGGGACATTACTGAAGCGGAGGTCCGAAAGGCTCTGTTTTTCATGCACCCGGAGAAGACTCCAGGCCCTGACGGGATGACGGCATTGTTTTTTCAACGGTTTTGGTCCTCTTTAAAGGGGAATTTGGTGTATGTGGTTCTAGAGTTTTTCCGAACTGGCAACTTTGATCCACTTCTAAATGAGACTAATATTTGTCTCATTCCTAAAGTTGATCGACCGCAGAGAATGGCGGAATTTAGGCCGATCAGTCTCTGTAACGTGAGCTATAAAATTATTTCTAAGGTTTTGTGCTTTCGGCTAAAGCGCTTTTTACCCATTTTGGTTTCAGAAACTCAATCGGCCTTTGTTTCTGGTCGTTTAATTACAGATAAAATTCTTGTTGCCCAAGAAATGTTCCATGGGCTAAATACAAACCGTCGGTGCAATACGGAATCCCTGGCATTTAAAATAGATATGAGTAAGGCCTATGATCGGGTCGAGTAGGATTTCTTGGAAGAGGTTCTGGTTCGATTAGGATTTGATAGAAAATGGATTTCATGGATCATGTGGTGTGTGTCCTCAGTGACATATCAAGTTCTTCTGAATGATCAGCCCCAGGGTTTTATTAGACCACAGAGGGGTTTACGCCAGGAGGATCCTCTGTCACAATATTTATTTATTCTTTGTACAGAGGTCTTGATAGCAAATATTAAAAAGGCTGAAAGGGAGAAGAAATTAACGGGTATCACCATTGCCCGGGATAGCCCTACTGTTTCGCATTTGTTGTTCGCTGATGATAGTCTGTTCTTTTGTAAAGCAGATGCGTCTGAATGTAGGACGGTAATGGACATAATAGGTAATTATGGTAAAGCCTCAGGACAAGAGGTTAATTTGGAGAAATCCTCTATCATGTTTGGTAAGAAAGTCCCGTCTGATATACGCTCCCAGTTAAAATCAGTCATTGGCATATATAGGGAGGGAGGTATGGATTCTTATTTGGGTATTCCTGAAAACCTTCAAGTATCAAAGACCAAGGTTTTTAGTTATGTTAAGGATCAGTTGGATGATCGAGTTAATGGTTGTCTGCAAAACATTTATCGAAAGGTGGGAAGGAAATTATGATTAAATTGGTGGCGTTGGCACTTCCTACCCATGTTATGCCCTGTTATAAATTGCCACAGGAAATGACGTCTAAACTAACTAGTGCTATTTCCACCTTCTGGTGGAAATCTAATGATAAGGCTCGAGGTATGCACTGAGTTGCTTGGGATAAGTTATGCAAAGATAAATGTGAAGGGGGTCTAGGCTTTTGTGCTCTGGACCAATTCAATGATGCCATGTTGGCTAAACAGTTTTAGAGGTTAATTCATTATCCGACATCCTTAATGGCTAGGGTGATGAAAGATCGATACTTCAGGAATAAACATCCTCTTCTGGCAAAAAAACCAAATAATCCTTCCTTTGGATGGAGGAGCATTTATTCAACCAAGGATCTGGTGCAACATGGAGCGCGATGGGCAGTAGGTTTCGGCTGCTCTATTTAAGTTTGGCGTGATCCGTGGATACCGGATATTCGTCCAAGACCAGCGAATGGTCGGGGAAGTTGTTGCTCCCAAGCTTGATGGTCAACCATTTAATTAATCCTGTTACGAAGGATTGGCATTTGCCTATCCTTGAGGAGTTCTTTGATCCGGAGGATATACCACTTATTCGGAGTATGATGGTCAGTAAAACTCATCAACCGGATCGATTATTATGGCATTTTACTAAGTCAGGGAGGTATTCGGTAAAATCACGTTATCAGCTAGCCCGAGAATTAATTGCGGAAGTTGAGTATGGGCCAACGTGTATGGCTCTGCGGGCTCAGGCATGGAAACTAGATGTTCCTCAAATATTCAACACTTCTTTGGCAGATTGCCTCGGGTACTCTTCTTCTTGTTATGGAACGGCTTGCTTATCACATTTATAGCGTAAAATAAATCACGCTCTATCGAGTGTCCCCGGTCGCGAGTTATATGGGCGATGTCTCCAGTGTTGTTGGACCCGGTTTTCCATACGCTTCCATCTATGCGAATTTAGACTTTATTTTCTAGCGGGCATCTTCCCAATCCGGGGTTTCTGATATAGCTTCTCGCCTGCCCTGGATTTTAACACATCTGTTGTGTGAAGTGACGATAAACCAGGATTTAAAAGAACGCAACAGTTTGGGTGTGTGATGTTAAACTTGAAAAATAACTGCAATTGGGTTTTGGATTTGTGGAGGAGAAAGTTGTGCAAGAATTGGTGGTTTAAATTCAAAGCTATCAGCAGCAGGAATAGAGCTCTTGTTTCGTAGGGAAGTAAGCAAAAGGAGGTTGCAGTAGAGTTTCAGTTTCATACATTTGATGTTGTCTCACCCTCCCAAACAAAAGAAGAACACACATTGTCACATTTCTGGCCATCAACAAACGTAGAGATTTGTTACATGCATCTTGCTTCCCTTTAACTTCAAAACCAGATTTGAAATCTCTTGATTCTACTTTATCTTTGTGCTTGAAATTCCATGTTCTAGGAAACTTCTGTTTCTGAAAATTTTGGAAGATTCTCGCAACCAGAGATTCGCGCAACACATACACACCCTTCAACCAAGGCACAAATTTCTTCTCTAGTGTAAAACCCAACAAACAATGTAACTGCAGCTCTTTCTCATCAATACTAACTTATCGTATCAGTTTAACTGCAATATCTTGGCAATTTCCCCTTGATTCCTTGTCAGAAGTAAACATGAGCTCCGTACCACCATGCAAAAGCTGTTTCACACCTCCTGGATCATGCATCATCCTCATTCTAGACGTCACCCTTGACATGTGAGCATGCTTATTCAGTCGTAGGTTCTGATTTGTTTTCTTCTTCTTCACCCAACCAGTGTTATGATCCCTTTGTGATCTAGTTCTCGGCATAGCCATGTTTTTAAACTTAAATTTCCATGACTTAGGAGATAAACTCAGTTTCTTCGTTTGCTGAAGTCTGTGGCTTCTAAGGAACAATCCATCAAACAACTTGTGTGCATTTTTCTTGTTCTTTACACATTCAAACCAGATTGTGGATGTTCCCAATTTCTCCACACAATTTTATATGGTAATGCCTCAAAAACATTCAATGGTTCCTTGCAAAAACTAAGGCTAGGTTCCAAATTAATAGATGGTACCTGAAGATCAAGAACACAATCAATCTCCATGGTTGAAGCAGCTTTTGATTCATCATCTGAAATCGAATCAGTTGTTGGAGCAATCTTTGGCATCGAATCCGGTGGCATAATCACTTCTGATAATGAATAATTCTTCACTGGATCAAATCGAGCTAACAATCTATGCTTAAAGACCGTCCAATCCATGAGTTTATCTTTATTCATCTCCTGCAGAAACTATGTCAACGCAACTCCGTCTAAATACAAAAAGACTAGATCAAGCTTCGCGTCATCTGAAAAACCTCCATGCGTGAAAAATCGCTCCAGTTTTGGAATCCACAGCGACATAGCTGTTCCGATGAACGTAGGTATATCCGTACAACCATCATATTCATAGAACACAGATGCCATGGTCTTCATCGCGTTGAAACTCCGATCACAGTTTCACCGCACCTATGATAGATCCTTGATTATTTGAACTCAATCAAAGAGAAGAACACCTTATATTAACTTAGAAATCAACAAGAGTTATAGAGATTGGGAACTCAAACAGATTACAAACAATTCTCAAATCTGTTATGCGACGATCAACATTGATCGTCTCCCAAGCACATCGCAAGGGACCTCAAGCTCATCACTTGATGGGTTTACACACAGATTAAGCATAACTGAATAGAATGGAGAAGATGACTCTTTTATTGATCCAACTGCAAAGACTCCTCTCTGTTTCGAGTCTTTGCTTCATTATTTGTTTTGCTCCACGTCAACAGCCACAAATCATAGGTTTCTTCTTCTTCTTTATGTAAGAGACATGATAAATCATATCAGTGTTCATCTGCACATCTCTATCTCT